>VWZF01005514.1:120775-134219 GCA_013396755.1 Sclerurus mexicanus | reverse complement strand
AGCGAGGCTGGCGAGCGAGCGGCTGGCTCGGTGCGGCACAAAGATGCTGCTCTCGGGAAGGCGGTGTCAGTGACGCCCGCGCCCCAGCCGGGTGGATGAAGGAGCGTGGCATAGACCCAGGTCGCTCTTGCATCCTCGGCTTTAACTTTTTAGCAAAGTTTGGTCACTTGGAGGCTTTAAGGAGAAATGTATTTTTACGTCATATGTAGTCAAGGGAGGAGCTGCAAACACCCTCCTGAAAGTGTAGGGACTCCAAGTGTATAATACCATTCTTCGAGTGCACATGCACAGTCACTTATGTACTGTTTATGCACCATTGCAGGGCGTTTTCCTAAAGTAAGAACGAACTTTTGGATTCTTACCTATGCAAGTGTCTCGGTCGTAAATGCCTTGGAAACATTCTGAGTGTGTTTTCTTCAGAGCGTGGTCACGAGAGCTCAGAGCTGGAGCCAGTTCTGCAGGCAGGCTGATGAATAGGCCCTGGCTGCTCGGCAGAGCCCCATTCATTCTGGGGCTGGTTTCTGCTGGTTCTGCTGTACTGACCATACACACATACTTAGCAGCAGTTAAATTACTGTGGCATGAAATAGCCTGGAGCAGGCAAAGCAGTGAAGGGCGGCATTCCCTGGTTGCTCTAGTGGGTCTGATCAGGTCAGATTTCATACAAACACAGCACTCAGAACTGCTCCACGTGTGACACTTCATTTCCGTTCACTGGCTGTGCCCCTTCACAACATCCAGCATGGCAGGTCAAAGCCACTGTTACACTTTCATCTGAAAAGGGGAAGGAAATCAGAAGCAAACATGAAGTCACCAGTCAGAGGTCCCAGAAAGAATCAGAGGGACACAGAGGATAGATCGAGAACCCCCCCAGCTCCTCCCTGCTCCCTTCTACTGAACATGACTTAACTGGGAATACTTGCCTTCTGAGGACAGACCATAGTAAGGACACTAAAGCTATACAGAAACTTGTACAATAACCTAATAACGAGTTGTTTCAAAATTAAATTTATAGATAAGTCTTAAAAACTACTTTCCAGAGATTGTTTCCTTGTCTCTGTATTTTGCAAAGGGAAGTAGATCACTAGTTGCTGATCAGCTATATGTAATTAAAAAACCCAACAAAACGCAATCCAGGCATTTTCAGTCTTGATTAAAATGACAACACATTGATTTCTCCCTGCTTTCTGCTCCTGGTTGTTACAGGTGGGGCTGCGGAAGAGCCACGCTAACCATAAGGAAGAGGGGCCCTGTTTCATAGGGAGTAAGAGACCATTAGCACAGAACCCCTCCCAGACCAAGTGCCTTCAAAGTGTCCTGAAGGAAATGGAACTCATCCGGAGCTCCAGGGATGGGCAGATTGAAGAAGCAATAAGGTTCAACCAGGAGCTGGAAAGGGAGCTGAGGAGCTCCCAGGAAGCTCTGGTCACTCTGGAAGACTGCAACCGTAACCTGAAGAGGGAGCAGGCAGAAATGAGGAGGAAGGTTGAAGAGGCAAGGCACGCTGTCCTGAACAGCCTTGGCAAAGTGAGGGAGCTGGAGGTAAAAGCTAACGAGGTGCCACATCTGCAAATACACATTCAGCAGCTGGAATCGGAACTGCAGCACTACAGGTAAGTCTGAGTCCGTCAAAAATGCCTATAAAATCACAAAGTTAGTTTGAAAATTGCTGGTTGTGGCTTATTAAATGTCTCCAAGTACATCCTGTCAAATCTAGCCAGAGGGAAATTAGAAGCTGCTTATCCATTTTCTTGGTAGGGATCCATAAGAGAAGCGGGAGCCTTCGGTGGGAGGTAGGCCAAGGTAGGGGTGCTGGTGTGCAGAGAGCTGAAGTTACTGCTCAAACACCCAGCAACAGGACCCAGAAATGTCTCAATAGGATATGCTAATGCTTCGAGAAAGCCCCAAAACAAATTTTTGACAGTCCTTTAGAGACCATTTCCAACACACTTCTTTTTTCCACTGTATTTCATGCTCCTTAGGTCACATCCAAAGCCAGCTGTAATCAGATGGCTGACACTCCATGTCTTAGGAAAGCTCTTCAACTTGTCATAGCAACTGGGGGAAGGCACACAAGGCCAACTTCTGGCCAGTGGTTTTGAGCTCTGCTGTGAGTTCACTGCTTCTTCGCTGACAGAACAGGTAATATTCCCGAAGACAGAAGCTGAAGCTTTCCTAAACCCACAAATAATATAGTGGAAATCTCAAACAAAAACCACATTATCCAACTAACCCCCACCTTTGTAATAACATAAATAAGTGTTTCCAAAAGTCAGAGAGTTGGCTATGAATTTGATAGTTCACTGGTTTTGTTGCTTTTTCCTCAGACAAAACTTGGACTCATTGATGGTTATTACGTGTTAGGCTTTTCTGCCCAAGTTGCAAATTGACCTATGGATTAAAATCTGGTTTATATTTTCACTGACCCAAAGCAAAGCCAATAGTTATGTGTATTTTTACTAACTGTACTAAAGCTAGTATTTTAATGCATAGTCTATTCTGAACTTCTTGTCTCTTCCTAAACTTACACTTCCTCTGTTTGCTTATAAGAATTCATAGTGAGTTATTTGTGGCATCATAGCTATTGTACTGTTTTATGAAGTGAGGAAATTCTAAAAATAATCATTTTATCCAGTGTCTTTCTGTAACCATTGTGTATGTTAATACCTGTGTGATTGCAGAAGATAAAAGCATTTATCTAAGCATCTATAGGATTTAAAAAACACTGTGAGGGCACGTAATGTCCAGGATGACTGCCAGGGATAGCTGGATAAATGATAAAACTCTCAGAGCTAAGAGGGATTACACACTACTTGTCCAGTCAGTCACATCCTCCCTGGCATGAGCACCAAAGACTTCTTGTCCTGCAGAATTGCTTTTCCAAAGTATGATGAAGGATAAAAAAATCACCTTTTAACAGGTAGAGATGAATGAGTTGAAGGTAATAAGGAATGTCTGCTGGGCCTTGCAGAGCAGGAACTTGATGGGTTACTTCAAAACACATAGTGTGAGTTTAAAAATGCAAATCATATGTTACTTGTAAGATAACCTCCATTTGTAATATTTATTTTAAAATTGCATGCTAATTTAAGGTGAGTGTAAAGCTCAGGAATGGTGCTGGACTGACCATTTGGGAACTACACCCCTTTTTCAGCCCCATGGCACATTTTACAGGACCAGGCCAGTTTCCACCCTTTCAGATTCTCTGTTGACCATGAAGAACTTCCCTCTCCTCACCCATGTAATACAGCTCTTGCATTACAGGGACATTTAATGATGACTGTGACTTGCATGCCTGTGGTCCTACTCCATAGTACATGGAACACCACCATTCCACACATTCCACAGTGGCACAGGGGTGCCCAGACTGGCAGGAAATCTTTAAGTTAAGCAGTGCAGAGCTCTGTGTTCCTGTGGTGAGGGAGTTTGACAGCTGTCCCTGCCCACACATCCTGTGGCACTGGGGCTTGTCCCACTCCCTTTGCTTGCTTACACTCGTGTTCCAGAGCACAGACTCCTTCTGCTCCTGGGGATCACCTGCTGCTGTGCAGAAACCC
This sequence comes from Sclerurus mexicanus, assembly GCA_013396755.1. Lineage (NCBI taxonomy): Eukaryota > Metazoa > Chordata > Aves > Passeriformes > Furnariidae > Sclerurus > Sclerurus mexicanus. The sequence goes on along the minus strand of VWZF01005514.1, from coordinate 130,662 downwards.
AAACCCAAGGGCACAGTTTGGGTGAGGTGCTGGGAGTGCCAGCTGGGGTGGCCAAGGAGATGGAGGGGGAGCTGCTGGGCCTGCAGGACCCTGACTGGCCCTGGGCAGGTGTGTTACCTGCAGTGTTACCTGAGCTGGTCTGTATTTCAGTTCCTGCTGCAGGGAGCAGCTTTCTCCATTGCCAAGTGCCACACAGACTTTGTGAGCAGGGTCTTGGCAAGAGCTAATACTGCAAGGTAGCAGTGGAGGGAAATGGGTGGGGATTTGAGTGTCCTGCAGAGGGCATTCAACACTGCAGGTGTGTCCCCTGGGAATTCACCTCCACTGCCTTGGTGTGCCACAGGTTTACCCCAGCTAAAGGCTGATTTCTTCAGAGAGGATCATATTCGAGTCCAGTCTATGAGCTTTACATGCTGCTCCTATTTATAGTTTCATATTTATAAAGGAAATGATTTCTTCTTTTAGGTTCAGGTTTTCAAAGCTCTTTTAAGCATCAAAATCCTACTTCTAGACCTTCATCTGATACCTGCTCGTTATCATTTAAACCTGGAATCACAACCATGACCTTAAGTTATAATCCCTAACTTAGGAAACAACACAGTTTGCATCTGCTCAAGAAAGTGCTTAAGTACCTGCAAGTGATTAAATGTTTTCCTAAATGGGAATATATAACTATAATCACCTATTCCTGATTTCATATTCCTGCAAATTTGTATGACTTAAACATTAGCTTTTTCTGAGTTCACGGGGTTTGAGATGTCCCCGTCACATCATTAGGTTCCTAAACCAATTAATTGACCAAATAGTTCATAGACGCTTCTTGTCTCAAGGTGCACATCCTGTTCTTCCTGCCATGGATGCATGTGTCAAGTTTCTGTCCCTTTTCCTCCCCATTAGACATTTGGACTGTCTTTCAGCTTTTACTTTTTAATCCCTGTCAAGTTAGCAAGTCAGCTCAGATACTTTAGAACTAAATTTCAGCAAATTCCTTACTGAAAAGCACAAGTTCAGTTCATTTCAGAGGAAAAAAATGTCACAAGAAATTGTCTATTTATCACTGATATTACATAAAAAGTGTGTAGTCCTCCATGTGGGAATATAGAAGAGTTTAGGAAGTCAGGCAAGTCCCATTTTTATGCAGAGCTGCCCAGGGAGTTATTCTCCTTTTGCACTGGGGCACTTGATTTCATTTTCCCAGGTATAGTTCTTTCCAGTTGTTATTACTGAAGCTCAGCTGTTCCCTTTTTGGACTCCGTTGCCAGTTTCTCAGGATGCCCTTGGGACTCACCTCCACACTGCTCATTCCCTCCCAGCTTGGTGTCCACTGCACACCTGTAATTTCCCTGCCAAAAGCTGGAAGCCCAGATGAACACACCGGTGAGGTCCCAGGCCAGGTTCTGGTGGCCTTTCCTTGACAGGCCCTGTCTGAGGACAAATCATCACCAGCTACTCCCCAAACTCCTTTTTTTCCTCCACTGAGTTCTGCTCCAGCTCAAGGTGACACCGTCCATGTATTCTAATATATATGATTTATAAGTGTTATTTATAGGAATGCCACATATAACAACATTACTACCATAAAAATGTCACATCTACTGTTCCTTTTTATCCATTCAGCCATTTTCCCTGTCAGGAAAGGAAATTAGATTGGTTTGACACGAATTGTTCCTGCCAAATATAAGTTGGCTCTGTTTTCTATGCTACATTGTATGTGGCTTAAAAATTGATCACTTAATAAATTTTATGGATTCTTTTTCTCTTTAATAGCATTTAAGGGAATAGAAGAATTTAACAGCCTTTTTTTTTTTAATCCCAGAGTAACAAATAAAAAGAAGGGTAATTTGGAATTGAAATACTCTTCATAGTAGAGACGTTCACAGCGGGTTTATGTTGCTGCATTAATGAGCAGCACAGTAATTACATAGGTCAGAGGAAAGGGTCATAAAATACCAAAAATGCTTCCCATATGCATGGTCTGTCTCCCAAATTACTTAATTATCCATCAGCATTTTTATGTGTTAATGAGCAGGAATCCTTTTGGCATGTTTCATCCCCTCTTATTTTCCCATAAATATGAAGACTGAGTCCTATAGCATAATTTTCTCTATTTCATTAGTGTTAATTTTTTTCTAAAAACTTATGCTTTAGGTTATCTTACATTGGAAATAGTTCCATTTTTCTTTTCTTTCAGGAGACAGTGTCCTGATCTTTTCCATAATTTCTCAAGTTCTCCCATACTCTGTAAAACATCACAAGATGGACCAAATCAATAATCCAAGAACAGGATACAGATATGGGAATATTCCTAACTGGTACAGAATTAGCTCCTTTAAGTGAGGAGAGAAAAGCCCTCGGAAGGAAACACTAAGGCACAAAAGCAAATGTCTATAGCAGGTTATTTCCAATGGGAATGGTAATACATCTTTTATATTTAGGCTTTCTAGAACTGCTCTATTTTAAAAATTAGACAGTAAATAAATAAAATATGGGCAATTTTTGCTTGACTGTTGTCATCAGTACCAATTATCTGCTGGTTGTGAGGTGAAGTTCATCTTGGCAATTTATTTCAGGTGGCACAAAATTTGTGTGGAGCCAGTGGGTGTTTATGTGCAGGACCACTCAAAGGACTGGAGAGCTGCAGATGCTGAATGTGCCCCTGGCCAGGAGCAGTGGCAGGCAGGGAGCAGGGACTGATGGCAGGAGGAGCCCTGGCAGTCAGGGAACTGGGCTCACGGATTGGAAAATGAAATGTTCCTTTGCACAGCCCCATCTGTAAAAACACTCAGGTTGGTTTGGGTGAATTGATGTCATCTCATTTTATTTTCCAGCTCTTCTTGTACCTAATACTGTTTTTAACTTAGGACTTTAAGAAGTTATGTATTACATAGAACTCTGCCAAAAAACCCACAGAACTTCAAGTTTTTGCAGAACTTGACAGTGGCAGGTGAATATGTTCCCATCATATAAAGCTTGGACTACTTGTGGGTCTCTAGTGTATTTCCAAAATAATTGTAAGCTAGGCAAGCAAATCAGATTACTCTCATTGGGAACACTTCAAAGGAACAGTTTGATTTCCCAAGAAAGGAATAATGGAAGGTATTGTTATCCATGGTAGAGAGAACTGTACAGAGCAATTTAAATGTATTAACTTGGCATTGAAGAAAATGCGTCGCATCTCTTTCTATGGAAGGGCTAGTTTTATTTCAAATTCAAGTTTCTCAGTGTTTTCTGTAATAATAGCAAGACCTTTACTTCAAGTCCATTCAGACTTACGCATTTATCCACAAGGAAGCTCGTGCTTGTGTGCTGTGACATTGGGAGTGCAGCCAGTTGTCTGGCCTTTCTTCATGCTGGGCTCTTAGTTACACAGTGTTTATTCTTGGGAGGCTTTCCCTGGCTTCCCACTAAATCCTCCCTTTATCTGGCTGGCCTTATTTGCTGCGTGGGGAGTAAATCACCGGAGCACAATGGCAGTGCCACACACAGGGAATTGCCCGTCCCTGTGTCCAGGCTCCCTCCCCCAGCCCTGTCCGGTCCTCGCTGGGGCTGGAGGGGTCGCAGCTCCTGCACATCTGCTGTGCACGGCAACAAAGCCACGGCAACAGAGCCACGGCAACAGAGCCACGGCAACAAAGCCACAGCAACAAAGCCACGGCAACAGAGCCACGGCAACAAAGCCACAGCAACAAAGCCACGGCAACAGAGCCACGGCAACAGAGCCGAGCCCAGGGCGCTGGTTCTGTCCCCTGGAGCACAGCTGCCTGTTAAAGCTGTCTCCTCCGCCCTCTGTGCACAGTTTGCATCATTCCAACCCCTCCTATAGCAGAGAGATTATTTTTTCCCCCGGAGGGTGTGTAGTCAGTGTTTCTGCAGCCTTGAGTTGGTGCCTGGAAGTTCAGCCAGCAGCTTGGTGGCCACGGTGACAGCCGTGCCTCTCCCTCCTTCCTCTGGCTGCCTTGGCTTTATACAGTCTTTTCTCAAGAAAATGGGCACTATTGCTGCACAACCTTTCTAGGTCATGCAACATATTGTCTGTCTTGTCTTATGTCAGCAGAATAGAAGGATTCATTTCATACACAAACATAACTTTAAGGAAAAACATTAGTCCATACCCCTTTCAAACCCAAAGACTCCATCAGCGGCTGGGCCCCTTGGAAAGCACATCCCCCATAACAGCCACTGACTGGGGGTCAGTGCAAGAACCAACCTCAGACCCGGCCCTAAATCAGCCAGCCCTCAGCTGCTTTCCCCTCCAGCACCAGCAGTGTGGCACTTGCTGCCCAGGCACCTGTGCCCGGCTGGTGACAGGACATCACTGCCCTGTGCTGCTGCTGGGAGCAGCTCATAGACCTGAGAACTGCAGTAACCCTGATCTCACCCCTCTGACGGACCCTGACACTCCCGACCCCACTGCAGGGAGATACAGGCACGGCAGGCTGGGAATGGAGCATCAGCTTGGTGAGAACGGGCTCTGTATCTCTCTTGACCCAAAAGCCAGCTCACATCAGCCTAGGAGAGCTGCATGGAAACAGCTCCCTGTCACCAAAAACACACCTGTGAGCCAAGCGTGTGTAACCTCCTGTCACACCAAGTGGCACAGCTCAGGGTGGCCCTCCCTGGGGACCAGCTCCCTGTTGGCTGCACAGCCACACACTCGTCCTCTCCCTGTTCCTTAAGCAAACCTGACAAGTTTGTAGCCCCTTCAGTGCCCCAGAGCACCTGCAGGAAGGGACCTTGCCCAGAGCCCTCTGGTTTTGCCTCCTCCATGAGCAGGTCCCAGCAGCTGCACTCTGCTCCTGCACCCCTGGGACCAGACCTGCTGGAGTCAGCAGCATTCCTGTGCTTGCAGCAATAAGAACACACTGGGCAATAACCCTGCTCCTGCAAGGGAGCTGGCCAGACCTCCCTAACAGGGGCTTTGAAGAGCCAGCTGCATTTTTAAAATTTATATTTTCTTCCAGTCATTTTAGTAAGACACAGTAGTAATATATAATCTCAAATTGTAACCTGTGCTTTAAATGTGAGCAGTTTATGTTTATCTCCCTGGATGTCACAGGTCTTGACAAAAATTCCAAAGTAAAACCACCAGGGCAAGATCCTGAGAGGACCAGAGTGTTGACAAGTGCTTCAGTCAGGCACTTAAACACAATCGGTGTGAAGTACTTAACTACTCACTGAGCCTCTCTAGACATGAAATTAAACAGCTCAACCACCCCTATCTCAGGTGGGTTCAGCTCATGTCTTTTCTGTGTCAGTTCCTGTAGGTTACTCTGCAAATCAAACACTGCTGATCATCACTCAGGCACAAGCAGAGAATTCTGAATTCTTTTAAGCTTTTTATTCTGCTGAAGGAATAAAAGAAATTTCGTTTTTTGTTTTCTTCATAAAACTTGAAAATCAGTTTATGAAGATGAGAAGTTCTGCTAGAGCAGTAAGAAGCGATTATTTCCTCTTTGCTCCTCATCTCACTTTCCTTCAGGATACAAACCAGACAAGGTAGTTTGTAAGATAGATGCTGACAGCCCAAGTTTTCAAACAGATTAAATTAATTTGTCTTGCTAAAATAGTCTGCTCTCAGAATATGGAAGGATTAATGATGTGCAGGGGAGGAGGCTTTATCTCTGGAATACATCCCAAAACAGGTGACCATGTAACAAGATGAGTGAAGTCACCCTAAAATTGTTGGAGGGAATTTGTGGACATTATGCTCAAAAAACCAAAACCGAACTCAACAAAAAGCCTCATAAATTTATGTACCAGAAAAAATAAAACAGCATGAAATCATGAAATCTGGCCCTGTCCATTCCAACCTGTCCTTTGATTTGCATGTTGTCCTTCAGCAGCTGCTGCAAACAGGTGTCTGACAGAGGTGGCCACCCAGAGAAAGGAGTAACAGATGCACAGGGAACCATCCTACTTCATCCTAACTTCAGTTCTCAGAAAGCTCCTCTCTGTAAAAGAAGCACTAAATCATCTGGAGACCTGGGTAAATAGCTAGAAAGAAAATTAATGGACTCCATAACTTCCCTGGGAACTTGCCATAGTACAAACCCACAGCCAAGACTTGAAATACCACCACAGTCCTTGGGAACTGCCAGAAACAGAGGGAGACAGTCAGTGCTTCCAACTGCCTGGGCTCTGAGCAGGTTGGGGGGTGAGCTAATGAATGTCACTGATGGAGGAAATCCAGTCAAGGCAATTGCTGTACTTTCAGTGACACAGTTTTTTAGCAGTCCTGCAAATATTTGTTCATTTTATTGCTCCCCAGAGTCAGGATTCCTGCTGAATCCCTGCCCATGTTGATTCTACTTTCTCTTCCCTTCATTCTACAGTGTATTTTTCAGCTTTTTCGGGATCTTTTGTGCCTGCTTAGCAGAATGATTAAACTCCAGACTGATATTTGCCTCTCTCGTGAGGAGTTAGGGTATTCTCTGTGTGCTACTTGGCGTTTCCCTGGATTTGCCTGGCAGTCTGTCTCAGCTATTCAGAGCTGTAGCCACTGAAACAACCCAAGGAAAACTGCAGTCACAGCCTGAGGATAATGCTGCCCCCAAGCCAGAGAAACAGCTAGAAACTAATGCCCTGCACTGAAGGAAAACTTGGATTAAATGCATCTGATAGTAAAGATTCACATTCTGAGATAATCTCAAACTGAAAATTGAAACACAGACTGAGATTTTGGTGGGAAGAGGGGAAGAAGGGGAGCAGGAGGAGGAGCTGGTCAAACTATTTGCTTAGGTCCATTATAGAGAAGAGATATCCAGCTGGCAGGGGTTTGGAACTGTATGGTCTTTAAGGTCCCTTTCAACCCAAACCACTCTATAATTCTATGATATTTTCACAATTCCAGATGTGGAACTATCTGTATGCTCTGGTCAAGCAACCTGAAGGCTGTAAAATACATCAGGGGGCTGGCTTTAGTTCAGAGATCATTCTTTATCTTTGAAAAAAGGATTTTTGTATACATTTCTATAGCTTTTCATAATGCCCATCTGAAAATCAGGCCAATTGTGTGCTTAAAGGATCACAAAGGTGCAGCTCAACTTCAGAGGCTGAAAACATAAAGCTTGGGCTGAAGCTTGCCAACTGTTGCAGGTGTGTGTATCCCAGGGCGCTGCCTGTGTTCTGGTCACCATTTCACATAGAAATGTACTTTATAAAATAGAACTGGTTGGCCAATAAATGCCAAATGTCAGCTTTGAGCATGACACATCTTCAGTAATGTACTTTTGTGTAACAACTAACCTCGGCCTTCACAGCCTCGTTCTTAAAACTGCTTGATAAATAAGAGGTGTGGAGGCTGTGACTGACTGTGTGTTGCAGTCCCTCCTTGTCTGGGGAGAAAAGTGTCCTCTGAAGGGGGTCTGAGGTTCTTGTGCTGATTGCCACCACAGCACACACCACCCATCCAGGAGCAGAGGCGCCCAGTGTTGTAGGAATCCGATTTCAGTGCAAGGAGCCCAACCCTTTCAACAAATCTCCAGACTAAAAATCAGGCCCTGTGCCTTGTTTTGAGAAGAGTTCACAGCAGAGCGTTTCAGGGAAGGTTCCTGATGTCCCTTGAGTCATAACACTGACAGATCTGGTATTCACAGCACACGGGCTCTGCTTTTACTCTGTGCACTTGACCCCATCACACGTCCTTGGCATTAACTCACATGGCATAAAAGTATCCCGAGCTGTGTATGGGGAGATCAGCCAAGTCTAAAGTTCAGCATCATCAGGTTTAAGCTGGGCTCAGAGCACAGTATTGTCACACTCAGAAACACACTGAGACCCAGCAAAGTACTCAGTTCATCCTCCTGAAGTACAGTTTGGGAACATTTAAACTAGTTGCATAGTTAGGTTACATCAAGCGAGATTTCACGTAGAGAGTAATAAAAGGAAATGCTGGAAAATGGTGGTATTTTACTTGGATGTTTTCATGCTGAAGTGTTTTATTTTTCCTGCGTGAATGACATTATTAAATCAAATTGCAAAATACCACTTTAAGATACAAAAAAATCAATGAAATGAAATATTTCAGTTTCACGTTGAAGAGACAGTTTCCTTAGTTGCAAAATATTTTTCCTCAGATTTCTAATTCAGCCAAACAAAAAAAACCCAAACCAAAGCAAAACAAAAAATTTGAACTGTTAGAAGCAAAAGTTAGGTGAGAAGCTGGTCATTAGCCTAAAAGATCTGTGTTTCCACTAATGAATGTACAAGGCTTTGCTTAATTTCCAAAGCTATCCGCATTCCCAAGGGACAATTCCTTCAGCAGAGGAAAAGGAATAAGAAAACCAAAACTAAGAATGATTTGAGCTTATATTGTCAGCAGGAATGTGCCTGTGCTGCTGCAGCCTGGCTGGGATGTGATGGGTTTTTCAGGAGAAGTCTTCCAGCTGTGAAATATTCCCACCCCTGGCAGGATATTCCTGGGTAAACGCACTGACTTTGAACAAAACACCTTTCAGGGCAGCCAGGGGTTGGTATCTCTCAGAAAAGTTGGGGTTAATCTCAGGATTACACACCAGGTTTATTCTTGTGCTCCTTGTGCCCCTCTCCTGTTGTTCCCTGCCTGCTTTACTCTCTCTGGTTTGGGGATTTTTGTTCATCGTGATTCACAGTTCCACAGGATGCTTCACATGCATTTAAAAATAAGACACTTTAAAGAGGAAAGAAGTTTAGAGGTTTTTAGGTAAACACTGTGCAGTATATGAACAATCTAAGCTTTGAATTCACATCAAAAATCATCATTGAAGATCTGAGACCCTGAGAGTTCTGAGGTGTCCAGACCTGTACTGTTTATAAATCTGAGGAACTGCCAATCCCTAAGGCTTGGCACTTGTTGTGAAGTATTAGAAGTGCTTTATGCTTAAATTCCAGTTCTTCAGCCTTATCGGTTAAGGCTCTGCTTCTGCAAACAGCAATGTCTTGCATCAAACAACTCTTTTCTTCTAGTTAGGGTTTAGGTTGCTTATAATCTAAATTACCTCTTTATTAAATGATGTTCTTTTTAGAACAAAAAATTATTAACGCTGGAAAGGCACCAATTATTTCTTCCTCTTCTAAGCAGAGTGAGCTTTGCAGTGGCAGCTCCCGTGGACTAGATAAATTCATGGAGCTGCTTTGGGAAGGAGTGCACAAGTCACCAGCAGGGCATTGATGCTTTGCTGCCTCACATACTCAGTCAAAACTTTAATTCTGTTAATCCGCATTCACCTGTCATTATATCCAGGAAACAAACAGCAAATAACCCCTAAACAGAGCAGTGGCTCCATTGCAGAGCCCACAAAGACACCCCAAGGCATCCAGTTTGTCTANCCAGCCTTTTCCTGACCCAGGGAATGGAGCCTTAAATCAAAGTCAGGGAATGATGGAACTGCCCAGGCTGTGCCAAACAAACCAGGGCTCTGGGGAGGGGGAAAGGGGGGCCCAGCTAAGGCAGCTCTGAGATCCCTTCATGTCCTTGGGGCAGGGGCTGCTGCTGCACAGCCACGGGGGCACACAGAACGTGGGGGGCACATACAGCCTTGGGGACAAACACACAGAGCCATGGGGACACACACACAGAGCCATGGGGACACACACAGAGCTATGGGGACACACACACAGAGCCATGGGGACACACACAGAGCTATGGGGACACACACACAGAGCCATGGGGACACACACAGAGCTATGGGGACACACACACAGAGCCATGGGGACACACACAGAGCTATGGGGACACACACACAGAGCCATGGGGACACACACAGAGCTATGGGGACAAATGCACAGCTATGGGGACACACACACACAGAGCCATGGGGACACACACACACAGAGCTATGGGGACACACACACACAGAGCCATGGGGACACACACACACACAGCCATAGGGACACACACACACACAGAG
>VWZF01005514.1:107716-120445 GCA_013396755.1 Sclerurus mexicanus | reverse complement strand
CACAGAGCTATGGGGACACACACAGCTATGGGGGCACACACACACACAGCTATGGGGTCACAGAGCCCCCCTTCCTCTGCAGCAGGAAAACACCCAGGAGGGTCCTGCGTGGGCAACAGGAATGGCAGGGCCTGGATGCCCATCTGAGCTCCAGGGGCACAGCATCCCGGGGATGAGGATCAGGACTGTCCTCAGCCAGGGGCAGGGCACTGGTTCCAGGGAGGTTTCAGGGCTGCACAGGAATGGCTGGGCTGAGTTCGGTGCCAGGGGAAGGACGGGGTGAGGGCTCCAGCAGGCACGGTGGGTGCGACTGGGGCAGCTGCTGAACTGGGGGGAAACCAGGTACCTCAACAGCAGGTTGGGGATCATCCACCAGCTCCACCTGCAGAGGCCCCACTTCGCTCCTNCGACTGGGGCAGCTGCTGAACTGGGGGGAAACCAGGTACCTCAACAGCAGGGTTGGGGATCATCCACCAGCCCCACTTCGGTCCCAGCTGATCCTCCTGCTCTCCTTCCCCCCCAGAATCTCAGTCCGTGTTTGAATTCCCAGTTTGGGATTAGCTCAGAATGTGAATCTTTAAGATCAGATGCATTTATTTTAGGCGAAGTTAGGCAAACCAATTCTTTTGAATTTTAAAATGAAGCAGCTTTTCAATGATGAAAGCACTCCCAGGACCCCAGGAACATGTGCTGCTTTGCCATGCTTTACAAAAATGCATTATTCTTTCCATTGCTTTAGAATTGAAACTGTAAGTCCATGATCTGGTTCAGAATATAACATATGAAGTGCCAGGTCAGAGCTGTAAAACAGGTGTGGAAAAGTTTAGGTGGCTTAGTTGGTGTATCCTGAAATTGAAAGGGCTTCCCTGCCCTCCTTGATTAAACAAATGGAAAAAAAATTAGTGCATGATATGCACCATAGATGCATTATAGATTTTATATTTACAAGATTAATTTGTGCTTAAACACTGGTACCCTGTTAAAATCCATGATATATCGGGATGTTTCTGTCTCATTAAACACACTGCAGAAGAGACCATCGTTCAGAGGTGAGTCTGAATTAATCTCTGGAATTAGAAGCAGTAAAGTTCCAGCTCAATACTTTGATTCATGTCTCCACTAAAAGTGCATTTGAATCACAAAGCTTGGATTCAGATGAAAATATCCACTGAGGGGGAGCTGGATATGTAACTCTGGTTTTGTCCTAATTCCAGCTGTGATGGGTAGTCTGGAAACAGGGTTTGTTTGGGCTGCATTTTAGTCAGGGAAATGGGCTTTATATCACACGGTAAGGAAAGCTACAATAATGTGATTATAATTGGATTTGTAGGTAAAATAATACCGAAAATAAAAATTTTAAAATTAGTCAAGATGTGAAAAACCAGGATCAGGGTTGAACGATGATCTCAGGACACTGAGTGACCATAAGGAAAATTGATGCATTTGGGGGGACTGGGAGAAAACAACCAAAAGCAACCTCAAACAACACTCCCAGCTCCAGTGGAACAGAGGCAGTGAGGAACTCTGAGCTTACTGAAGTGTTGAAGAGTTATATCTTTGAGCTTTATAACGCTAGGAGTGTATAATCTGTTCAGTCACTGAGTTGCAAGGAGGAAAGGAAATATTAAAATTTATCACAAAATTAATAAAGAGCAATACAGAGAAAATAATTATGCACATTCACAGAATGCCTGTATCAGAAAAAGGAGATTATGATCCTTTCACCTAAAACAAGTTTAAAGAGGCATAGAAAAGGCAACAAGTGTGAAAAGAGGCGTGTGCAGAGGTGGGAAAGGAACAGCTGAGGAGAGGGGTGAAATGTGTCTGTCAGATCTTCCTCAAGGGGATGGATGGGGAAGAAGTGTTCAGTCTCAATGCAGGAGCTCTGAGTCAGCACAGGAAAGCAGGGGGCAGGTTCAAAGCAGACCAAACCCAAGTGATTCCTGCACAGTGGGGCCCACAAGCTGTGCAGCACCTTCCTGCAAGGTGCTTACCTTGAGGAAAGGTTACATGCTCTAAGAAAGCAGCCAAAATACCAATTGAAAAACCTCTTAGCAGGAGTCAAATAGAAAGGTGGCATCTCCACCTGAGTCTCCATGGAAATTACTGCAGAGTGAAGGGCAGGGAAGGACTAAGGGTGTACCAGGGCACATGAATAGCAGGGGAAATGCATCTCTAAGTACTGTCTTTGAACTTTTAATATACATAAAATGTCAAAATAGAAGTTTGCTTTTAGAAGTGCAGAAGTCTGCAGGAGTCCCGTGTTACAGTCTGAGACTCAGGCTCATGTCACAACTTCCATTTCAGGGATCTGAGATCTGAGCTCAGCCCTGACCCAGACTCCAGACCACAGCCCGGGGAGAATCATTGCTGGCTTTCCTTCACAGCAGTTCCCCCTTCCAAAAAGCTCTTACAATGACCACAGCAGTAGGCAGCTCTTACTCACATTAGTTATGGTTCTGCAATTCCCTTGCAGACAGAAAAAGATGATCTGCAATCTTAGAGATCTGTGTAATGCTTTTGCAGCAACCACTTCTCATTTAGGTGCACAAATATCGCTGATACCTGGAGATTAGCAGGATTTAAAATGGATTAACTATGTCTCTGGGAAGAAGAACTTCTGAGCTCCAGTGGTATTAGACAGAATTTGGGAAACTCTCTGGACCCTCTAGTGCAGCGTGAGAGCCGAACTCTGAACTCAGCTTTGGACAAAACATCCCCCTTAGCAACCTCTCAGAGGATTCCTTGCACGCCCGTCCCAAGCTCGTGGGACATAATGGATACAGGATTACATAGCTGAAGAGTCCGACCAAAATCTCATCTGACAAAACCCTGCCTTTAGGTCAGGCTTTCCCGTTGCAGGTGCTGCCTGGTGGATGCCAATTGTCCAGGCTCCAACACTTCGTTCATTCCCGTTCAGAGCCAGGAGTTCCCTGCTGGGCTGGAAACCAGCACAGCCCTTCAATGGAGATGTCAGGTTTTGTGGAAGAGACAGCCAGCCCAATATTGCAGGGAGCCTCTTTATTCCTTCATGCCCACAGCAAAATTTAATCTGAAAAGCCTGGCTTAGTGCTTCTGACATCCTGGCACGGCAAATATTTCCCCACATAATTGAAAAAGATCATTTGTCAGAGGGTTGGTCCCGTGGTTACCAACACAGCTGAGATCTGGGGGCAAGCAGAGCATTTCCAAAGTCCTGTGTGTTTATCAGAAATAAAATATGTACTTTAATATTTACATTCATTTGGCCTTCGTGCTGCTTGCAGTTGCTTCACATTTCCTCACTCCTAGTGACTTGGTATGTGCATATCTATGGAATAGTAAAGATTCTGTTGAATAATGTAGAGAGCTCTGTGATACCATTCACCACATGGATCTGCCCATAAAGGCATGTTAAATTTTGTTTCTCACACTCTGGTGGGGCTGTCAGGGAGAGAAAATGATGTTCCATAGCCCTGGGAAGAGGGATTTTTCTCATTTCTAGTCCAGGTAGTCCTGAGATAGAAATACATTATATCTCCTTGCAAAAAAGGAAATGAAGCATTCATGGGGAATCCTCTTTTCCATTAAAAGCCCGCAAGGATGTCAGAACAGCCTGACTGCACAGATGGAAGAGAACCAGGCAGAGCAGCTGGGCTGTGAAACACAAAGCTTAAGGAGATTACATGGAACAAGTTATTCACTGCATGGCCCTTGCATTATTCACTTCAAACATGAGCAAACCTCCACCAGCAGCATTGCTTGGGGATGCAAAGAGCTGCGTGTTCAGCAGTGCTGCTGCTCCCACAGCAGTGGCTTTTGTTAATACATATCCCAAACCCCCTCCCACTGTACCATTAGACTTATTTCAACCACTGTAATAACTCGTGGCCCCAGAACAAGAACTATCCTGGTTTAAATGGTAAGATGAGAAAGTAACTTTGTGTAATAGTTCTTTTTACTTTGTTCTGTGCAGCTATGGCCAAGGACTTATGTATATTTTGAACTCTGACATTCGTGTTTGTTATTTCAGAAATCTGTTGTTATAGAGGTTACTCTGTCCTTGCCAGAACCAAAGATATAAAGTACAGGTTGTATGCTGAATATTTTAGTCCTAGATAAATGTATATATGATAAAGGAGCATGATGAAATTACCTGTTTAGATTATTAAGAAAAATCTCATTTAAAATCTCTTCACATCAGTGTGTGTCTTGGAGAAGGCTGTGTGCTCTGAATTCTAGAACTCCATCATGACTATCAAATGCAGACCATTTAAAAAGCAAACTGGTTTAGAAGAGTTACACTTGGACTACATGATGGCTCTTGGTTCCTTCCAGCTGAACTGTTCTATTCCACAAGGAGAATTCATCAGTTTTTTAAGCACAGCAGCGTAGTTTCCCCCTTCAGGAAATGCAATCTTTAAAAATAAACCATGTTTTATCAGATTTCAAAGTTGCAGGTCTAATCCCCACCAGGGAACAGGAAAATGTTTCCTTTAAGGACTCTCTTGTGCTTTTAACTTAAGGAACTTTTCTTCAGTTGTTTCAGATGTTATGCTGGCAAATAAGAACAAATACATAAACCTATAAATAGTAGAGTTGCAGGCAGTGAATCCTTTTAAGGAAGCTTTTAATGGCTAGAAAGTGAGTATCTTTCAAGCTTGCATCTCATGAATGTGTTAAGATTTTTCAGCTTAAATTTTCTTCTGTGATAACGTAGCGACATGAGAAGTCAGTGAGAGCAGCACCAGCACAACTGCAGTTCAAAATCCAGTTTTCCTCACAGAAACCAACAAACCCCTTGGAGCAAAGGCTGTTCCAGAGGCAAAACCTTGCCTGCCCAGGTGCAGTATTCCCAGTTCAGTGGGACTGTAGCAACAGACTGCGAGAGCTTGGAAATAGTAAAGACAATTTCTTTAATCTTCTACGAGACCCTTGGGACCTTTTCCCTCACTGTGCTTCAGTTCAGCATGGTTCTGTTCCAGAGCCAGGAGGGGAGGTGGACTGTCCAGCAGGAATCAGCAGGAATTCCAGCTGGGGACTCCCGGAATGTCCCAGACTGGCACTGCAGTGTGCAGAGAGAGCCTACAGGGAGGCAAAATGGGCACTCCACGTGATTGAACCACAACAATGCCATTCCCAATGGGGAGGAATAATGCTGTCAAAATTAATAGTACAGCCCTGTGAAATGGGGAAAGTGTTTAAATACTCAGATAAGCTTTTATGTGTCTATAAGAATAAGCTTTTATATGTTAATTAAAACACCACAGAAGTCCACATTCATAAATCTGTGTGTGAAAACTTCAGAATACTGACTATTGGAACCTGGCAAGAGATTGCTCGAGGCTTGTTCTGTGCTTGCCTTTCTTTTTTTGAAGCACCCTCTGCAGCTCCCTGTCAGAGACAGGGGGCAGTGGGCAAGATGAAACTCTAAGCACATTGTTCCTAATTTCTTCCTATACCCATCTAAAGATCAATATTTCTTTGTATGCCTTACATTTTGTCTGGATTTCTCCAGTTTGTTACTATGTGGAATAGTGATGTAACATCATGAATTGTACTCAAAGCAGGCTCTGAGCAGCTTAAATCAAGCCACATCATGTTCATTATATGAAATCTGGGTTCTACACAATGAAACTCCAGCTTATGGGCTCAGCTCCGTTTAAGAGGGTACAGAAATTTGATTACCACTTTCATTACAGGAGCAACTGAAAGTCCCAATAATAATTGGCTCCTCATTCAGCTTTATAAGCAACCCCTGCTTCAGGTCACTTCTGAAATTCAACCCAGTCCTTCAGTCTCTGATGTTTTAAAATGCACCAGGGTGAATGTCATGTTGTTCTGGGGTTCTCTGTAAACATTTGATCACCCAATTTACCTGTCACACGACAGGAGAGTGGGCAAACAGGGACACATTCGCTATTAATGTGTTCACAAATGCTATAAGTGTTTAGGGAGTGGTTATCTCACATCGCAGTTGTGTCTCTGGGTTGGAAACTGGACAGAGAATCCTCATTCTTTCTGCAACTTGGTCTGAATTTTTTGCTTTTTTTACATAGGCAGTGTGAAAGACAGGAAAACAATCCAATTCTTCGTAGTGGCAGCATGAGCAGCATGGAGCTAAAGCCCTACTTGATCTGCCAGGTTCTGAGCCAAAAGAATAGGACAACTCGATTGCAGCTTCCCAAACCCAGGGGTGTCAGTGCCCCCTCTGAGTTCCCAAGGAGTCCCATAAAGCCAGTCCACACCAGTAGCACGAGCTTATTCCATGAGCAGCAGTGTTGCCGTGGGCTCTCCTCCCTGGGTTTGAGAACAGATACAGTAAATTGCAGAAGGAACAGAACCCAGAATTCCAAATGTGATGGGTATGGCTGTGCTGGGTTGTCAGGGAAGGGCAAATCCAGGGAACAGTCCTGCAGTTTGTTCCCCTCTGTAAATGGGGGTTAGTGCCAGTCAGCAGCAAGACCTGCACGAAGAGGCACAGGGAGAAGCTGCTCTTGTTTTAGAGCCCAGCTCTCAGTCCCACATTTAGGCATCGATTGCACAGGCAAGGTCAGAATATACATTCACTGAACAGCAGCAGCCCATGTCAAATCACACATGGCCAGAAGAAATTACTTCCTAGAACCTTGCTCAGTGTAGGTGGGAAGATCCAGCAATTGAAACATCTCCCCAGAACCCCCTTGCCTGGACCTGATTAAGAGGCTGCCCTTGGAATAAAGGCAGGCCTGGAAGTTGTGCCGTGGGCCAGGATCTTGCTAAGCCCTTCACCAAAGAGCAGCGATACACTCTGCAATAACCCCTGATCCTGCATGGCCTCTCCAAGAACTGGAGAAACCAGAGTCTAAAGGGACACTGGGAACTTGTATGCATGGCATTGTGTCTCTCCTGCAAGAGCCTGAATTCCCATTATTCTGGTGAGTGTATTTAAATAAGAATTTTTAAAGCAGGTGCCATCTCCCACGAGATGCTCTCTGTCATCACTGGTGCAGACACCTGGAGCTGCTCCAGGCAGGGGTGCACGATGTGGTTTAAAAGTCAGCTGAAACAGTTCTGCACGTGGTATATCCTTTCCTTCTGCTGCTAAGGATGTGTTCGGCTTTTAACTGGAGATCTGGGAATGACCTGGCATTTTAAACAAACACTTCTGTTAGAAAATCAAATTTATGCACCAGTTTTTTGTTTTTTTTTACTGGACTCGCCCCTTCATCAAATCTGGAGTCGGCCACTTCTCAAACCAGCAGTAATAGTGGCCCTCATCTCTGAGACTAAGGTCCTTTCCATTCCCAGTGGGATGCAGGACCTGAAAATAAGCACTATTTATCCTAAATATCCCAGTTCTGGGCAGGACCAGTGCAATTCAGTGGTAACGCAGACCAACCTTCTGCCTGCTCGTGGGGTGCTCTCATTAATCCTTTGAGCACACAAACCTACAGCTGCCTTGCTTTACTGCCAGCAGCCTTTTTTAAGGACCCTCCAGCTATATGCTGTTTGGTGCACTCGTGCCCTGTTTGGAGGAGTTTACAATCCAAAAGGCAGGCAGAGGATGTACAATCCTACCTTTAGCTCTTACTCCCAGCCTGATCCCTGCAGGGATGAAAATTCCTTCACAGGGACTCTCAGTCAGGGAACAACACGGCACACGACGGAGCAGCGAACAGCCCTGCAGTGGAAGATTGCACTGATTGTCCAGACTCACAACAATCAAGATCGTTTTAAAGGGACACTTCAAAAAGGACAACATGCCATGTCTGCAATGTTTCCCTGCAATGCTGGTGTGCAGATAGCACAGCTTGAAACATTGGAAGAGCGGCATTTCCAGCCCAGTGTGGATAAAAGGGATTTTGGTTTTGATGCTTTTGGATTGTGAGGATTTTGAACTTTTATTCCACATCTCTCTTGAAACACGATGTTCCTAATTGCTAAGGCCTGGCAGTAAAACACAGGAACACACTCTGCTTTAACTTTTTACCATTTTCTGTGTTAGAAGTGAGCCAGAATACATCATCCCTAAGTTCTCAAATACAAACAACGTACTACGAAGGCCAAATCCATCTGCTTCCTCACGTTCGGCTTTATGAAATGTAGAAGGTGGCAGTAAAATTAAGGTCAAATTTCCTTTGAAGGATTTACAAATTTAGGGTTTCTTGCTCAAAAATTCTCATCCCACATGCTGTGTCCCCATTTTCTAATGGGCCGCCTTCACCTCCCTACGACTCCGTGGGCTAAGGAGCTTCCCAACGCAGCCAGAAATCAACTGGAATGTTTTCGTGGTGTGATTGTCCTTGCTTTTAAGGTGGAGAGTTCCACATTCCCTTTCTCTTTTCAGTGCCTGCAGTAAAAGCTAAAACAACTCCATAACATTGGGAACTTCATGGAACTTTGGAGATGGATCAGTGCAAAAATTTCTCGAAGGTTTTAATTAGCAAATATTTCTGAGTGTCAGATTTTGTCAGATTTTTTCCTGACCTGTGTTCCTTCTAAAGCCTAAATCTCAGCATTTGAAACTGAATTGCAGAGCATCAAAAAGCCAAGGGAATATATGAAGTCTTGCATTTGGGGCAAGAGGAATGGATCTATTAGCATTAGAAAGTTCGGGATCTCATCCAAGATTTGAGGCAGATGGGAAGTTTTCCAAAAGAATTGCCATGGGAAATAAAGTATAAATAGAAAATACCTTGTTGTAGAAGTTTCAGTGTTAGTTACCTACTGTCAACTGAAATGAAAAGCTAAATATATTTTAAAAATGCCTGATGTTTTTAACTCTACTAGAGCCCTATGATGTTAAATTTAATCATTGTTTTTACATTCAGATAATACAACCGGTATCACCTACTGCTTCAAACACCCACTTTTATTTTAAGTCTTCCTCCTAGCGCTGCATTACACAAAACTTCTGAGAGCTGCTTCCTGTTTTTCATACAGATTTCCCTCTTTTCCTGTGGAAATCTATTGAGGAAACTCTCTGAAAACCAGAGGAAGTATCTGTTTCTAAAGCCCTGGGGGCTGTCCAAAGGAATCCCTTTGCCCGCCGTGGGGCTCCCGTGATGGGCTGTGTCCCACAGGGGGACCAGGAGCCCCCGGAGCAGCTGCATCCCATTCCCACAGCCAGGCTGTGGTGGGCAGGGAGCCCAGGGAACTGGGAAAACTGCAGCTGAGAATAGGCTAAAACAACACCACCGAACCAGAAGGGGAAAAAAGTACAGGAGCCGAGCGTGAAAGCCTTTTGTTAGAATAATTTAGAGCAACGTTGGTTGGGAAAACATGAATCCTGGTTACCCAAGGTTCCTGTGAGGAATTTTCCTGGTAACAGTGTCCGTCTCTGTCCTTCTCATTTATCAGCTCTCCTGCTTGAGAGGAACCACTGCAGCCTGTGGTGGCCACAGGACACCAGGGAGTAGAACAGAGCACTGGCCCTGTAGGATTAAAGATCTTACCTACATGGTGTTCCTTTTTAAAACCTAATGTTAGTCCTTTCTGCAACACCTTAAATATGCAGCAGCTGAACAGAATCACCTTCAGATCTGGGTGTTGCATCACTTAATTACCTTTAAGGTCACTCTGACTTGCTTTAGATATGGAGGTTTCTAGGCTGTGGAGGTAGAAACTGCAAAAGAAAGGTAGAAATCTCACTTAACCCATTTCAGCAGAACTAAGTGTCCAGTTGTGGTCTCTGACAGCCTGCCAGGCTCTCTGCAATCTGGATATTCCCTCCCAGTGCTGCAGTTCTGCATGGCTGAGCCTTCCAAAGAGGAACAGCCCCAGGGGGTGTTCAAGGACGGAAGGTGGCTTGGGTTCAACTTTTCATACCTTGTTAAATAACCTATATGCGATTTCCAGGGCAATAACTCCTTGCTCAATTGAGGTTTTTGCTTGTTCAGTTAAAACGTAGCTGAAAAAAAAAGCAAGGGTGAGTGTGGGGCAGAGGGAGGAACAAGAGTTATTTAAAGTTATTAACAGAGTCTACCTGCTCCTTTGTCCTGCCAAAAGAAGCCCTCTTATCATTTCTATCACAGTTCTTTCCAAGGGCTCCTGGCAGGACCTCACTGTACCTCGTGCTGATTACCACGGAACACACCTCACCCCTGGGGGCTCTGAAGGGTCTCTGTAGAGCCCTTTTGGAGCATTACCCCGGCTGAATCACAGCCCTGCTGGATAAATTACAACACCACCAGGTGTTCCTCTTCTAACAGGGACCATTATTGGTCTTGTTTCCACCCCAGTAATAGTTCAGATGTCAAACCTGTCGCGGTCCCCGGTGCTGACACAACACACGTTCGTGGTGGTACATCATTGTGTCCCACCCCACAGTCCTGTGCTCTCAGCACAAAGCCACTTTTTCTAATGACATGCATAGAAGAGGTATCAGAACTGGCCTTAGCAGTGCCACAGCATTTCAACAGAGGAGAAACCATCAGCAATCCATTCATACAGGCTCTGCTGTCCAGCTAAGGCTGATGTGACCATAACTGCACTCTTAGTCTCTGCCTTTGCTGGCCTGCTGCATGCCCCAGCTGCACTTCTTAAATGTGTTTTAATATGTGATTATTCCCATAGTCTAGTTGCTTAACCACTTTAGTTCATAGTACCTTGAAATACTGTATTTGGTCTATTGGAAGTCATCCATAAACCTGGAGGGTTTATAAACATTCCTACAGTAACCTGTATTTTTGACATCTAATTTTTTCCTCCACTAAATATCTGTATTAATTTATTTTGACTTTCTGCACATGTCCAGTGATGGTGCATATGGGCCACCCTGCAGATTCCAGATGATTCTAGGAGATGGAAGAGAGGGGAGTATAAAGATTGGCTAAGCCCCCTGTGAATTGTGATTTTATGCTATTGAATCATCATGGAAAGGGACACAGTATAATCCTATTAAAGGGACTGAAAAATGGCCCATAAAGCAAAGGCTTGAGGAAAGCTGTAAAATGAACTTCTGTAACCTAAAGTTGGATCAAGTTAACTATTTGAAAATGGTAATACTGGAATCTTTACTTAGGAAAATGTTTAAAGAGGTGTAACTTTATTTTGCAACCAATACACTGAAAAACTAAGGTGTAATTAAATTGGTTTTGTGTCAATGAGATTACGTTTGGTTAAAATTATGCACCTCCTCAAGTATTTGCTGTGGGAGGAAAGATACTCTGTGAAGTTTAAACTTAGATGGAGTTTAAGTGACCTTGGTAATAAATACAAAGCAAATCTGCTTGGACTGAGGTTTATTGGATGAAGAAATGGGACAAGAAAACAAATGAAATAATAATAAAAATAAAATTATAAAAACAAGTAAGACAAGCAGAGTCTTGTCCCCCATGGAGAAGGGAGATGAGGTAAACACAGTGTTAGAAATCTCTTGTGTGCAGGGAGTAGCTGTGATGGTTACACTTCTGTCACTGCCTTTTTGCCCCCCAAATAGCATTTCCCGTTTAACCGTGTCACCAATAAAAGACAAAATAGAAGGTGCTGTCAAAATATACCTGAGACCCTAATAAATGCAGAATCACTAGGTGGTGTTTCCGGTCTCTGCGAAGTAGCAAATAATTTCTAAATACTTGCAAAGGAAAATAATTAATTTGGGGTTACCCTAAAGGCAGAGTTGTTTTGCACCAAACAGAACAATTAAGGCTCCAAGGAGGCAAAGGACGGGCTGGTTCAGGACACTTGGACCTGTTTCAGAGGGGCAGCAGAGCAGGCGCAGAGCTGAGACGTGGAGGGACGTGCAGGGTTCCAGGGTCTGACAGAGAAGCTCTCCGGAGCTCTGAGGATGGTTTGCCAAACAGCAAACACTCGGAGGGAATTGCTGTTCTTGTTTCCTGACACAGGATCTCAGGGCTGTGGAGGTTGTGACTTCCCCACGTTCACAGTCTGGCCCCCACCCCTGGGCTCCCCCGAGCTGCCAGGACCGCAGCCCAGCTCCCTGGGACCTGGCAGGGACCAAACACCCGGGGAAAGGCACGCTGCTGTCCTGAAAGAGCCTCGGAAACACCCAACCCAGGTGCAAACCTGATGGTTGCAGCCCCTCCCCTCATCCATTCGTGTCAGATTTTCCCAAATGCTCAGTAAGACCCGGTCAAAACCAACTTGCAGCCAGTTTAAGGCACGCTGGGGCTGTTAATGAGCCATCTTCCTTTTCTGTCACTCCAAACCCATGAGGCTCTAACTCTAGGAAGGTCTGAAATGAATCTTGGAGGAATTTACATGCCAGTAAATAGATCCTTTGCACCACTGGTATCTGCAGTTTTGCTTACATCAAACAGAGCTGAGAAACAGCTTTGTCATGTGCTTTAAGCTTCCAGAGTTGAATTCCATAGGATCTCCCTGACTCTGTTAGGAAGAACCCTTTTCTTTATCTGGGAGACATTGCAAAGGCTCCCTGGATATTTGACCTTCACTGACACACACTCCAGCAGGCAGGAGATAAGGGAAGAGTCCCAGGGATTAATCACCACATGTCTCCGTGAAGGAACACAAGGGGGTGTTGGTTGTTACCCAAGGAATGGCAGGAGGAGATGATCTCTGTTGGTTGTTACCCGAGGAATGGCAGGAGGACAGGATCTGTGTTGGTTGTTACCCAAGGAATGGCAGGAGGAGATGATCTGTGTTGGTGTTACCCGAGGAATGGCAGGAGGACAGGATCTGTGTTGGTTGTTACCCAAGGAATGGCAGGAGGAGATGATCTGTGTTGGTGTTACCCGAGGAATGGCAGGGGGGGAGGATCTGTGTTGGTGTTACCCGGGGGATGGG
>VWZF01005514.1:96802-107684 GCA_013396755.1 Sclerurus mexicanus | reverse complement strand
GATCTGTGTTGGTTGTTACCAAGGAATGGCAGGAGGAGATGATCTGTGTTGGTGTTACCCGAGGAATGGCAGAAGGACAGGATCTGGCAGGACCACAGCTCTGCTGCTCTTCTTTTGCTGGCTCATGTGCCTTAGTCCTGGTCAGAGCTATCAGTGCTTTAGAATGCCACAGGATTGTGGTCATTAGTTTTGGGTTACAGGCTTTTGAGCGTCTTTCTGTAAAATACAGGGCAGGACACCAGGAGAGACAGAAGTCTAAAAAGATAAGTTTGAGAAGCAGGAGGGACAAACAGAATGTATAGAGACAGTTCTTGTGTGGGGCTGTGTCTGTTTTCATGTGCCTCTGTTGCTGTTCCTTATGGGCTGGGTTAAAAGGAGACCCCAAAGTGTCCAGAGAGAGGTTTCCCAAATTGGACTGTCCACCTGACGAGAAGCAAAGAGGGCTGGAAATCACAGAAAAGCAGGTTGGAAGGGACCTCAAGGATCAGCTGGTCCAACCTTTCCTGGCAAAAGCCAAAATTTATTCTCACGTGGGCTTCACCTTCACTCAGCCCCAGGACTGCTGAGAGCCTGGAGAAGCAGATGGCTTGCACTGCCTGTCTGGAGTGGACTTGGAAGGCACTGCCTGTAGAGTATCTTCAGCAACCTCCAGACAAAAGCACCGACGTCCTGCCCAAGGGTGCGGCTGGAGGATGCTGACCTGAGGAAGGGTCCCCCGGAGATGGAAGGTCTCCCGTGGGCAGCAGCCTGGCACAGCCCCGTGCTGAGGTGGCAGCCAGCAGGTTGGATCTGCCCTCCCTTGCGACAACAGCTGAAGTGGCTGTCATGGCACGGTGTGGAGACCACCAGAACAAGTCTTTGGGACTCACCTGGACCTGGCCAGGCACCCCAAACACACACATGGCCTGGTAGGGAGGTCCAGCTTCCTAAAAGGCGTATTTGCTCTCTGGGCTGAGAGGGTTTACCCACACTGGTGTGACAGGGACACGCTGTTGTTGTACAGGTAGTCAGGGGGGTGGGACAATATCGAATGGAGCCCTTCTGGTCCCTCATCTGTCCCTGAATATCGTCTTAACACACAGACTGTGCTGCTCAGTGCTACTGGGGGGTCCCAAGTCCACATTCAGAGTCCTGTGGGCTTCTGGAATAACTCTGGCACCGCCAGCTTAACACAAATTTCAGTTATTAAATTAATATTAAATTAATATTACATTAAAGTAACAGTTCCAATAGGAAGGAGGGGAGTCTCAGGAGCAGAGCTATGTAACAGATTGGAAGGAGCAATGAATCCATGACTTCCAATTCCAGGACTAGGAGGAAAATTGAATCCAGGTTTTTAATTCAGACTTCAAAGCAATCTTGTGCATTTTGTGCTAATAGTTCAGTGAAGAACAGGTGATACTTGAATTTGTCTAGCTTTATTTAGGTCTGTGTTGTGTGCATCCAAACTTCCAGTGCAAATATCTGAATTTCCAGCTAGCAGGGTGTGGCAAGAGCTCTCTATTCCAGTGGAACAACAGCTGGGAAACATTTCCTTTATTTTGTCAGAGAAGAATTCATTCAGGGGCAGGAATATCTGAATAATATAATTCCAGAGTGATGTATGACTCTCCTGGATAGGGCAGTGACTATTAACCACCAAATACCCCCCCACAAAGCCTGGTTCATCACAGATACACTCAAGGACTCTTGTCATGTCATATAATCCCTTGCTAAGTGCAGGATTCATAAAAGCACTATAATTACTTCATCTGTTTCGCCTGATTATCAAATATTATCTTCCATGGAGCAGCCCAAATGACTAATAGCTTATTAAGAATGGTAAACTGCAGTTTCAAGGCTAAAAAAGGTTAAGGCAAACATGAAACAGTGAGACTCCGAGATCCTCACTGCTGTTCAGAGCTGACAGGAGGGTACTCTGCAAGTCGCAGAAGGAAACCTGCCCATGCAGCTTTAATTCAGCTTCCTGAGTCATTTCTTTGTAAGAAATTTATGTTTGCCTGAGAGTGTGTCTGTGCATCAGAGCTCCTGTTTTTCACTTAGGTGGGCCTTGCCTAATGCACTGATATTTATCTTAACTGTGAGAGTGGCCTTAACTGAGGCATTGAAAAGGAATAATTAGGTTTTTAGTGTACTCTTCATCCCAGTAGAATAGACCAGCGTGGAAAGAGCACGTTCAAAACCAGGCTGGGATTTACAAACAGCCCTATTGTAGTGCATGTGCTCCAGGGGTCAGGGCAAGCTCCACACAGCTTGGCAGTTGAGAACCTTAAAAAAAAAACCCAAATGCACTTCAAACACCAGAATTTGCATCAGGGAGCATCATCACATCTGGGTTTCCCACCGAGGGGCTCAGGTTCCCTGCATGCAGATTCCTGCTCTGGGGTGACAGCCCAGACCATCCTGCACTGGCCCTGGAGAGAGCAGGAACTCATTCCTGCATGGTTTTTCCAAGTGTTTTCTTTTAGGAGAATAATGGCAGGACTTGGAGAGCTTGGATAACAGCCCAGGTTTTATCAGGGAACGTGTCTGGCCCTCAAGCACTTCTTTCTGAATATTTCATCTTCTGTCCTTTGAATCCTGTGTTGAAATCTGCTGTTGCTGCAGTTTCCAGTCTCCGACCACTGCACTTATCAGGGGGTAACTCGATCCCGTTTCCATCAGCAGGAAAAGTGGCTCCAGGTCTCTCCCCTGCTCCCTCCCGTCACAGCCCTGCATTCCTGCCACCCCTGAACGATGCAGCTCTTGGGACTGTGCTTTGACTCACATTTTTAACTTCTCTCCAGAACTAAGAGAGGCATAAGATTTTAAATACAGGCTGAGGAAATGCAAGGACCTTTAGAAATCCATTTACTTCTGTTATTTTTGCTTACCTGGAACCTAAAAGATCACCCTAAGGAACATTTGGATTTTGAGACATTCAACCCCAATGGCGTGGAAAAGCAATATGTAGTGAAAGATCTTTGCATCTAAATCTTTAAAAATCATAGGATTCTCAAAGGATTCTCCAATATTCTCCTCAGGAACACCAGAGGAGCACCCAGGAAATGCAGTTTTCTAATCTGCTCTCCGATTTTAAGAAGCAGAGTAACAAGGAAGCAGCGGACAAATAAACAAGAGCTGTGCTAGGAGCAGCTAATTGCTGAAAAACAATTTCCTCCGAACAGGCTGAGCTTCCAGCAGTCGCTCTTCGAGTGGGAGAGCGTGGGCAATGAAAGGCACATGTCCATTCTCCTATTTAATTATACCTGCACAAAGGGTTGGGCTGTCCCAAAAATGCCTGAAATCAGCACAGGAAGGACAGCGAGGCATCAGCCCGTGACAGCACCATTCCACCTGTATCCAGTGTGCAGAAGGTGGAAAGACTCTGCAGAAAACACGTGGCTCTCGGTGAACTGAGTTTTCTCTAGAGGATGGTGATTTTGGCAAGAAAATGAAAATCATCAGCCAACAACAGGAAACCTCCCAGCACTGTAACCATTATACAACCATAGCTGTAGTCATAACTATACTTTAGAACTACCGTATAAACCCAGGATATTTATCTTTACTATTGCCACTAAAACTTTTAAAAAGGCTATTTAAAACCTGAGATTAAGCATCTGAATTGATCACAGAAGGTTCATTCATATGATTTCTGTTGGAGAGGAGTTCCCAGCCCACAGCACCAAGCAAAGACAGATGTGTTCAGAAAATCCACACAGACACTTAGCTCCAGTGTGAAAACATATTTGATCTCAACAGTAAATGAGAAGTCATAAAGAAATCAAAAATATACACACCTTCTCAATTCTGTAATTCCCTGGAGGGGATAAGCCAGAATGAAACCATTCTGAGTTCCCTGAACTCTGACAGTTTGTGTAGAATAGTGTAAAAATAAAAATCACACCTCATTTTGGTTAAAAAGCACAAGTCATACACTTAGAATATCAGTGTAGCTTAGTTGGCATGACTGTACTCAGGGCAGTGTTAATACACGCTGTTTGATGTGCTGCAAATCAGTCTGTAAAAGAGACAAGTTAAAGGTCTCTGAATGCAAAGCTAATAATTCCTCCGAGTTATTTTGGTTAGTCAGGAATTATTTAAGTGCAAGATTTGCTTGGCACCAGGAGCAGGTGGGTTTTGCTGCAGTTGGACGTTTCCATAACAATATAGGAGAGCCAATTAAAAGCCAATTAGTCATGGCCATTCCTTTGAGGTGCAGCACTGTGCGGACTCTCCCCCTGTGTCCCTTCCCTCGGCTGCCCATTGTGCCCGCACAAAGGCTGGGCATGAATGGCGCTGCCTCCCTGTCTCCATGGAAGCCTCACCACGCTGGCCATAGCAAATCCTTCCCAGGCACCTCCAGCCCTGCTCCCCCCTCTGATCTTTGCCCTAAACAAACGTGCTGTTTATTCACTCTTCTCCTCATTTATGAAGATCCCTTGGATGCTGTAGGAATACTGATGGGAAAAGAATCAAACCTGTGTTTGAGAATGAGGGAAGATTCCTCTCTGTAGCATTTACCATGACAGCCAAAGCCTTGGCCTCTCTTGTGCTCTTCTTTGAATCCCAAAACCTCTGTCACTTGAAAATTAAGAGTGCAGATTTGGAACTGAAGAAAATAAAAAGCTCCCAGATAGGAAAAAAAAGAATGACCCAGTGGTTAAATCACACGATGAGAAATCAGGAAATCACGGTGTTTCGTTGTCCTGCTACCAAAGAGCATCACCACGACTCCCTGGCGCCCATCACCGCCCCTGGGAACCAGGATGAAACCCTCTGTGCTCCTGCAGTGGGGACTAAGCAGCCTAAGGACAATCAGCCGCCTGTACTGGGTGGCTGTGTCTGCTTTCAATACCAAAACCCAGAGGAAATCCAGGCAGAAATTTGAAATATCCTCCAAAGTGGATGTAGGATCCTGTGTCATGGCAAAGCTAAAGGAAGGAAACAGCCCCTTTCTTCCCATAGACAGCACAGATCCATTAATATCCTTAATGCTGTTCTTGTTCTGTGTGATATTCCTGTTTAGAATCTTCTTCAATCCATCTAATTTTTGGTTTCTAGCTACAGTTTAAAGGAATGCCAAGCTTTGCCCTTGCAGCTACGTGAGCAGCATTAGCAGCCCCTTTGCCCCTCTCAGTTTCTGGACAGCCCAAACCATCTCCAGCTCTGCTCCCGATTTTTGGCACCAAACTTGGCAATTAATGCTTTAAATTGGGTTTGGATGATGCAAATGCAAACCAACTGTGTTTATAGGTCCCTCTTTTGGAAGTCCCCCTCCCATGACCTCAGTCACCAGGCTGTTGGTGCTGTTCCTTGCTGCCACCTTCCCTGGCACTGCTGGCATAGAGCAGCATCACGTTGTACTGGGCTCCTGGCGAGACGTACCAAACCAACAGATCTCCAGCTCTATTGTTTCCAGTGGATCCTTGACCTGATATATTAGCTGATCAAATATAAACCCCCTTGGGTTTTGTAAGTCCATCCCCACTCACGCTGCTGCTGCTTTATCCTTCATTTTTATCTGGCTCTGAAATTCCAGCTTGCCTGGCCACATGGTCCTTCACACCCATTTAAAATGTGCCCCTTTCCTGAACACCTTGATGTAATTTCCAAGCACGGATCAAGGAAAGAAAGCTGGATCTTCATCTGCCTTTTTGGTCAGGGGTAAGGGGCACTACCTCTGTTGTATTTCTTCTGCTGGGGAAACTAAAGCACAGCAGGATTCAATGCAAATGACAGAGCCTGTGCCAGAACCAGGGTTTAAATTCTGGAGCACTCGGGGCTGAAAACTTCCATTTCTTTCTAGTTTCCCAGATGAGCATCTCCAGAATGACAGGCAGGGCTGTCTTTAACCCAACAGAACACACCATCTGTGTGGCTGCCTTGGTTTCTGCACGTTAGGGGGGAGCTGATGAGTCCTCTCAAGATAATTAGAATAGTAAGAGTTTGTACTTTGTATTTCATCAACTAATTATACCTTACCATACAAGAACTACAGAGAAATCAAAGTTAATATTTAGGTCTGCCTTGAATCTCATCTAAATAGAGGGAGTTTGCTATTTTAAGTCCTGAATTATGTGGGAAGGGTTTTTCTGTCCCACCAAACTTCCTAATGTTCCTCAGACTGCACACCAGGCTGCCAGATGTCAGAAGTTGATGCACCAGCACATCTCCTGTTAAACATCACAGCCGTTCCCACACTCGCTACAAAAGGTTTTCATGATACTTGAATATTCCCAGTACTCTATAGGTTAAAATCTTCACCAGCTCCACAACTCCAGTGATTATTCACTGAAATGTCATCTCTCTATGATGTGAATGAACTCTGGGAATCTCTGAAAACCAAATAGATCTAAATTATGCTGCAGCTCAAAACTAAGAGAACAATCTGCTCGAATACCAGCTCCACTGCTCAAGAAATTATAAAGGGTTCTTATTGAGTACCAGCCCCAAAAATACTTTTGTCTCCACGTTGAGGGACATCAGCACATTTCAGAACAATAAAATGCAATATTCTTGTGAAAGGAATATCCCCCAGTATCTGTCCAGAGCTCTGATGCTTCCCAGAGCCCCCACTGTGAATGTCCAAGCTTAACAGCGCATTTCATTTGTGCACTACTCCGTAATTACTTTTCCCAGAACTAATGGAGCTGGAATGACTGTCCAGGCTCCATTCTGGGGATTGCTGTTTCCCTTGACTTTACAGGAAATCCAGTTGTTGCTAAGCTAAATGCCATAAATTGCCAATGAAAGAAGTCATTAGTTTTTAACGCAGTCAGCTCTGCTCTAGGGGGTCAAGGGAGTGCTGGTTTCTGAGCCTGGCTTAGCTCAGCTTCTGTCCCTACAGATGTTTTCAAACACCGACTTCTGCTGTTAAATTCCTGGTCTTATTGACTTCGTCTCCTTTCCGAGGCAGCGAGGGAGGCAGCGCTGGTGTGGCCGTCGGGGAGCCGGGAGCAGCTGTGCCGCATCAAACCACAGCTCTGCAATGCTGATCTCCGAGTCAGCACCAGCTGCGCTGTGGCTGCAGCTGAATCCACAAGTTCCAGCCCTTAAAGGAAGCTTTTAGGAGATTTGTACAGAAAGGTCGTGTTATACAACTTGGTCAGCAGGACACAGTTGCTGAGTGTCGGTGTTATCTGACTTTTTCATGCGTTACGCCAAAGGAATACTCAATATTTGCCAGACCAAACGTAATCTTAGGAAGAATTTGGAGGAAACTAATTCACTATAGAACTCCTGAATTTTGTTTGTTTTCTTCTGCAAGCAGATTCTTTCTGAACTACACAACAGCCCCTGCTGACTATGTGAGTGTCTTACTGCATTATAGAAGTCTCATTTCTTAAGTTCTCCGTAGCTCTTATTTCACTGACATTTTATGGAAATAAGTTGTATATTATGTATATTGTGTGAAAAAATAAGACTCTCTAAATAAATTCAGTATTATGTGAGCCTTTCAAATTCATAGACTTTATTTACTATTTTGCATGCAAATAGGAGTCATAGAATTTATTTTTTTGTCAGCTATATGGTGTACTTCCATTGCATTTCCTCTAAAATATCAATACTACCCTTCAGTACATCCCTAGGTAGGGGAGCCAAACCGAACCAACCCAGTGTATTCTGATAAAAAGGGTAGTAGCTCCAATGGACTCACCATGACTGTCATTTCACACCAAAATGAGTATTTTATTAAATTGTTAGAAAATTTCTGTTATTAGATTAGTTGTATTTTGGTTCATGTACAGTAAGAGCTTCCGTTGTACTACACTCAGTGGTTTGTACTATCTTGCATGCTTAGGTCTTGGAACATTTTCAACTCAACTGCACATAAATGTATTTTTTTAATTCATTTTAAATGAATTTTTTCTTTCACATGTACTACTCTGAATTTCCTTGAGGGCACTCCCCAGGGCTATTTGGGTAACTCTAAATTCCTCAGTGACATCAATCATTGTCCTTCATTCAATTAAATCACCATTTTCAAATATGTTTTGTTGTCACATTTAAGGACTCCTATCCATCAGTGACATTCTTTGATCTACCATCTCTTGAAAGCCCTTTCCTTCATACCACAGTGATGTAACATCCTCTCACTCCACTCAGAAAGACACAACTTCCCATGAGAATGTCAGCAATGCCCAGGTGCTTCTTACCTGGAACTCACTGCTTCCCAGATGTGTCACTGTTTGTGGATCATTCTTTCTGACCTGTCAGTCTCACACTGATTCACCTCCAGTGCTCAGATGGCTCAGATCAAAACTGCCTGACCTTCCTGAGCCCAAGGGACCAGGTGCAGGACTTTCTCCCCCAGCCCTTGTGGGTGCTGCAGTGCCCGTGGTAAACAGGGAGCACCCCCTGCCACGTCACTGCCAGTGGAGCAGGAGGGTGATGGCCAGAGCAGACTGTTCCACATACAGTTTCTAGATGTCTTTAAATAGTGTAGGAANATGGGGCTGGGCAGGACTTGATGATCCTTGTGGGTCCCTTCCAAACTGGCATATCCTGAGATTCTGTAAATTAAACTAGAAGTTTTAAGTACCATTTAGTTCTTATCAAAAGAACAGCTGAAATCCACCTTCCTTTGATCGTCTGGTTTTCCAAATCTCCTACAACGCCACTTTCCTTTGCCCTCTTTTGCAGGTCAGGAATGGAGAGGTCCCAGGTGTGCTCAGGGAGTGGCACAGAGCAGCTGGAGCAGCTGGAACAGCCGGAGCAGCCGGAGCAGCCGGAGCCGGGCACGGGGCAGCAGGACCCACCATCCCCCCCGGGCAGAGCAGGGGTGGCTGAGCACGGTACTGAACCCTCACTGAGCTGTAAAATCACCAGCGGGAAAACTAATATATTGAACCACCACCCCACAGCCCAGTCCTCCTGAACCCTGAAATCCTGGATCTAGATAGAAGGTTGCATGCCAGATCTCTTCTTCTCGCTCCCACATAGTGACATGTTTTATTGAAGACTGAACTTATCACTTCGAGTTAGGATTTAAAACTGCTTTTTTTCCATATGAGTCATCTCACCAGAACCTTTTTCCTAGCTTAAAAGTAGTATAAAGTTTTCATTTCTTTGTAAATAAAAAGTCAACCTCAGCTAAACTAATTTCCAAGGAAACTACTTGCAGTTAATATTCTGTGCAGTCACTCTCCTTGGCAACATCCCAGCTGCTCCAGTAACTCTGGAAAGGCCCAACCTGTTGAGCACCAACTACTGGCATCACGTTGCACAGTTTGGCTTCCCTTCAGTGATTTATTTGGTTTTTTGGACACGTCCAGTTCCAGGACCACAAAAACACCCAGCAATAACTCAAAAGGCATCTTTAGTGCAGACTGGAGAGCTGTTTGCAGTGACAAACCCCCAGATTTTGGGTGTGTATTGAATGCAGCTGCCTGGGAATGTGACAAATAGGGACATGTAAATACAATTAACGTTGCAGCACGTTCTTCATCTGGTTAGACTTAGAAAGTAAACCTGCTCTTACAAACATTTTTATCAAATCACACACTTTGCCAAATCAAAGACAGTTTCCACATTAAACTACACTACCCATATTTCAAGTGCAAACAGTTTTCTAGCCAAAACTTTTCATACAAAAAAATTGTGGGGTTATAGATTTAAAAACAGGGGAAAATGTTCCAGCAAATAAAAAAGGACTAGTTAGGCAGGAAAGAAAACTAACTCAGAGAGCTGAACAAAGAAAAAAATTGTGTGAACATGCAGGATTAACCCCAGGTATACTAGATAAATAAATCTATAAACTAATCTAGGTGCAGGATGATTTCTATTTTATGTGTATCTATACGCACTTGTTAATAAACATCAATTTCATAGAGCAGAAGAGCACTTGCATCAAGGGAATTAAGATATTCTACATTAGGCAGTTTACAAATTAACGCCTAAATATCCCAATAATAAAGTGCTCTATGATTTTATTGGCAGAATTATTTTTTTGGAATATCAGCTTAGTAAAAGAATTTAAAAAAATACTGGCTTTATGTTAAAAGTGGCACAAGAGAAGCTTTGCATTTCCTCTCTGGTTTGCAGCCCTGCTAATCACGGTCTCCACAGGGGATGTGAAAGCTGCTCTCTTTTATGCCCACCTTCAGTGGGAGGGCAGGACATTCCCTTGGGGAGGGGAAAGCAAGAAGCGTTAAAGGTTTCTTGGATATGTTGGTGTGAAGGCCACCTGAGACCCCCGTGCCTTTTCCTCCACCTTTAGAATCCTCCCCTGCGTGTCTGCCGTGCCAGACCCTGCAGCCCATTCACTGAGGGCAGGGGACACTGGGGCTCCTGGAGGAGCCCACGGTGCGTGGGCTCGGTTCTCGTGGCTGCCACGCCGCTTGGGGGCTCTGATTGTCATCCCTTGGAACTCTCCCGGCAGGAAAAGCAGTGGGAATAAAAGCAGCTCGCTGCTGAGGTGTCCCAGGCTGCACACGAGGTCTGGCTGTGTCTCACAGAGACAAAGCCATGCTGGCCACTGAGTGTGTGCGGTGCGGACACTGCTGTGAGCGCACAGACATCGCTCTGCAGTTCAGGGGCAACACTGCACAGACCGGGCCTTGTTCCTGCTCAGGCAATAAATCATTGAACCGTGACCTATAAATGAGGCACATCGAACGGCACTGGAATGGAAATTGCGTGAGCGTGTGCCGAGTGTTAACCAGAATTCTGTGAAAAATCAGGGAAACCAGGCAGGACCCAGGGCAGGATCTCACCCAGGTGGAGCTGCACTGCCCTCCCAAGGGTTCCCTGCGCTGCAGACTCACAGCAGGCCCTCTAATGATATTCCAGCTGGAGCCGCAGGTGCTCCCGTCCCTGGGCTGAGGCAGGGAATCATTCACCTGAGAGTCCCTGCTGGGTTCTCCATCCCTTAGAGCCCTCCGTCCCCTGGAGCCCT
>VWZF01005514.1:66668-96753 GCA_013396755.1 Sclerurus mexicanus | reverse complement strand
TGGAGCCCTCCGTCCCCTGGAGCCCTCCATCCCCTGGAGCCCTCCATCCCTTGGAGCCCTCCGTCCCCTGGAGCCCTTCATCCCTTGGAGCCCTCCATCCCTTGGAGCCCTCCGTCCCCTGGAGCCCTCCATCCCTTGGAGCCCTCCATCCCTTGGAGCCCTCCATCCCTTGGAGCCCTCCGTCCCCTGGAGCCCTCCCTGCCCCTGCCGAACGAGCTCCATGTGCACAGCACTTGTGACGCCACCCAAGGTCAAATGTGTTTCAAGACTTGAAGAAATAACAGCATTTGACTCGATCGCTCTGTTAGAATTCATTGAAAGTGTTTAATTAACTGACAGTGATGAAGGTAAATAATTACAAAATTCAAGATCACGTTGACATTGGTTTAACCTGTCAGCTCCAAATACATGTTCAGAATAAAGATGTCACCGGTGCTTTTATGTGCTAAATGTACCAAAAAATACTCAGTAAATTACAGCCATCACAATAATCCTCTTAATAACCGCAGTAAATATTTCCTGTGACAAAAAGGAGTTAAATGTAATGGCTTTTATATGATACAGCTAAAAACCCATTGAAATATTACTGTAATAGTACGGGTATATTTAAATGCACCATAGACAGTCCATTTATACTTTATTTGTCTTGTGGGGAGAATTTGCTTTAGGTGAAAAGGTATAACTAAATATTAGATAGCTATGGGTCTAATACTACATTTATATCTTAAAACTCCTGTCCCTGCAAAACACAGTGAGAACATTTGTATCCGATCTCTGCTCTCTGGACACGTGCTCAGCTGGGACAGGGACTGTGTGACTGTGCAAGAACAGCCTTACCCAGCATGGCCCTTTCTCTTCCCTCTCCAAATTCCATATTCAGCTCTATGTTTGAGCAGTAATTACCCCCAGCACCACAGAAATCCCTCACACTCGGCCTTCAGTTAGAGTGACTGAGTGAAGGAAGAGACTTGAAGGGACATAGGTTCAGGGCTGTTGTTTTGTGGCTCAGGGCTGTTGTTTAATGGTTCAGGGTTGTTGGTTTGTGGTTCAGGGGTTGGTTCATGGCTCAGGGCTGTTGTTTCGTGGCTCAGGGGTGTTGTTTAATGGCTATGGGGTGTTGTTTAATGGCTATGGGGTGTTGGTTTGTGGTTCAGGGGTGTTGTTTAATGGTTCAGGGCTGTTGTTTCGTGGCTCAGGGCTGTTGGTTTGTGGTTCAGGGGTGTTGTTTAATGGTTCAGGGCTGTTGTTTCGTGGCTCAGGGCTGTTGTTTCATGGTTCAGGGCTGTTGGTTTGTGGTTCAGGGGTGTTGTTTAATGGTTCAGGGGTGTTGTTTAATGGTTCAGGGCTGTTGTTTCGTGGCTCAGGGCTGTTGGTTCGTGGCTCAGGGCTGTTGTCTCCCAGCAGAGGATCAGCTGTTCCGCTCCGTGGAGGGCCAGGCTGCCTCTGATGAGGAGGAGGAGCAATGGAAAAGTGACCAGGGACCCCCCATGGACCACATCAGGAAAATACTGGCCAAGCTCCCTTGCTGTGGCAGTGGGTAAGTTTAATTAATTGATTAATGCTATTTGAACCCCTTGCAAAGATCATTTCATGACCTGAAGGTAGTGTGGCTTCAGGCAGGAGCAGCAATGCTGTGCAGCAAAACCAGCAGGGCCTTTTGGCAATCCTTTATGGATATTCCGACTGAGCCCTGACCAGTGTCAGCTCGGACACTCTTTTGGGATGTGTTCTGTCAAGAGTTCTGCAGGAAAACTGGCTTTTACAAACATAGACCTCCACTGNCCAGGCCCTTCCCCATCCTCGATGGTGTCACTAAGCTTTTCTTTTTGCTGCATATACAGGTGTGATGACAAGACCTGGAGGAAGCTGATGTCCTACCTTGAGAGCAGCAGCCCTGCTGGCTGTGGGACAGCTCCTGTGGAGCAACCAGAGAGGGTCACACAGCTGGAGCAACAAGGGCACGGAGGGAGGAAGCTGGAAACTAACGTGGAAGAGGTAACAGGTGCACAGCAGAGTGTGCAAGTTATTTATGTATCTTTCATAGCTGCATTTATATATATTTATATTTGATTCTGGTCATTCTGCTCTCTGTTGCTGATGCCTCTCCTTGTGCCCTTGGTTTTCAGCTCAAGCATCTCATGCTTTCCTCTCACACCTGCATTGGTAGGTTGGTTGCTACCCCTGCTGCCTGAGGGTGAGCTGTGCCCCGGGCACAGTCAGACACAGGCTCTGCAAGCACTGTCCTTGACTTCCATGGTCCACTGTGGTCACTGATGCTGGCACTGATACACTGCACACCCACCGTGGGCTCACTGCAGGCAGCTTGCAGGGGTTGCTCAGCTGTGGATGGAATTCCTCATCTCCTGAGGCATCCGGCCCCTCTGGGAGCACAGCAGCTTTTCAAGAACTCCCCCCAGCTGGCAGAGACTCAGGGGCTCACTTTTGAATCCTTTGGGGTAAATCATCCACTTTGCTCCGGCTGTTTCTCAGGCCTAGACCAATTTATTTATAAATATAAATAAAATTAGTTCTTATGTTTAGCAGCATGCCCAGCTTTCCTTCAGCAGAGGTTAAAACCATGTAGTTAAAACTCTCAGTGCCACAGCCCAGCAGTCCAAGAGATCTCCCCCTTGAAGGACTGTACACTCGAGCCACTGCTGGCACAGAGTTCAGTGCCAGCAATGTTTCTGTCAAACAAACCCAGTATATGCATTGCTTTGCTCTTCTGTCTCCTAAGCTGCAGTTAGTGCTTGTTCAGTGCATAAAGATTTCAGTAGTTCTGAAAGGATTCTATGAATCAGTAAAATATTTAAGGAAGGGTAAAATATTCGACTTCTTTACATGTTGCCATCCTTTGTGTTTTATCAGTATTTCGTATAATTTTCTCCCTTGACTAAATTAAATGAAAGAGTTTACTTGTGAGGAAAAAAAAACTAAAACCAGAATAAAATCCTGCTTGTGTCTTCCCCAGTTTGCAGCATTCAATGACAATTTACTCCTGCAATACTCCTTAGAGCAACACAAAGCTTCCTCCTATGCTGCTTCCCACCAGCCCACAGAAGACCCTCCCCACAGTTAGTGCCACTTTGCTCCTGTTTTTCAGAGGTGCTCATCTTCTTCTGCAGTCCCATATTGCCCTCTTTATCATCTCTGCTGGTGGATATTAGTTCTGTGCACCTCCTTTGGAAAAGCACCATTATCAATAGATTAATGCAAAATTCCAGGAGGAAAATGGAATCTGCTGCTCCTGATTTAAAGACAAGCAGTGAGGTGAAGAAGATGTAGTGCCAACTCACTGCAACATGGATTAAACACCAGCAGGATGAGTCATTTTGAGCCTGCTAGAAGTTTATTCTTAAGCCCTCTTATTTTTATTTAGTCAGTATTTCTCTTGTGCGCAGTTACAGGGGAGGGGTTTGATGCTACAAAACAGACAAGTAATGAGTAATTCCTTTCAAAAAGGTGACTTTTCCTGGAATAACAGAAAGCGAGTTGGAAGACAGCAATGCCCTGAATCAAGTACCTTGCAAATAAATATTTTGACTTCATAAATAAACCACCAACACTTTCTCTGAACTTGACAAAGTTACCTTACAGATTGCTCTATATAATTCTATTTGTACCTGCTCAGACAAATAACAACAAGACTAACAAGTAATAACCTCAGCAGGTCAGTGCAGGGCAATTCTCTTAAATACTGATTAGTGATTGCTTCAGTCTGAGGCTCGTAAAGCCAGAGGATGAAAGAGTTCTGAAATATGTCACGTCTAGAAAGTTCTACTTTCCAACAACCCGACATTTAAAAATAGCTTCTGCTGAAGACAGGGTGGTGACCTGGGGATAATGGATGGAGAAAACATGAGTGAATTCTAAAAATAAAGTGACATGCTGCCAAGGAGAGTGTTGCAAAGAAATGCCAATTATTTTCTATAAATGCTTGCACACAGACTGCCAGTTTAATTAAAAAGACAATTAGTTTATGACCTGCCATACATGGTCAAATGGAAAGTTCATCCCAATATCCTCACCTGCAGCTGCTTAGAGAAAAGCAAAGAGAAAGAGTGCAGAGGATGCTGCTCCTGCTGTTCCTCCCCTGGCTCCCAGTGCACATCCTGACCTGGGAGTTCACAGGGCATCGTGTTTAATGGCCAGTATTGGAGCTGTTTTTACCTTGATTTCACCTTCCCTTTCCTTAACTTGGCAATGGTTTTGGTATCTCAGGGCAAGGACTCCCACACAATAGTTAGCAAGAAACAGGGTTTGAGGATTTGTTTTTATTAGCTTTAGATCTGCTGCCTGAGCATCCACCATCACCCTGGTTCCGTGCTTGGGAAGCAGCAAAGCATCTTTCCCTCACCATTTTTTGGACTTTTCCTTCCAGAACTACCACCTCAGTAACCACCATTCCTGGTATAGAAACCATTGCCTCCTTCTGTTATTCTCTTTGATTCTTCCATGAACTGTTCGAGCTCCATTGCCGTTTTTGAGTGAGAACAGAAACTGTGCTTAGTATTGAAATGAAATGGCAAACTCCTCATTTCTGTGTTGTCCCTAGTTGCTTTGCTGGCAGCTCCTGGCTTGTCCCCTTTGGTCCCTGCTGGCTGCTGAGCTGCTCAGGAGGTTACAGCCCCTCTGGACCCGCTTTTCAAGCATCCCTGCATTCCTACAGCATGGTGTGCCTTTCCTGCCTGCCTGACTTTGCAGGACTGACAGTGGCTTTCATCCGATCTTTTATTGCCTTTACTATTCCATATTCATGAACTCCTGCTCTAATTCTTTACAGACAGCTTTGGTTCTGCTTACCCCCCAGGAAATTGTATTGACAGCAAACTTCAACACTTCGATGTCCACATTTTGAACACATGAATATGCTGAACAGCTCAGGTCTTAGCCCAGCTCCTTGTGAGACCCTAAGACTTATCAGGAAACCCTCAGTCCTGGTCTCTGAGCTCTGCTCCATCTTTTAAGCAGCACCAAGTCTGGCAGGGTCTGTGCCCCTGCCCTGTGGGAGTTAATGTTCTTTATTTTTTTAACCTTTGGTGATGAATCCTACCTTTTACCTTTCTGCAGATTTGAAATACACTCTATCAACTGAGTTAACATTATTCATGTATATTCATAAACCCTTTCAAAGAAATCCAATAGATTCTTCACCACGTTCTTCTGTGCCTCCTCCATTGCAGTTCCTATCAATTTGCCCAGCAGGTTTGCTGTTTGAGGGGATTTGCTTCTCCTCAGGTCATCTCTGGCTCCCCCTCAACAACTGGTGCCCCATTTGCCACCTCCAGTGCTCTGAGGGAGCCAGGATTTAGAACATAAATTGCACAGCCCAGTTCAGCACTTCCTTCTGTCCTTCTGCCACTGTTTTCCTCCTGCTTTGAACGTTCCTCAGGTTCACTGCTTGTACAAATGGCTCTGATTGAGAACCTCCTCAGCCTCTGGGGAAAGCAGAGCAGAATGATTTCATCTTACAGTCCTTGGGGGATTTTTTCATACTAGCTATTAATTTTCCTAGAGGTATTTGTACACAGTACTCCAGAGCTCAGCTTCTCCCTGTGCCATTCCCCCCCTTTTATAAGAGGGTTGGATACCAGCACCTGACTTCTCCTCAGAGCTGGTGTTTGGCAAAGTAGTATTTCCATTTCACAAGCAAGGCTCGGATCCCAAACCAGGCTTTGCTGAGAGGCTTTGACAGAGCCAACGACAAACCCCCTTTTCTGAGCCCTGTGGCTTAACTACTGCCCAGCCCTCCTCGGGATCCAGGTTTTAAAAATCAGTTAAATAATTTTAAAAATTATTCCAGCTTGCGCATAATTATTTTCATGATCTTATTGCAAGTGTTCAGGTGACATCAGGTGCCGGATGGAACCAAACTAGGGAGAAGAGTTTGGGAGAATGTTTTAAGAATACACTGAGCTACTTGCTCCAGGCATTTTAAGACAAAAAGTGCATACCCATATGTGCAAATGAAACACAGGTATCAGGAAATGAGCAGCCTTACAGATGGCCAGGTGGCTGCCAAGGTGGAATTGCTGTGGAAAGCAGTTCGTGAGCTCTAGCACAGCAAGCATAGGTTACAGGGCTCTGTAGGAGCAGTGAAAATGAAGAAGAGGCAGCAGGAGCAAGAACAAATAAATCCTTTTTCCCCTCTCGTATTTGATATGACACTGCTTTGGGCGCACAGGGGAGCAGAACAGCTTCGTGTGGTTGTAGAATCCCAGAATAGGATCAGAGAATCGTTTAGGGTGGAAAAGCCCCCTAAACCCATCGATCCCAACCATCCCCCAGCACTGCCAAGGTCACCTCTAACCCAAGTCCCCAGGTGCCACATCCACCCAGCTTTTCAGTCCCTCCAGGGATGGGGACTCCACCCCTGCCCTGGGCAGCTGTGCCAGTGCCTGACCACCCTTTTGGTGAAGAAATTTTCCCACTATCCTATCTAAATCTCCCCTTCTGCAACTTGAGGCTATTTCCATGTTAGCTGGGAGGAGAGACCTACCCCCACCTCAGTGCACCCTCCCAAAGGTACCTGCATGGAGCAGTCAGGTCTCTCCTGAGCCTGCCTTGCTCCAGCCGCTTCCCTGGGCTGCTCCTCGTGAGCTTGGTGCTCCAGCCCCTCTGCCAGCGTGGCATTTCCAAAGCAGGCACAACCAGCAGGATGGCAGGGGAAAGCACACCTTTAATTCACTCATCTCAAGTGGCTGCTCAGACAGGGCTGCTGCAATCATTGCTTGGCAGGTGGGCCAGGTGAGGTGATCCAAACTTCTGGGGCTGCTGCAATCATTGCTTGGCAGGTGGGCCAGGTGAGGTGATCCAAACTTCTGGGGCTGCTGTGGAGCTCCAAGGAGCTCTGGTGCTCACAGGTTGCTGATGGAACAGGATGCTTCCCATCTGATGGGGGTAGAAGTGCCAACTAACACTATCAGCACTGTCAGAGACTAAAATGACCACCTAGAAGGCTTGTGTGGATCAGGGGTTATTTTATCACTCTGATGACATTGGTCTCTTGGGGAACTGAAGTTCCTTCTCATCTGTTAAAATTCATTAGGATAAGGATTTCCATACACACACAAAAATCTGTTCTGTCCTTAGTTATTTCTAAAACCACAAGGAAAATAAAAGATGACAGCAAAGGGGGCTGTCAGAGCCAGCACATTTGGCATTTACCCCACATGACTTTGTTTCTCAGTGGAATAGTAATAATTACATGTAGATTGTGTTTGCAACAAGAAACTGCAGAAAAAGGTATGATTTTAGAATCAAGCACAATAATGATTGGTAGGTTTACTTTTATTAATAAACCTGAAATCTCTCAGTGCTCTCAACGGTTCAAAATTAATAATTTAAGTGCCATTTTTTTCAGATAATGCCTTTTAGGCTCCTTTTAGCAACTTGGCCACGTATCTGCAGCAGGCCTGGCTCTGTGACAGGCAGAGGTATTTACTTTTGCAAATGGTGTGGCAGCTTTGCAGTTCAAAATACGTCACTTAGGTTTTGCACTGGGGAAAAAAAAAAGGCATTTCAAAACCTGAACATTTTTCCGCAGAGAGGTCTGAGACAATTGACAG
Source organism: Sclerurus mexicanus (assembly GCA_013396755.1). NCBI lineage: Eukaryota > Metazoa > Chordata > Aves > Passeriformes > Furnariidae > Sclerurus > Sclerurus mexicanus. The sequence continues at coordinate 89,185 of VWZF01005514.1, read as the reverse complement.
GTCAGTTCAGCTTCGGAAGGTCCAGGTCTGAGGAGACTCCTCTTGCCCAAAATTTCTGAAGTGCTCAAGTCTTGTTGAATCTGGACTTTCCTGTCTTTAGCTGCAAATGAACACTTGACCAAGCACATGTAGAGTAGAGCCAGAAGCTTTTTTTTAAGACACTTTTTTTTTCTTTTACCAAAATCCTTAAAAGACATTAGCCCATTAATTACCTTCTCGTCTCACTGGGTGTGCAGATGATTGCTGTGGAGGAGCTGCAAGACGTGGTTACCTTGAGGAGTGCAGACAAGGGGTATAAAAAAGATCAGAAAGCTGAAACAGCAGTGCTAGTATTTATTTATTTAACATTTCTGACTGATCTGCCTGCACCCAGCGCTGAAGGAACTGCATTTTGCACAGGAGCAAAGCATCCATCTCCTAGTAACTACTGATTTATGTAGGACCTTAAAGAAATGTCCTTCCCTTCAAGAGAATCTTCTGGAGTGAACTGGCATTTACCACACGGAGGGGAAAACTCAGCTTGGCAATTCTTAGGCAAGAAAGGAAAAGCTCCAGTGCTTTTCATTCCCTGTTTCCAGATGAAGGGCCCATTGCTGGGGGAGCTGCAGCAGAAGGTGGAGGAGACGGAGCTGCTGAAGATGGAGCTGCAGATGTTGGAGACTGAGAGAGTGAGGCTGTCGCTGGTGGAGGAAAAGCTCCTGGATGTTTTACAGCTTCTTCAACAACTCCGAGACTTGGTATGGCAAGAAAGCAGTCCTGAGACTTAAAGCTGGTTTTTGTAGAGTCCTCAGAGCTGCTTTTTACAGTGTTCTTCCCAAACGAAAAAGTACCTTCATCCCTTCTATTAAGTACAAAATCCTTCACACCGTGGCTGTGTTTGAGGTGCACTAACATTCCACTCGTGGCTCCAGGGAACAAGTGCAATCCCTCAGAATTTCATCCCTTATTTTAGCCCTTGACATGGAAATTCTGCTTTCACACTGCAAGTCTGCCACGTGTGAAGGATTGAACTGGTGAAGGCTGTGACTGACAACAAGCACGGTCACCTCTCGTGTCAGGACTTCAGCGTGTCATTCCCTGGTCAGTCATATTATTACAAATCATCTCTGCTCAGGGCACAGTCCATCACAGATGTGCCCTATCTCAGTGATAAGAGCACTTGCTGCTAACCACTGCTGGAAAGGTGCCACGTGTGCTGCCAGCTCCCACAGCACCCACGCAGGCTGGTGCTGGCAGCCAGCAACATCAATTACAGCATCCCCAGCAGGGTCAACAGGAATCCCTTAAATCCCTAATGGGATGACCTGCAGACAAAAGGAAGCTTATCCGTGAGAAACTGTGGGTTCAGGAGTCACCTCCCCACCATACTCCCCTTCATGTTTTAAATATCCCAAGCACCTCACCTGCAGCAGAAGGTGCCACCCAGCACTGCCCGTGCAGAGGCACACACAGCCCTGCTAGGGCTGATAGAGGCCACGTGTGATCCCAGCCTGACACAGCTGCTCCCCACCGTGCCCAGTTCCCCTGGGCAGCCACGCAGCTGGCACAGGACCCGTGGCAGGGAGCACAGCCAGCACTGCCCGTGCTGCTGGTACTTTCTCCCAGAATTGCTTCCATCCGTTTTCACTCCTGAAGTTTTAACAGGAACAACCTGTCCCTGCAGACACACAGGGGCTCTAAGTGCTAATTAAACTGATTGCAAGACCATCTCCAGAAAGCACACATTAGTGTCTCCACAGCAGATGAGGGGAGTTTGTTTTTCCAGGCACATTATGTAATGTCCCAATAGATCTCTTATGTAAAACCACCACTGAAAAACACCATCCAAACCCAAGCAGTTTTCACAATGCTCTCACTTTGGCTGATGTTCATTGCACCTCAAGATAAGCCGTGGCCCTGGCCCATGACATAACCAACCTCTCTTCCACGGGTCCAAGGAGCCCCTTTGTGACACTGCACCACCAGGTGTGTGTGTTCACCTCCCACCCTGGCCTGGCAGAGGGCTCAGCAAGCTCTTGCTGTGCATGCCCTGCCCACACTCCTTGCCTTCTACATTTGTTTAGGCTCTGGAAAATTCTGTATTTCCCACTGAACAATTGTTATTTCTCCTCCTACAGCCATATGAAGGAACTGCAGCCCTCCACAAACTGCTGTTATTTGAGCAGTGTCTAAGAAAAAAAATGCTTGAAAATAAAGCAAATAGCAAGGCCTGTGTTAATCAGGACTCAGTGTCATTTTGCTTTACTTTTCAAATGCACTACACGTAGGTTTTGTTGTATGTATGTAAGTGGTGAAGGACACACTTGTGCCATAACCTTGTTTTGTTTCTTAAAGAACATTTCTAAGCGAGCCTTGGGGAAAATCTTGCTGAGCACTTTGGAATCCTGTCGTGACCCCCAGCCAGGTAAGAAAAGAATGTCCTTTTGGAACAAACACTAGATAATGCACAGATGAGCAGGCAAAAAATATTTCAAATACTGGGGTACAGGCCAGGAAGAAGGAAGATAACCTATAGAAAGTGATGCTTCCTAGTCTGTGACACATCAGAAATGCATCCAGGGTGCTTTGTTTTAGCCAAATTTTAATTAGAATTCGGCCTTAGGGGAGCAATTCAATGTCCCACTAATGTTTGTAGGGCTTCATTAATATGAGAAAGTGGAAAACATGACCCAGTGTGTAAGGCAGCTGTTTATCGGGTTTGCTGTCCCACTGTGTGCTGAATTCCTCTGCTGCCACACAAACCAGGTACACGAATGAGAAGAGTTCTGTGCAAAACCCCATCAAACCTGCACTCCTCCACCAATAACCTTTTGTGCTCCTCCTGTGAAAATGTAACTTGCAGACTCCTGTCCCTTGAGAGGGCTCTGTTGTGCCAGGGCTGCCTTTCAGGAGCTGTACAGGGATCACAGCCCCGAGGCTGAGGTTTGATTACTTTGTTCCTATTAGCAGAACATTTGTACTTACCTTCAAGAAATGAACATCCTGTCCCAAGAACATGGCTTGGAGGTGCTTTTAATAGGCAGGCAGTAGTCAAAGACAAGATTATAAAAGACCAGATGTGGCCTGGGGGTTTAGATTTGGAGAGTATTATTTACAGGGATTTAGGAAGAATAGCAAACCCTTCTGGGTTTGGCAGTTTCAAAGCCATGTTGTTACTCATGCGCAGAAATCCAGGGCACAGGCAGCCCAGAGCCAGGCTGTGCTGTTCCAGCACAGAGGAAGCAGAGAAAAGAAGGCAAAGACAGAGCTTTGCAGGCTCCAGGACACCACCACAGAGACAAACTGCACCTGAGCCACAGGTCTGATGCTCTCCTGGTGAGAGCTGAAGGGGAGACTCATTGCACCCACAGCACAGTGTCCAGAAGGTGCTGCTGCTCACCCTGCACAGGAACGTGCACTGCAAGTGATGCTGCTGAAACAAAGTCCCTCCCTCTGCAGCAGCAGCACTGAAACTGCAGGTGTGGCTCTCTCTCCATTCTGCACCACCAGTGCCATGAACAGCTCGCCTTCTCTGCCTTCCATTGGCTGGCTCTGCACTTGACAGCACTTAAGCAGCTTTCCTAAGTAATCAAACATCTTTCTTCGACAAGACCAAGTGGATGGTTGGAATAGCAGCTCTTAATTGTGACATGGAATAGTCTTTGTTCACACCAGTATATGAGGCCTCAGGGGGCAGAGTATGAAGCAAGAGAACTAGTAGAGGAAACAGTCTTGCTCATTTTCTTTTTAGGAATTCATTGTTCGGCTGCAAAATTTAGACATTTTGTTAAAATTACCTGAAGTGGCACCTGTGAAGAAAACAGCTTTTTATGACTGTGAAACTCAACTTTCTGTCTTTGTTCAAATTCTGATGTTTGTAATTTTCTCTCCAAAGGTAAAGCCCACCTGTTTGAAGTCCTGGACACCCTTCGGCAGGAGCTGACAGCCTGCGAACTCCTGCACAGGGAGCCCGTGGAGCAGGGGCAGAGCCCCCAGTCCTTGTCCAACGCCCTGGTGATCTCATGCTGAGCCGCAGTGCCAGCAGCAGGGCACTCACACGGGGGACAGGGACACTCGTGCAGCTCAGCCACACCTGCTCTGGCCAGGAGGACCTGGGCAAGGAGCTGCGGTGCCACTGGGAAGGGTGGCACTGCCTCGGCTGCTGTGAGGGTCCTGCAGCAGTGCCTGTCTCCAGTGGAACCCTCCCCAGCCCTGCATGTGGCTCTGGGACTGTCCTGTCACACTCACCTGACCCACTGAGATTTACAGCCCTGCCCATGAGCTGGGCACAGTTTGTGTCTTTGGGGGCAGCCTGTGCCATCCCTGGTGAGGAAACAGCTTCCTTATTGTCCAGGTGACAGGGGCACTGGGACACAAACACAGCAGTGTGTGCCAGCAGTGCAGGTGTTAAGGGCTCTGTGTTTCTCATTCAGTCATTCCCCTTCTTTAACTCTGAAGCTGGGTTTCCTATTGCTCTGCTGAATTTTACGTTTGCAATTACAGACCTGTCTTAGAAATCTGCAACAGTCTCTCCTGACAACAGGCAGACTTTACATAAGAAGTCAAACTGAACCGCTTGAAAAGTGTCCAAAGCAATCCCCAGGCTCTCAGGGAGAGGAAGGACTGGAAACCCCTTTGCAGCAGCTGCTGCTGTGGCTGTGGCAAATGGCACGTGCTGGGCACAGCTGAGTTCCCAAGTCTGAGTTCTCTCAATGCACCTGCAGAGACACAAAGCCAGACCCCACGTGCAGGAAAACTAATGTAAGAAGCTGGTAAGAATCGTGGTGCCACACGACGCTTTAACCACCAATGAAACAATTCCTGGGGACAGAAGCACAAAAATGGGTTGATTCCAAGGTGTTTCTGCTGTTTCACTCAGCTGTCAAACACAGAAACTAAAGAAACAGAGTTCCTAAATGGTCCAAGTCAATTTATGTCATTAAAAGGATGCACTGTAAATCATTTAAGAATGTGAAATGATCTGCCTGAGGTAATGCCAGCAATGAAATAAGACCATTTAACTGTGCATGTGTGATTTTTTCCCATGAAAATGGTTTTATACAGGAATAAGGTCCACAATGCAGTCTGGGGAATAAGATGATTTCTATTCTTTCTACTCGGAATACACTGTGTAGCTCACACACACCTCCATTAAAACCTGTGACACAACACAGCCGTGCTGGTAACAAAAATTTGCATTATTTTCATTTTACAGGAGCAAAAAAGATGTTTTGCAAACGGTGGAACAAACTCTGTTCAGTGGTGTTTTGTCTGGTTGGGTGTTTGTGGTTTGGCAGTTTTTTGAGATTTAACAAAGGAAGATTTTAAGAATAGATCTATATTGTTAACGTACATTTTTCATAATGGATAAATTAGACAGGGCATATATACATAGAGCAATATTCTCCCTGTAAGAAACTGTCTACTGATACTAAATATATTACTAACATAATACCAGAGCGTGGTCTATTACTCACTATATGCTAAAGTACATGCTCATATTATCTACTACAAATAGCACTCACTGAATGTGCAACAGATGAACATTTGAAGGAGTAGAAGTTATCTCCCTGCTGGGGTTCATTTTCCAGAAAATCCCAGAACTATCAGCTGATGTTTTGTGCGGCTCTGTGGCTTTCCCAGGGATATTGGCTGTGTCCAAGGAGAGGGAATGCCAGGAAATCCTTCCCTGAGCAGGATCTGTGTGTGCAGCCAGCAGATGAGACACCTCAGCAGCAGCATCCCGGTGACTCTGCGTTCTCACGTGCTGCAGGGTTCTGTCACCACTTGAATTTGTCACAGTCACTGCATCCCCCCTCTCTCCAGATGTGGATTGGGTTATATTCACCTGTGCACCCCTAAGAGTGCTGTGCTAATTGTGTACCTGTATCCTTTTCACCGCTGGGTTTCCCCTTCCCTTTCTGAAGCACTTCTGTAAATCTAGACAGTTGAGGGTATGAGTGTCCTTGTGCCAAAATACAAGCTGAGTTTGTACTGCACAGCTCATCCAGGCACTCGGACTGTAACTGGGAACGGGAAGATGTCCCTGGAAACCTAAACCGCTGTGAGGGAAGATGCAGTTGAGATAGAAGGAAGCTTTTGTGAATAAAGAAACAGCATTTCCCTGATACAAGAAGCAGCAAAGTTAGCTTCAAATAGTGCAAGATTATTATTTAAGAAATGCCTATGTCAGAATAGTTTGTGATAAAACAGCATAAGCCGATTAGCTTTCTAATGATAAAAGATGATTATTTTAACTCCAAAAAGTCATTAATAAGGAGCAAGTCAGGCTTGCAGTTCTTTAGGATGCATCAAACAACAGCCCTCAGCCAAACTCTTGCTGGAAATCAGAGGCAATGCAAAGCACTGGGCTTTGAAAGAGCTTACAATTGGGTTTTTTCTTAAATCTCTCACATCACTTTTTATACTGAGCCTGTCAGCAGTGCTGCTGAGGCTGCTCAATATTTCCTACTCCAGTTTAAATGTGTGACTTTAAATCAATGGCACTGAGAGATTCCTAGCTCTGCCTCAAAAGCAGGTGGGCTTCCACAGGGTGACTGACTTGGTGGCATATTTTCAGGGGAGTGCCCGGTAATCCTGGGCAGCAACCCCAAACTTCCAGGTGTTCTTAAAGTCCCAGCTCCTCAGGTCAAGTGATTACTGCAGATTCCATCTACCTTTTGGTTTCTGCCTTGGTTTTTTGAGTGTTGGAGTTGTTCCCAGATAAGCAGCAGCTGAACTGTCTCATCAGGTCTCATCAATAGCTGCCCCACGTTTCCCACAGCACTGGAGGGGCAGCTCCTGCCCATGCCCTGGGCTCTGGGCAGCTGGAGCAGTGCCCACACTGGCACCCCCTGCACACACACATCTGCACGGGCTGGCACTGCACACTGCACTCTGGGCAGCTCAAGCCCACTCACAGGCCTTCCATTTATAAGCACAAATCCGCTGTCTTGAATCTCTGCCGACGCTTTGGTTTGTTGTGCGTTCACCAAAGGGCAACAATTGGCCATTTTCTTGCGTCTTGACTTCTCGGTGAAGAAAAAATAATCCCAGGGAGAGTGCGTGTGCTCTGAAGTCTGGAAGGTCACTCAGGGCTTGCCTCTGGAAGGGTCCTGCACTGCTTTTCCAGTTAAAAGCCAATGGGCATCTCTAAAAGGGCAAAAGCGACCTAATTATGGCTTTGAGACGCTCTGGTTGAACCCTGGCCTTGTACCATGGCTGAGATTTTGTCCCTCCCCATCATTCTCATCCAAATGGATTTTTTTCCTCCAAAGTATTCCAATCTTGCAGAAAGGAGGTCTTGTTTCATCACAGTTGTATCTTCTGGGGATTCCCTACTGTAATTCACCCCCACAAAAGTTATTTGTCACCACCTCTTTGGGATGTCCTTTCCTGCAGAGCAATAAATCCCTCAGGCTCCCCAGTTTGGAAGGACCGGTGCCCAGTCTCCCCTCAAATGGGCTGCCTGGTGTTCTCACACCCTCACTGCTGCAGGTCCCAAGGGAGGTGACAGCTCACCCGTCCCCTAAACCTGCCGTGTGTTTTATTTCTCACAGACTCTGCATTGCTGGACCCGTAACAGTTCAACATCAGGCGCCCACAAACTGAGCTCAGACTTGCTCTCTGAGCAGTCACCATCTTAATTTATTAATTTTCCACTAAAACTGCAAACTGGCCCTAAAAGCAAGCTGGGACATTTCCTCCACTGATCTCCATCGTGTTTCCACCAAAGCTTTCTGATGTGATTTCATCCTCAACCTCCCTTCCCCTCCAACCCTCACGTCCCCTTGGCTGTTTCTCGCTGGGAGAACCTCAGGCTCTGCACACTTCTCACGTTTTCCATGAGGAGTTTCCCCCTCCCATTGTTTTTTACTTTATATGAGGTATTAACATTGAAGCCCACCTGTTACATCAATAATTATCCCATTTATTTCCTTTGGAGCGCTCTCTGGAGCATTTGGCAGTGACCACTCATCAGGAATTCCGTGGAGATAAATGGCACGATTCCTGAATAACTGCACATATCAGGAGTGCCACTGCAGTGGGGAAAGGCAGCTTGGACAAGAAGAAGGGAACGCTTTGAAGCTGCTCTCGCTGTGGGAGCGGCAATAAAGGTTCACAGCACGTGTGTGACACGTTGCATTCCCAGCCAAAGGGGCTCACATTCATGATTTCACACAGTTTAAGGGACTCAATCCTTTAGTATTCACATTATCTTATTTTCTTAATAATTCTGCGTAAAATTCCACAAAATACAAAACCTGTAGAGTGTTTCTTAGTGTGAAATTCAATTAAAGTCATCCTTATTTCCTTGATTACACTTCACTTTCAAGAGACTGCAATTTTCAGAGTTCCTGTTTGGTTTCTATTCTACTTTTCTGTCTCTTCTTTCTGTTCAACCCCATTTTGCCCCTTTGGCCTTTTTTAAATTGCCACCTGGCCTTGAGGCTGAGAGCATCAGACACCACACCTGGACCCAGGTACTCGGGGGCTTAGGAGAGCTCGGCTTAGCAAGGCCAAAGCCCCCTGTGCTGTGCAGCTCTTCTCCTCTTACAAGCAAACTTCCCTAAGTGAGGCTGAGACTCGCTTCCTAAATGACATTATTTCCTAAAATGTTTATATTCTTCTGAACTGCAACCATTCAGACTCTGCCTGCAGAGCTGCCTGCTCCTACACGTGATGCCCCATCGCTTCCAGACTGTGCTAACAGCAGAACAAAGGAATGGAATGAAAAGGCCCAGAGGAAATTCCAGAATTCCCAGTTGGCATTTTAGACCCAGGCACCAGCTTTCATGACCAGCTTCCCTCCTGCCAATACAACTGTATTTTTGGCTAATAGAGCTCACCAAAGGCTGGCAGTGTTGGAATCAGTGGGCAAAGGTCTGTTTAAATCTCTACATGTCTGCCCAAACCTGGCGTACAGAACACAGGCAGCTGTTTACGGTAAATAATAGCCCAGGAAATAATAAAGAATGAACTCAGCATGAAGAGAAGGCTTTGGGGAGGCCCCTTCCAGAGCCTAAAGGGGCTCCAAGAGAGCTGGAGAGGGACTTGGGACACGGGATGGAGGGACAGGAGAAGGAGGGGTGGCTCTGAGATGGGAGGTAGTAGGTTTAGATTAGATAGAGGGAAGAAGTTCTTTGTTGTAAGGGTGGGCAGACCCTGGCACAGGGTGCCCAGAGAAGCTGCCCCATCCCTGGAAGTGTCCAGTGCCAGGTTGGACGGGGCTTGGAGCAACCTGGGCTGGGGGAAGGTGTCCCTGCATTCCCACCCAAAGCACCCTGTCATTCCATGATTCTGGGAATACAATGACCAGTCCTGTCCTGCTCAGTCACTGCCCTGGTCCTGCTCGGGCTGTAACTTCACCGCAGCCTCATTTCAGGTGAGCAGCAGCACAAGTTCTGCTCCCAGGCAGCTTTTCTGGGTGACAGTGGGTGGCTTTCAAACCCCCCGGAGCCTCTGCATCCCCTGGGATGTCTTTTCTACTTTTGCAAGCACAAAACAAATTGCATTATAAATTAGTGGTTTATGAATCTGCCTCAAAGAACTATGAGACAACTCATCTTTGTCAAGAACTAAACAAGGATTGTAGGATGACATTGAAAAATTATCAGTGTTCGAGTGGTTTCGCCCCCATTCTCACTGCAAAGCAAAAAGGTCCTAAGAGTGTTTGGGTGTTACAGCTGAGGTAATTTCTGTACTTCAAGGTTTGGTTTGATAGTGTGGGTTTGCTGATTATTCCTCATTGATTTTTTCTCACAATTACAAGTGAAAAAAATTCTCTGATAAATGTGAGGTCCAGTCTTTTACGAGGGTTTTTCTACCTCTGAAGGTTGCAAAAATAGAAAAAGAAAAAAAGAAAACGAGGGGGGAGAATACGTGGAGGGTGAGATGATTCAACATAAAGCATCGCTTAGAGAAGAAATGTTATTTTTAAATAAAGCATCTGCGACACCCATTGGAGGATCTTTTGTTTTGAATGAATCGTGGCAATCAGAGCCATTGCACAGGCAGGGCCAGCCCGGCAGCACAGCTGGGAGAGCTCCCACGGGCGAGAGCGGCGCTGGGGACGAGGGAGGAGGAGGCTGCTCATGCTCCTCTACAACCATCTCTCGTGCCCGGGGCTCAGACACCACGGACTCATCCAGCGGAGGATCGACAGCCACCCGAAAACGTCACCAGGCTCTGAGAGTCATCTCAAAGTCACTGAGAGTGGGCTGAAATTTCTCACATATTCGTGTTCTGGGGCCTCCCCTGAGCCCTGAACCGGCCCGTGGAGCACATGGAGCATATGGAGCACGTGGAGCACGTGGAGCATGTGGAGCACGTGGAGCACATGGAGCACATGGAGCACGTGGAGCACGTGGAGCATGTGGAGCACGTGGAGCACATGGAGCACATGGAGCACGTGGAGCACGTGGAGCACGTGGAGCACGTGGAGCACATCTCCTGCCATGGAAACCCCTCCTGGGTCACCTTTGTGAGAGCAGAGAAACCTCTGCTCTCCAGCCCCACCACAGAGCACTCCTTCTCCACCAGCATTGCAGCAACCGAGGGAACTTCCCCCGTCCTTAAGGTGCCACAAACAAAAGGACACTCTCTCCAGCATCACAGTGGGAATAACCACGCCATGGAGGAGCTCCTGGCTCAGGCTCTGCTGGGGCACTTCGAGGGAAGCAAAATTATTGCCTGATCCTATGAATCCACTTTGTCATTGAAGTGGAACAGCCTGGGGCAAACTCCTTCTGCAGAGAACATCATTGACCCTGCAGGCGGAGGGGACACGCAGCTGGAGCTGCCCTTGCAGGGCAATAAACCGGCAGAGCCAATCGTTCAGGTCCCAAAATCAGATTGAAGGAGCTATTGGACTGAACAACAATTTATTGAGTAGAGAGAGGAAAGGGACAGGAAGAATTTCCAATCCTGAAACACGAGAGTATTTCAGCACATAAGAAGTAAATGATCACATGGGCGACTCTTTTCTGTTCAGGAAACACCAAAGAGTCACCAATGCAGGAAGAAACTGAATTTTTACAGCAATTGCTGGTGGACAATAATTATTTCTTGTAATTAGTGTTGCCGAACCTACTTTTTTAAGTATGGAATCAGGATGTTCAGATCTACAAAGGAAGTGTCTTTAGCAAGATTGTGTTTGGAAAGGGAAGAGAAAAAGAAAGATAAACAAAGTTTTCATATTTCATTGATAAATCTGAACATTTTCCTTGTGTGGTGACAGTTTTAACCACAAGGAGTTGGTCCCAAGGACTAAAGTCTGCATTTCCAGTGCAGGTGCTCAGGTTCTGTGCAGGGCACGGCCCATCCCAACAGCCCCAGAGCCCCCAGGAAGGGCTTCTTTAAAGCTCTAATTCGGTTTCTTTTTTGGAACCCCGGTTTGTTGTGTGTTTTCCCCCCAGTGAAGACACAGAACAGTATCCAGCAACAGCCACTGCGACAGGAAATCGTGGCAAGTCGTGGCAGGCTGACCTCAGCCTGTCCTATTGTTTCCAAGTCATTCCCAAACTCTCGAGAGATGGGCATGATAAAGATCACAGACAATTGAAAAGTACAGAAAGAGGGGGGAAAATAGAGCTGAGACTCTGAAATAAATCATATTTGACAATTCTGAGCCTACAGAGAGGATTTTGCTGACAAGAACTGTACAAGAAAAAGCTCTCTAGAACATGGAGGAGAAACCTGTCCCTGCACTCCCAGGAATTCTGCCTTTGACAAAACACTTCTTTGACTTCCCTTAAACTGTTCCACTTCAACTGAATCTCATTGTGTGGTGCAAAAAAAGTAATGTCATGAGAATCCTCACCTGTTTTATAATGTAGAGGCCTTTAAAACTTGAAGAATTAATAATATAAAACCCTTGGTTTTCTTTACTCATTTGTTCATGCAAGGAAAGAGCAACCCCAATCTTCCTAATCTGTTCATGCTTTTAAAGCAAAAAGGAGCTTAGAACTAAAAAGTAGCAAGACCTTTTAAAGCCATTTCAAATCTCACAAGACATTTGACCTTGCCTTATAGGGAGAACAGATTTAATAACAAAAATCAGCATATGGGTCCCCAAACTACTGCTACGGAAAATGGAAGAACTAATCCCAGCAATTTGTACGAAATCTTTGGAAATTCCTTGTTACAGATTCACCTCATTCCCACACAGATGAATAAACTCTGTAAATGGTTTTAAAGCTGCACCTGCTGTTGAATGATAACATTGTGGAGAGCTGGTCATAACTTCTGCTGAAAATAAACAGTGAGAGACTTTTGAAGGACAGTGGAATTTGAGTTTAGGCTTTGGGTGACTCATAAATTGTCACACAAGCAAATAGCAAATATAAGTCACATTTTCCTGTCTTTCTTCCCTATCCCTCCTTGTCCAGCCACGGCCACATCACGATTTCCATACAAATTATAGCAGGTATGGACACAGGAATGCTGATAAGTCACTTTAGTAAGAACCAACACATCAAACTCCCCCCATCCTCACAACAAGTGACGGGGGAAATCAGCTCCTCATGAGTGAACCCTCCCTGATTGTGTTTTACCAGTCCATATTCTCTTACTTCTTTGAATTGAGTAACAATTGGATATGCCAGAACAACAGAATGTTTTCATACCAGGTGCGGAAACTGCATTTGATGAGCCAAGAACCAGAACACTGGCCTTTGAAAACTCAGTGCCAGGGGAAGAGAACAAGCCCGTGCCTTTTCTCGGCACACGGGTGGCACCAACACATCCCGAATTCCCAGAACTCCATCGCCAGGTCGGTCACGTCACACCGAGGCTCTGGCAGTTCTGAGAGTGCTGGGGAGAGGAACCAGGCGAAACGATGCCTTGAAGGGCCCGTTGAAATGAAGAGCCATTCTTTTTGCTGCTCATCCAGAGCATGTTTTCAGATCCAAACTCTCTGATTTGGCCTGTGCTGAGCTGGACACGCTGCCAGCTCCTGCCCATCTTACAGGTGTGCCAGCACCGGTTAAAAATCCCAAGGGGTTCTTTAGACCACACCAGTCCTCCAGGACCTCTGTTGGCTGAGGTGCTGGATGTTTATCCCTCTAAACAGGTCAGAGTAAAATGGGAAAGAATTCAAGGATTACCAGTTCCCACCTGACATCCTCGGTGCAGAGGAGTTAGTCTCTGCTAACTTTGGAGGCACCCCAGGTTGTGTGAAAAGGGTGTGATTTGTTTTCAGTTTAAAAAAAAAAAAAAGTCTGCCTTGAATAATAAGGAGAGGAGATCTGATTTCTGTTCAGAAAGTTAAAAAGGAAAAAACCAGTTACCAGACAACAGAGGAGAAAATGATGTCACCCTTTCAATAGACCTGGCACCACTGATGGATCTGGTCATGGTATGGCTCTGCCTTCCAGGGAGGGACGAGGACCCAGCAGGTGAAGTCCCTCAAGAGGGAAGAGGAGATGACACATCAGTCCCTTCCACAGCTGGAGGAAGGACAACTCAGCAAGCAGAACAGGAGTTTTCCAGTGAAATCCTCCGGCCAGAAAGAGTGCACTTGGTTAAGCTGGGCTTTGCTGGCTTTAGTTGCTCCGGGAGCTGGGCAGGGTGACCAGCACTCCAGGGACTCCAGGGGCTGGAAGGGGGAGCGATGAGGAGGGACCAACTCTGCCCTCCCACATGATCCTGAGCTCCCTGCCCACTGCACTGCTGACCCGCTGGGTCTCCCCTAACCTTCCCTGCTGGAGCTGCTCCGCTTGCCATAAATAACTGCATGTCATGCAGAGCTGGGAATCAAACCCAGGTCTGGGTTTAAAAGCCCTGAGCAATGGGGCATCCACCTCAACTTCACATACACCCCTTGGGTTAAACCACTTTAAATCAGCTGTCTGAATAAAGTGTAAGTTGGAGTAAGTTATCTAAATCAGATCAAACAACTCAAATGAATCGGAAACAATCAGATACTCAACATTATCTTCCTGTTGTTTCCAATATTTTAAACACTTCTGGTTTTGAGACAGGTGTCGGTCTATTGATGTCAATACACCATCCCTGTGCCAAAGCATTTCACAAATTATAATCTAGAAGTCCAAGAGTAACAAGAGGGAGTAAAAACTGCCCTGTCCCTTTCTACTTTACTGGAAATAGCTTTGAAAAAAGTGTCAAAGATTTTCAGAGGGATTTGCTTGAGAATATAGTTCTGAAATACCTTAAACAAGAAATAAAAGTCAAGTAAATAAGTCCCTAAGGAAGTCAGTGAGGGGGCCAAAAAGAGGTGTAGGAGGAAGAGCTGGTATTTCTCCACCTAAAGAATCTGCTTTTGAATGAAAAACTCAGTGCAGAAATAAAGGTTAGGAAGAAGATCCCCAAGAATTTTCATGTGACAGTATTAATCATAAATTTCCATTTTACCTGCTCTCACAATCTGATCACAACCAGTGTTTCTTCTCTGCAAACTGTCTGTGCTGCAATGTTAGCCTGTCACTGGCTGTGAAATGATCCTTTTCCAGGCTGAACTTTCTGTTTCCTCCAGTTTTATCCCAGGAACGTGGGAATTATTTTTATCATCATTTCCTTTTTTTTACTTAGCTCCTTAGGCATGAAGGAAAATCACCTCCAGCCTGAAAACAATACTATGTCAAGTATTTAAAGTGTTAAAAGGAACTTGCTGCAGGCTTGCAACGCCAGCATCAGTGGGTTAGAGCTGTGAAAGGCACTGAGCCCCGGCCACAGATTTTTGGCCCAAGAGGAGGGTGGTAGGTCAGGATTCTGTGGCAGAAGTCTTGCCAAAGTCAAAGTGGGGGTGAGAATTCACTTTGTTTGCGTTTCAGACAGGTGATATTATTCCTGCCCATACTCTCTGCACTTATTTCAGCAGCCAGAAGACTCACACCTCTTTCAGAAGTCCAGCACGGAACACGCCCTGCTCAGAGAGCTCTGCTCCCGGGCTCAGACATCACCTTCCAGACTGCCTCAATAATCTGCTTTTATTCTCCTCTAAGAAGCAGTTGGGACACTCTCAACCCTTCACAGCATCACATCTCCTGTGGCGTCCAGGCTGCAGCAGTGCCCAAGCCAATCAACCCTCTCTGGACAAGGAGAGAAACTTCATTTGCACTTTAAAACACTTCTTTGCTACCTTTTTCCCCATAAATTTTAACCTTTGGAATCGTTACAACCGATATTGTCCTTATCAGCTCCCGTATCTTCTCCAAAGTTCCCTCTCTGAGCAACCTCTTGCCAGTGCCAACATTTCATAAATGTGTTAAAATACAGATCCCAGCAGACCCAGTGACTTCCACCCACGTGGATGTCTTTCCCTTACTCTTCAAGGTGCCCCAGTTCATGTTGGATAAACTGGGCAACAGTGGGAAGATTTCAACAATAGGAGTCAATCCTCAGCTTCCCCTCCAAAAATTCCCACAGCTAATGTAGCTCATGCTGTGGAAATTCCATCCCAGAAAGCTCATTCAGAGGCGATTCCTCCTGCCCACCTAACTCTGATGTGACAGTGACAGCAGGTGCATCTTTGGCCTGTGCAGAAGCCCCTGAGGAAAACTGCCACATCCAAAATAGCAGATCTCGAGCTGAGATACCTCAGGGCTTGTTTCTGCAGGAGGTGGAAGGGTCTCTGCTGCCCGTGGTTCATTTGCTGTAGGATATAGCCCAGCCCTGGCTTTAGCAGGGCTCTGGACGACTCTTGCACACACTCTCACTGAAGGACCACTTCTAATCAAGACTGAACCGGGCTGTTAATTAATATAAACTGTGCTTGCTCCCCCCAGCAGGACAACACCTGCAGGAGGCACTTGCATATTGGATATAGGTGCAGTGGGCAGGACGGAGCTGCAGCGGGAGCAGAGGGAGGATGGAAGGGCTGAGGAGCACACGTTTAGCCCTGGTGGCAGCAGAGCAGTCAGAAAGACAGGCTTTGGGAGAAAAGCACTGAGAGAAGCTGTTCCCTTTGCTTTCCTCCTCACTGAGTGAGTACAGCTTGCTGTGATCCGTAAGGGGTCACTGTGTCTGCACATGGGCATTCCTCTGGTACAAGATGCCTCTTCCTTGTCCAAATCTGCTGAAAGCTTTTGGTTTAAAGGAAGGGAAACAGGCACTTACTGCAGCCCGTGGAATTTGTCAGGAGCAGCTGCTTCCAAGCAAATGACCTGTGTTACCTGTGCACTCTGGGTTCCTAGGGGAAAAGAAACTGTTTGCTATCCATATATCCACAATGTATTAATGCTTTAAAGGGATCCTGAGTGATTTCCTCTTTTTTTCTTCTGTTTTTCTGAAAGACCGTGGTCTTTCCAAGCTGTGAAGAAGGTGGTGTGTGCAGGGCCCCTCCTTCACACACCCACCTGATTTCCTGGCTGTGCAGTGACATTGCTGTCATTTCTCTACTGCACAAAGCAGCACCCAGACTTTACACTGGGTTTGGAGCATTCTGCCCTCGGGGCTTTCTCAGCTAAATGAAAAATGCTGTCAGCAGCTTTGCACTCAGAAAAAGCCACCTCATCCCAAGACCCCAGTAAGACCTTTTAATTCTTTCAAAGATGAATCTCAAGCACATTTGTTCAGTCATGGGTATCTTCACCCACTTCAAGATGCTACTTCGTGTGCTGACTCTGAACAAAAAGGACAGAGACTGAATTTCAGTTTACAGACCTTTTGAGAAGCAATAAAAGCCTGAAATTAAGGTGACATCTACACTATTTATTAGTTGTATGCTGAGAAAATCTCAGTCCTCACTGAATGGAGAATTAGTGTCAGTGCTTCTTTCCTCAGATGTTCAATTTATGCCCATGAGGAACTTTGCCCTGAGTAAAATTGCTGACTGCTCTGTGTGTTCTTTTATTCCCTATCAATCACCATCAGAATAAGAAGCATCTTGAACAAGTACTTCCAAACACAAAGGTTTGATGGCCCCGCTTAACACATCAGGAGCAAAAAGTAATTTCAGAACTCTGGAAATGAACGGATTCCCATTTTTCTCAACCCCCAGGAAATGCATCCTTTTTTCACCCATTCCCTGAAAATAACACGCCTGTTTGCTGACTGTGTCTCTGTGGAGGTGGCTCAGTGAGGCTCTGGCCACTCAGGCCAGACATGGAACTGGCCACGTGTTCTGGAAAGGGGCCCTCGATGCTCCAGGTTTGGTCCTATTCGTAGAGATTTATCCGAAATGCCACAGAGTTGGGAAAAGAAGAAAATTAAAAATAATTGGGTTCACTAGGAAACAAATGGAGACATCCCGAGGAATGTAGGTGAGGAGTAAAGGCAGAAAGCAGAGCATGGAGGCAAAATCTCAGGCCAAGCACTCTGATGTCACCGAGTCAGACCAGAAGGCTGGATCTCACTGAGTTCCATCACAGTGAAGGATCTCACTGAGTTCCATCGCAGGGAAGGATCTCACTGAGTTCCATCGCAGGGAAGGATCTCACTGAGTTCCATCACAGTGAAGGATCTCACTGAGTTACATCGCAGTGAAGGATCTCACTGAGTTCCATCGCAGTGAAGGATCTCACTGAGTTCCATCACAGTGAAGGATCTCACTGAGTTCCATCGCAGTGAAGGATCTCACTGAGTTACATCGCAGGGAAGGATCTCACTGAGTTCCATCGCAGTGAAGGATCTCACTGACTTACATCGCAGGGAAGGATCTCACTGAGTTCCATCACAGTGAAGGATCTCACTGACTTACATCGCAGTGAGAGGCTCCTCCAAGCAGCAGAGAGGACAAAGGGACACTGAAAGGAGACAGTGAGGAAGACTTGATGGCAAGGGTAGTCCCGTGGATTTCTCGTTCCTCTGAAGACACACAAGATTTCAGGATGCTTCACGTGATGACTCCTCATGGGGAAATAAAAAATAAAAATAAATCGTGCATGTTTTCTGCAGTCACAGAAGCTGCACACTGGTGTTCAGGCTGTGCAGATGGGGTGCCCCAGCCAGCCCAGCTGCCAGCCCTGGTGCCAGCCCTGCTGCCAGCCCAGCGCCAGGGCAGCGCTGAGGGTCTCACACACAGGCTGAGCTGCTCAGGGAGAGGACACAGCTGTCCCCCACTCCAGGCTTGGTGTCCCCTCGGAGAGGCAGAGGCACCGTGGGCTCTGCGCCTCCAGCCTGCAGAGTGACACCTCGGGTGTCACAGAGAACCACCGGGATTCAGCAGAACCGAGGAGGAAATAAATGATAAATCACCTCCAGCTGGCTCCATTAAATGTAGGAAGTTTCACTGAATGCAGTCATCGACACTGGGCGAGGGAGGCCAAACGAGGGCAAAGAGAGAATTAGATGATGCAGGAGGAGACTTGCAGCATCTTTTGATGAAAGCACAATCCTCCTCAGAGGAGCTCTGCCTATTTATACCCTGGCCTAAGTGACCATGTGATGAATTCAGCTGCCAGCTTGATAAAACTGACTCTCCAAACTGTTTGTGTATCGGCATCCAGGGATAGGAAATAATAGGATTAGCACAGCAGCATTTCCAGCTCTTGTGATTTTATCACAGGGCACGCTATTTAAAGGATTTCCTTGGAACCCAACACTTGGAGGCACGTGATCAGCTTTCATTAGCAATATCCAGCCTTAAGGACTATGAGCAGAGCTTGGAAAATGGGAACTTTAATGGCTCAAAACACCAACTCCACTGAAAAAAAAAAAAAGAAAAAAAATTAAAAGATTTAAACATATTTCATTGCTTTGAAAAGCAAATATCATGGTTTTGAGGGTGCAATGCAAGAACTGGCAAACTGGGAGTGGCAAGGGCATCATCCCCCACCCTCCAGCAGTGTGGCAGCACATCTGGAGAGCGTTGCTTGGGACTGTCCTTCCAGCCCCAGGAAAGCTCCGCAGTCCTGACATTCCCGCTGGGAAGGGGGTCAGCTGGGCTGTGCACCCCTGGCAGTGCAGCTGCTCTGCCCCAGGAATTCAGGGGGAGCTCTGTCTGCAGTGACTCTGGGGCTCTCCATGTGCGAACCCAAGCGTGGGCAGAGTCTTGTGCCCCTCAGAGGACCAGCTGGGCACACCTGCGGGTGTGAGCCCAGCCCCGTGAACACCCGTGGCTGTGGGGACGTGAATTACACTGCATCCATCTCCAGGGCTCAGTGTTTTATTTCAGAATTCACAAAGGCATAGCTTGATAAAGGACAGTATAAAAACTAACCATGCCATCACTCAGGAGCAGCGAGTTAAATTCTCCCATGAGTTTCCATGGTAAACTCATCCCCTGGGCTTTTCCAGCGTAACCCTTTCTGTCAGACACTAATAACTCCTAATTGATCCTTCCAACAACAACTGCCCAGTGTGGCCGTAAAGTCCAATGTCCTGACTCCAACATTTCCAACTCTTCAAGCAGAAAACAGCAGGACCTAATGAAGGCTGATTTTGTTTATTCCCAAACTCCTCGATCAAGGGCAACACCACAACACTCAGTGCTGAATAACCTCGTGCATTTTACCATCCTCCTGCAGCTGCTCTGCAGCAACACCCCCTTAGCAGGCTGGCCTGCAGAGCTAGCCCGGAGCTGGCACGAGTTAATTTACAGAGTTCTTGGTCTGTCACACTGGCAGGGTCTGTGCCAACAAACTGAACGGCCCAAAGGGCTGCACCAGAGCAGTGAAACAGCCTGGAGCTGAGGACACCACCGCCAGCTGCGTATTCCAGGAGAGGAGGGGCTGTCTTGGGCTGTCTTTAGTCTGGTCCCAGGCACTGAACCTCCACTAGCACCTGGAAAAAACCGCAGGTATTTCCAGGGGGAATATTGCAGTTTAGTTTCATTTAAAAGGCACGTATGGAAAACGGAGAAGTTCGTGAGATTTGCTGTGAAAGCTCAATCCCAACTGGAAATAAAACATTCCCATAAATGCCGTGTAGTGCTGTTGCACTGCAATGACAGACACTGTGCCCAAGGAGCTAGAAAATTAACTGCTTTCCATCAGAGCAAAGCAAGCAAGGCAGAGAGGGGCAGAGTGCCACCAGGTCACCCTGTGAAGCCGAACTGACTATGAATATCTATTTCCATTAACGGGCTCAAAACCCTACGAGTTCCATAAAACACAAACTTGTGATGAGCCACCTGATTTAGACACTTCATATACACGTTTTGCACCTTGGATGTATTTTTACCTTGGAGCCTGTGCAAAAGGTAATACCCTAAAAGAACAAAATATATCTTTCAGGCAATTCTTTCAATGGGTAAATCATAGCCAAGGGGTTGATTCGGAGCGGTCGCTCAACATTTCAGAACAAAATAACTCGGATGACACCTAGTGGGAAGAGAGGCAGTGGCTGGTGATGGCCAGGGACTGAGAGCTCTGAGCAGGGAAAAGGGCAGGGAGGGAGGTCCTGCATCACAACGGGTGGGACGAGAAAGAGCTACTTGATAAATGGCTGGAGCACAGAAGAAGAAGAATTTCCTAAATGACAACAGTTCACCCGCCTTCTGAGGAAGGAAACAATATAATAAGCCAAAAATGGGCAGGAGGAAATTCTGAGTCCCTCTGTGTATAAATACTCAAAAGACTTTCACAGGCCAGTTCTCCAGGGTGCAGCAGGTAACAGGAGTGCTTTGGCCCTGAGGCAACAAAAACTCTTGGTTTGAGAGAAACCAGGTTTTCTTGATTCATTTCTGCAAGCAATATTCCTTGATGTGTGAATAAATTTCATGATTGATTATTTCTTCTTCTTGCTTATTTGTGTAATTCACTAATTACCAGTTACTCATTTTAATGATATATTTTTGTTACTTTCTTCTCACCAACCTATCTGAAAGCGTGAAAGAACAGATTTAATCAAGGTGATCGACTTTAAAAGAGAAGCACTTTTGCTGTTCATTGACAGTGTGATGTGGCCAGTTTTTTCAGCACTGGAAATGGAAATAGTGCTTGAGGAAACTCCTGTGTTTTTAGGTCAAGAACTGGTCATTGACAGCAATAAATGACTGTAACTCCTTAGAAGTGACTAAAAAAGATAATCACATCTTCTGCCTCTTAGCAGTTTCCTCTTAGCAGATCACATGTTTGAGTTGCACATTAATCTGGAACTTGCAGCTTTTGTCCTCAACCACAAGGAAACCAGCAGTGTCCCTCCAGCTCTCCCTGTCTGAGCAGATGCAGCACCCACGTAACCCTCTGGAAAGGCAGGGCCTCCAAGGAAAGCTCATCCCGAGAAATGTGCTCTCAGGGGCGAGGCAGCGACAGAGGTGTTGTTTGGGAAACAGGAGCGTTCAGAAATGCCTCCACTGAGAGCACCCAGAGCCTCTCTCGTTCACAAAACTTCAAAGGGACCCACTCCATGGAAAAAAGACTTTCGGACTCTAACAAGATTAGAGCAGATTATAACTGTTTTTTTCAAATTGGCTCTTAATAAATCCTCTTAAATGAAGAATCCTCATTTGGCCTACAAAAAGCTATAGCCCCAAAATCATAAATGCAAATGCCTTGTTCTTCTGCCAGACGCTCCCTGCACGGAGCTGAAGAACTGCCCCGCGGGCCCCAGGGAGGCTCAGCATGACCAGCCACTTCTGCCACAACCAAATAACAGGAAAATTATCCTCTTGTGGGGCAGAATTCCTTAGCACACATGGCACGGACTGTGGGATGCAGGAGACAGGCAGACATTTCCGAAATCCATGGCCTAGGGATGTACTTTCCCAAACCAATGAAACAATCCCCAAGGCAGAAGGAGCTTCCCGTTATTATCAGTCCAACAGGTCCAGCCCTTGAACATCTGACAGGCAGATGAGATCAACTTTTCACAAGGAATCACTTTCCTTATCTCATAGAAGAGATGGAAATTCAAAGGGGGTTGGAAGTATTTTTGTCTTTTCCCTCGGGCACTGAGTTACCTTTTAAAAGGCTAAAGAGCAGAGAAACAAGTCAAGGCATTTTCTTAAGGAAGTTCCTGACAAATTCAGGCTCCTGGTAATTGATTAGACCTAATGAAGAAAAGCACCTTAAATATAAGTAAGAATTAACCACTAGAAATTGCTATCAGAATAATTTGTGTGTCTGAAACTTGCCCTTGTTCCCAGGAACAGCAGGTTACAAAGGAAGCACAGCTCAGAAACGGCTCTGCTGCACATCTGCAACATCAGAACCTCACCTGGGCTTCGTGTCCACAGCTCCGACCGAGCCCGTCCCCGAGACAGCGCAGCACACAACTGAATTACACAGCAGATGCACAACAGCTGGGTTTCCAAATATCAGCTGCTCTCGGAATCCTGTCGTGTCCGTGAGTGGCAGCTAAAGCAAAGGAGAACTTATTTCAATTCTATTCCAAAATGTTGCATACAAAAAAAAGGTGAAAAGAAAAACCCTCTTTCTGTTTTTCCTTTAGAGAAACAGGAACAGACACGTGTGTGTTACTCCTGGCGCTCCGGCCAAGTGCACACAGAGCATGCCGTGCTCTGAGATGTGCGTGGCTGTAAGCGGGCAGCTGATGTCCTGCAGAAACACGACTGCGAACACCCTGCAGGAGCGCGGCCCTCCCTGAGCTGTGCCCAGCTCCGGGGGCGGGGGGGAACGGCTCTGTGTGTGCCAGGCTGTGTGCGTGCCAGGCTGTGTGTGTGTAACAGGCTGTGT
>VWZF01005514.1:47696-66193 GCA_013396755.1 Sclerurus mexicanus | reverse complement strand
TGTGTGTGTGCCAGGCTGTGTGTGTGTGCCAGGCTGTGTCTGTGCCAGGCTGTGTGTGTGTGCCAGGCTGTGTGTGTGCCAGGCTGTGTGTGTGTGCCGGGCTGTGTGTGCCAGGCTATGTGTGCCAGGCTGTGTGCCAGGCTGTCCCTGTGCCAGGCTGTGTGCGTCAGGCTGTGTCTGTGCCAGGTTGTGTGTGTGCCAGGCTGTGTGTGTGTGCCAGGCTGTCCCTGTGCCCAGGGCTTTGCTGACTGAGGGCAGCCTTGACCCCGAGCCTTTCGCAGGGCACCTTCCCTGACTCCTCTGCAGTCGGGGTCTAAACTCCAGCTAGAACACCAGAAAGAAATGAAATTCCCCAAACCGTGACACGCAGCAGAGCAGGGGCTGCCACCCGGACACCCCCCCCGACCCCTCCTTCCTCACACCTGGGGGGGTCAGGGCCAGCTCACCTGTGCTCCTGGCTCAGGTATTGCTGCCCTGCTGGCACTGAGGGGACGGGTCTCTCTCTGCCTCCTCACGTCGATCAGCTCTCCAAGTCCCTGATGGTCACAGGAACCTTCCTTTCACTGCCGGCTCAGCCTTTTCTGAACGTGGGTGACCAGAACTGAATACTGTATTTTGGGTGACTTCAACACTCCTTCAACCGTTTCAGTTCCAATCGATGGCATTAATATTTTTCTGTCCCTCACTGATCTCATCTGACTAATACAAGTTGATCTCATCTCACTGCCATAGTTATTTGGATGTCATGAGGTGTTTTTACGAATTTTATTGAAGCAGTGGAAAGGCAGATACCCCCCACACCTGGCAACCCAACCAGAAACTGTTCCACGGGCAAACTTCAGCTCCCTCCTCTCTCGCTGGGGCTCACGCGTGGCAGCAGCTGAAGCCCAAATTTTTACAGCTGAGTTAAAAAACGAACTGGATTTCAGAGGAGGTTTTCCAGATGTTGCCAGATGTAACCGGCAAAGCACAATCCCGATAAGACAGGAACTCCAAAGCCTCTCCTCCTGTGCTGCCACACGAGCCGACCGCACCGAGCTCCGGCGGGAGGGTTTCCTGGCACGCACGGCAGAAGCTCCTCTCCCCTGCCACCCTCCCCTGGTGCCTCCCTGCCCTGCCACCCCTGCCCTGCCCTTGCCCGGGCACGGGCAAAGGAAGCCGGAGGGACCAGCCCGGTAAGTGGCTCTCAGGCACCTTCCCAGCCTTTCCCTCTGCGTTTCTCCACCGTTCTCCTTCCCATTGGGTTTGGATTTCTTGCTGTTTCTCTATCAAATCCAGCAAGAACATCTTCTCTATAGATATTACTTAACTTTCTTTAGTCAGGTGGCACAGTCTGTCCTTTTATGTTTCCTTGGGAAAAAACCAGTTGATTTCTTGAAAACTCACAGATGAGTATCAGGATTCAGAGCAAAGACACTCCGAATAACAACTTGCTGACAAAGACACAGCAACTGGGTAAGATCAGTATTTCAGCTTCTCGGTGAAGTTTGTCATTTTATGCAGCATTAATCCAATTCAAAATATAGGAATGTAGTATTTAGATGAGGATTCTTAAACCTGCCTGATTTCATTTTGAAAAGCTACTTACATAGTCCTTGAAAGTAAATAAAAGCAAATTAATTTAAACCAAAATCAATCAATTTGTCCTTATAATTTCAGCCTTTATTCAATGAAACTTGCTGGAGAAAAAAATTGTCTCAGCTCATTTTAAGTTCTTAAGATGAAAACTTCTATTATTTTTTAGTTCTAAAATATCTGTACATTTGAAAACATTTCAAACAATTAGTTTTCCAAATTTCACTCTACGCTAGTGTAATTATAGCACCTTAGTATCAAACTCTTTCACTCTGTATTTGGTTTATTTGGAAAAAAAAAAAAAAGAAATATATTTTAATTCTAGGGTGTATTAAAATCATAAAGAAAGATGGTTTCAAGATCAGAGATTCCCCAACCTATTCAAGGCAGTTTGTGTTTCGAATTGCAATCCTGTGCCAAGACTTGCTCTGTATTTTGAAGTGCGGGGAAGGAGGAAATGCAGGAAGGGCAGAGTTTCGAGTTCCAAACTGCCAGACTGAAGGGACTAGGATGGAAGCCCAGTGGGATCCACTCTGCAGAAGTGGGAATGACATAGCAAAAGGGACAATGACCTGCTGGCCTGTTCATTGAATCCCTGAAAGACAAGAAGTGCTGGATATCCAAAATTTCCAATTCTCTATTCATCCGAATCTTCAACTGTCTTTTATTGGGGGTGCATGAAGCTCAAAGGGGGCACATATCTTTTGGCCACATAAAAATAGGTATTTCCTGCTTAGAATTTTCATACTGGCAGAAAAAAGATCTTTTGACCTTTACAATTATTCAATCCCTAAAGCTTTGTTTTGAAAACTGATTCCAACACACATTTTTAACACCAGATCGATGGAGAGATCAAAATGGAATAAAAACCTTTCCCCAAAACTAACCTGGTTTTTACCATCGTCTCCCAGTGCCAATCTGTTCCAGAACTTCAAACAATGATTTATTTTGTGCAGTTATGAAGGAAAAGCAATGACCCAGGGACAAAAAGAAAGCGCTGTGCTCTCTCAGTGCATTTATGGGAATGCCAGGCAGGATGGTTCTCTGCAAAGCACGGAGCCCAAAGCTCAGGAGTAATCCCGGGAAAGAAAGAACTGGGTTGTGCCTGTGGGATCACAGTCAGGATTCTCCTGACCAGGTGGCTCTTGTTCCTCCCCAGGTATCACCATCAGGATCCTCCTGACCAGGTGGCTCTTGTTCCTCCCCAGGTATCACCATCAGGACTCTCCTGACCGGGTGGCTCTTGTTCCTCCCCAGGTATCACAGTCAGGATTCCCCTGACCAGGTGGCTCTCATTCCTCCCCAGGTATCACCATCAGGATCCTCCTGACCGGGTGGCTCTTGTTCCTCCCCAGGTATCACCATCAGGATCCTCCTGACCAGGTGGCTCTTGTTCCTCTCCAGGTATCACCATCAGGATCCTCCTGACCAGGTGGCTCTTGTTCCTCCCCAGGTATCACCATCAGGACTCTCCTGACCGGGTGACTCTCGTTCCTCCCCGGGCAGCCACAGCATGACCAAGCCGGAGCTCCTCGCCGTGCTGGCCATCGCCTCGCTGCTGGTGCCCGCAGCCCGAGGGGCAGCGTGTCCCCCTCCCTGCCGCTGCCAGGCCCTGGGGGCGGCTCGGGGGATGCACGTGGACTGCAGCTCCCGGCAGCTGCGGGCGGTGCCCGCCCTGCCCCCGGGCACCCGCAGCCTGGACCTCCGCAACAACAGCCTGCGCTCGGTGCCCGCGGGGCTCCTGGACGGCCTGCGCAGCCTGGACGTGGCCGGCAACCCCTGGCACTGCGACTGCGGCATCCTGTACCTGCAGCTCTGGCTGCGGGACTTCTCCGCGCCCGCCCTCGGCAGCGCCAGGTGCGCCAGCCCGGCCGCCCTGAGGACGAAAGCCCTGGGGCAGCTCACCGGGAACGAGCTGGGGCCGTGCAAGAGGCTCCTCCCGGTCAAGTGTCTCCAGTTCTTCTGGCGAGACCTCGTCTTAATTGCCGGAGCGGTAATTACGCTTCTTCTAGCGGCGTGGGCTCTGAAATCCTCCAAAAAGCTGGTGTGCCAGCTGAAGCTCAGCCGCGGGGGTGGCAGCCGGCTGCTGGGGAGGCTCCCCTCCAAAATCACAAGGTGCACTGAGCTGGTCTCTGCCACCTGTGCCAACACAGCGTCCGGCCCTGGCACACGGGCAGCAGCGGCTGGCACGGTGAGTGCCACACACAGACCCCCGGGCTCAAAGGCTGCGTCCGCAGGGCAGCTGGGCTCTGTTCCTGGGGGGTATTCACACACATGTCACTCTGTTGCCATCCACTCATAGGAAGAGCAGGTTCTAAATTGTTTTAAATCATTCAACTTAGTATTTTTCACTGATTTCTCAGCTCTTAGAGCGAGAAGATTTACGTCCCAAAATCCTACATTTTTAACATACAGGTATGAACAGGAATTGGACTATTTTATCAATTCTTTTCTCATTCACAAGGTCTGTGAGTTTGCAACTCGTCACCCTCTCTCAGTGTCCCAGTGGGCTTGGTAAGACCATTCTCGTGTGCAGACAAACTCAGCCCTCTCTTCCCAAGGTTCAGGAGTTTCCTGCAACCAAAACCATCGTAATTACACAGAACAGCCACTGAATGCATCCCTCATTGAATATGTTTGAAGATGGACCGGTAATGAGAATATAATCAGTAAAAATAATTTGATATATTATTGAATTCCCCGCGAACAATAAAGAAGCATTTAATGTAAAATTGAAATAATGTATGCTTGTTGAACATTCATACTGTATTCGGGTGGAATTCGATGCTGGTATTTTTGGTCCATGTTTGGTCCAGCCACCTGTGAGGAGTTGTGCTTCTCCTGCCAAGTGATGGGAAAACAGGCCATTAAAGATGGTCTTCGGCCTTGAGGGAGGCATTTCTGTGTAAACTGAAATTAATTGGGCTCTCATGATTGGCTAATGGCCCTGCAAGGGCACTCGGAGGAGAAAGAGAGGAGGAGGAGGATGAAGTACGCTCCCAGACCCATTTAATAAAGACCTCCTGGAGCACATCACGCCGGCGCCAATGCCCCCAGACATGTGCAAGAGGGTCCCACCTACATAACGGGGGAGGTGCTGAGGGTCCCTGGCTGGGGGTGCTGGCCACCTGCCCAGCTGAGGTCGCTTCAGCACCTCAGAGAAAGGGCAGGTGGCTCCCGCTCGGGGCTCGCTCGCTTCACAGGACAGGACAAGGTTGCCTTGGCGGGGACGCCCCCGTCACCTGTGAGCCTGCTGAGCCTTGAGGATGCAGCCACTGCTCGGGAAGTCTGGGCATTCCAGGGGCGGTGAGACAGCTCCATGGGAAACACCTGGGCAATTTGGGTGTTTGCACCTGGGGGCTTATTTTCTCTTTTCTCTCTCTTGGGTGTTTTTTTTCCTGTTTACTTGGCCACTTTTGGGAATAAAACTACTGTTGGGTTAAGTTTAGCACGGTGCTTCAGTTTCAGCTCCCACATCTCTTCAGATCCCCCGTTCTCCCTGGAACACGTACTCACGCGAATTCCTCTTTCACAATTGTAAACATTTCTGATTAAAATTCTAAGAAAATTCCAGGACTTGTCTTGCGGTTTTACTGTAGACCTTTGATGTTCTGGATTTTATGTAACAGCTTTGAAAGGATGTACACTCTTCCTTTCTCCTCTTGTGTCCCCCATCCCCATAGAATAATTGTTATGGTAACTCAAGCCATTGTCTTCTCCTCAGCCTAATTCCCAAAGGTCCATGGGCAGCAATTCATGCCGTGAGTCCCCCTGCTCTGGTGAAGGTTGGCCAGTTCGATGGGAGAGCTCTGGAGATCTTCTAAAATTAATGCTGCTGTTGGCAGTTCAGTTGAGGAGACATTTTGCAAATGCTCCTCCTGGCCCCAAACCTGGGCTTGGCTCCAGAGGTCACCTCTGAAGATGCCAAAGGCTGCCTGGCCCTGTACCAAGCACCCTGTGACCTGAGCGGGCTCCTGGTTGAAGCAAATCACCCCCAGCAGAGCTGCTGGTTCCCTTGCTTCTGATGGGTGGTTCTGCAATTGCCATGTGCTCTCACTTCTATAAAAAGCCACAAACACCCAAATCAAAGACAGCAGAAGCTCACGGGGATATTTCCAGGTGCCTCTGGCCCCTGCCAGAGCACTTCAGCAGTGTGGAGTCAAACTGCATCGCTGACTGCTGGTGACATTCTGACATGGCTTTAGAAGAGACACTTTCCTTTCTGCAACGCTTCCACTGCTGGTCCCCTCTCCTGCGCCAGTAGGGAAAGGCCAGGCTGAGATATCACCCCTTGCCAATCCAAATCCACACCCATTCAGGACAAGTCTCTTGCCCCTCTCCTTGACACGAGGAACAGCCACTGAACCCACGGTGGGAGTGCTGGAAGAACCTCTGAAACAGAGACAGATTTGGGGTAAGGGGAGAGGGTTCCATAAATCAGTGATGAAGTGTGGCATGGGGCTCCAGACTGAGAAAAGGGAAGGAACAGTCAGATGCTTTCCCCGTAAAATAATTAATGGTCTGGGAGAGAACTCACCCGTTGCAATGTGAAAGCCTGCGAGTGATACACGGGGGGAACAAGAAGAGGGAAGGTGTAAGTGCAAAGAAAGAAAAGATGAGCTGGGGACTCAGTGCAGGGAAGTCACATAATCCAGAAATCATGACTTCCCAGCTCTGACACTGCAGCAACGGGCTAACACGATCTTTTCTTGTTAAAATAAGGAGCACCATTTAGGGATAGAAAGTTTTCTCTATTTCCATGTTTAGATAGGCTACAGTAATTCAGCATCAATGCCTACAAATCAGGAAGAATCAGCTGCAGAAGAATCAGAAAAACAACAGTAACGCAAATAAAAGATCAGAAAATAAATCTTAAAAGGAGATTAATTTCTTTCAATAAACAAATTTAAGGAATGACAGGATTCATACAGCTTGTATGAATCTACATGAAAAGAAATTTGTTAACAAAGGACTGGGAGCAGAAATTAGAACATCAAACTAGAAAGAGGGCTCAAAATCTAACAGTGAAAACAATTATGTACTGAAAGAGTTTGCAAACGTCACAGCTTAACCAACACTGGGCATTTTTGGTAGGCACCACCTGAAATGAGACTTTAACAGAACTGTGCGAGACACCTCAAACATTCCAGCAGTTCCTATTGCTTTGCTCACCTGCCAAACTTATGGTGGGACAGGCAAGGAAAAGAGAGAGCCAAGAGTGACTGAGGGACAGGCTCGGGGAGTGCTGGCAGCAGCCCCGAGGGACCTGGGCTGTGCTGGCAGCACCAAAGCTCCGCTCCACCTTCTCCAGCTGCATCTTGCTCCACTGCGAGTCCTCCCAGTGAGACAAAGAACCTGCCTTTCCCAAGCGTTGCGTCTCTGCTGCAGAGAGCGAGGCGCAGCAGGCAGGAACAGCAGGGCTGGCTCGGGCTGTGCCAGCCCCAGCACAGCCCGGAGCAAACCTGTGTCCCCGGGGCTGTGCCCCTGTGCATCAGGTGAGCACACACAGCCCTCGCTTCGCCAGATCCGTCCCACATTGACAACCTCTGCAGGAGAGAATTTCAAACCAACACAAGGCACTGTAGTGCTGTACACACCAAGAGAATTTTGGAATGTTTTCCTACACTGAGCTGTTCAATGTCTTAAAAGGCAACCACTATTTTGTATGAACGCAGAACATGGCACTCTGCAAACTCCCACGGAGAGTCTCCCAAATGATATTTCTTGTTTCCCCAAAATAAAATAAATCGTTAACACTACATGTTTACCACTCTCTCTTGTGCCTATAAACTAGATATGCATAAAATAGTAAACTGCTTTACTGTATGGTTTCAATGGTACAAATACCAAAAATAAGCAATTAGCCAAGATTTCTGCTTACAGCAACCAACACATTAAATAAGATGTACAGAACAAGGGAAAAAAATCATGGAGAGAACATGTTTTCTGTCCTTGAAAGAAGATGGAATCTCTTCCATGGCAGTAGTTCACATTCTACTAAAAGAGCATTGTATTTGTCACTTTTCATCCATTTGGTTTTTATCTAAAACAGAAAAAACCCTGCTGTGGGGCCAGCTGGAACTGCTCACTGAGCTAACTGAGGCTCAAAGGCAGCACCCCCTGTTTATCTGGCAAGGCCACTGTGCTGTCCCTAAGCCACATACCCCATCAAAGTGCACAAATGACACCACAGCTGCTGACCACGTGCAGGACAGGAAAACACATCGGCTATCTAAGCGGAGCATGCAGGAAGCGTTCCCAAAGGAGTTTGGGAAGATCCCAGAAACTTCCTGTACGCTGCCTGCAGAAGGGTGAACTGCTGACTGGATCTGCATTCCCGTAGTCTGGTAACACAGGTGTAACTGCAGAGGCACAACTAAGAAGTCCGAAGGTTTGGTTCCACATTTGGCAAGACAAGCAGACTCAGGATTATGGAGCCAAACCAGCTCACTGTAGTCCACAGAGCAGCTTTGTGTAAGCAGCAATTCTCTGTAAACTGCAATTCGATTCATGTGAAAAATAGTTTCAGGTTTCATTTAGTAAATAGCATGGTCTGTGAATCACCTTTTTTTTTTTTTGCTTGAAATGCTCAATATTTTCTTAACACCCGAGCAAACAGCATTGCTCAAGCTGAACGATTTCTGTTTAGCTTTGTGCTTGGTTTCTGCCTGGTTCCTACTGTTAAGTTCATTCCAGATCTGGTGCCTGAGCTCCTGGATCAGGGAAGTTTGAGAGACTGGCACACATCCCACAGTGCTGTTCTTCATTGTGCTGAAGGGCCACTGTATTATTATGGGAAGGTGATTCACTGATCTCTGCTCGGGGGGACCAGGGACAGCACCCAGGGAAGGGCTGGAGCTGTGTCAGGGCAGGTTCAGGTGGGATCTCAGGGAAAGGTTCTTCCCCCAGAGGGTGGTGGGCACTGCCCAGGCTCCCCAGGGCAGTGGGCACGGCCCCAAGGCTGCCAGAGCTCCAGGAGGGTTTGGATGATGCTCTGGGGCACAGGGGGTGACTCCTGGGGATGGTCCTGGGCAGGGCTGAGGGTTGGACTCGATGATCCCTGTGGGTCCCTTCCAGCTCAGGATGTTGTGTGATTATGACCAATGTGCTACCAGTCAACTTTGCAGTGACACAAAGCACAAAGCAGCTCGTTCCCTAAAAATGCCCGTCTCAGCTGGGAGGTGGCTGAAAGGCAGAAGTGCTCTGTCCCTCTGTGCCCTGAGGGCTCAGACTGGCTTGGCACCGGCTGTGCCACTCCTGGGAGAGCAGCCACTCTGGACCTGACTCCTGAACTCAGCTGCCAACACTTTCCTTCGCCCCAACTAGACAAGTACTGAAGAATTTGCTTTTGCTCATTTACAGGACCGCAGGCACCGAGGGGAAAAACTCTGAAAGCAAACCAGGAATAAAAGAGCCGCCCAGTTTGCCCCGGCAGCCGCAGCCTGGGCTTTGGGAGAGGAGCCAGCTCGAGCCCTGCTGCCCTGGCAGGAGCGTCTGCCCGCGGAGGACAAGCACCAGTGCACGTCTGTGATGGAAGTTATTCCAGAAGAGATGCTTGTCCATGGAAAAATTACAGTATTTTGAGTAAAAAGGATACCACATGCTGTGCATTCACTGCATTTGCTTGATCTCCTCTCCGTATCTTAAAGATGTTGGTATTGTAAGAATATACATTCCCCATGTGTTTCAAATCCCACATTCTGCAGATAAATGAATGAGATCTCAGTGTACTCAACACCTTTCTTTCTCCCACAAAGCACAGAGGAAACAACCTGAAACAGGTTTTTCTTTCACCTTAGAGTAACTCACAAGCCTTGATGCCGGCCCAGCCCTCCCCAGGAGCTCTGGGCAGCTCCAGGAGATGGACATGTGGCATTTCACTGTTCTGAGGATCTTCTCTAAAATGGAAGTCACTGGTAGAAGCAGTTTTGAACTTGCACTAACAAACCTCCGTGGTCTCACAGTCATACCTAACCTTTGCCTACCCTAAGGCTTGCTTGGAAATCTCTGTAAAATTAGTTCACATTAAATTCCGACTAAAGATTCAGTACAGCTTTCCCCTCAGGAATAAAATATATCCCAAAGTTAATGGGTTAGCTCTGTATTTACCCTTTTCCACCTTAGTTACACAGACACTGCCTGCACTGACCAGGTACGGAGCTTCATCAGTAGCTCCTGGAATAACTCACCCAATAAAAAGAGAATAACTCATCCAATAAGAAGTTTCAAACAGCAGAAGACCAAAAATGTTCACAGCCTAACGGGACTAGAAACAAATAGGAACTCTCTCAGCTGAACAGGAAATTTCTTTTGTTATTGAACTAGCAAACATGCATTGTAAGATCTAAACACTAATTGAGTACCTAAAATACATGCAGAGTGCATGAAACAAGCCTGTTAGTTGATCTAAGCTCCCACTCCTGTATTCGAAACTAATTAGCCAATACACATTCCTTCTCCTACTGGTTTTATGTGCAAATGCACTGTTTTAGGAATTATTAAAAGAGAATTGGAGGGTGCACAAAACTGCTGTTTTTCTGGACTCTTCAGGTCCACACACTTGTGTGTTATGATTTATATTTGCATTGCACGATTTTATTTGCACCTGCCAACAGGTGAAATGACTGCACTGAAAAGTTAACAATTCCTACTACTGACTCCTTCGACAGTGCTAAGTTCATTGTAATGCTTAGCAATGCTGAGTTTACCTCCGTAAAGCTGCTCCTCTGAATGTTTTTTCTCTTCAGAGCACTACACAAACACTTTTCCAAAGTGCTCCGAGGCAGCTGCCAGAAATGTTTCGCTTTTCCACTGGCTCCAGTGAAATTCGGATTATGCTCAATAACGGGTCCAGGGCGACCAACTGCTTTGGGTCCCTGCTGGCCCCAGGGCTGCTCCTTGCACCGAGCTCCCTCCCGGGCACTTGGCTCCCGTGGCATCCCCGGGTGCCTTCCCTGCACCATTCCCACTTTACGCCACGGGTGCCCCGGGGTGGCAGCGTTGGGCGTCCCTGCAGCAGGCACACAGCTGGCACGGGAGGGCAAAAGAAATCCGAGGTACCTGACGGGACCTTGTTCTGACCATCAAGCCTCTAACAACCCCTAGTTTTTAAAGCCGGATGGTGCTGTTTTGCATAAGGACATGCTCTGGGAAAAGCAGGCTGAGACCTCTTCCCCTGGAAGAATATGAAGGAGCAGGAAATCCAGAGCATTCATCTTAGTCCAGGGGAAAACACTCACATGAAGCTCTTTCTTAAGTGGCGTCGATCTCTAGGGAAAGAAGTGTCAGCAGGGATGGATTGCAGCCTCCCTTTTCCTCCCTGGATCATTCTTCTTGTCTCCTCTTTAGGGGTCAAAAGGGTTTTGCCTCTAAGTTAATAATTTATTTTTGGACTCGGGTTCATATATTGCCTCCTATGACCACAGAGATGGACTGTGGAACCTGCCACATGTGAGTGACACCAAGCCCCTCATGCGAGGAGCAACTCAAGGCAGCAGAACGTGGCCAGGCAGCAGAGCGTGGCCAGGCAGCAGCACGTGGCCAGGCAGCAGAACGTGGCCAGGCAGCAGCAGAACGTGGCCAGGCAGCAGAACGTGGCCAGGCAGCAGCAGAGCGTGGCCAGGCAGCAGAACGTGGCCAGGCAGCAGAACGTGGCCAGGCAGCAGAGCGTGGCCACGGCCACAGCAGCAAAGGCTGCCCTGGAGCAGCAGAGCTCGCAGGAGGGAGGGCGGCTTTGGCTTCCCCTGCACTGCAAGGCACCCGCAAAGCCCAGTAATTTCATTTTCACACGCACTTACCGAAAGCCGAATTCTGAAAAGACTAAAACCAAACCAGCAGCAAGGACACCCTGAAGGAGAAGGGGCAGCATTTCCATTGAAACTTGACCGAGGGTGTCTTTCTTCTGTTCTCCTAATGTCACGATGAATTCTAATGTAAATGAAAATTTGACTAACAGCTCTGGTTGTTTGGATGGCTTCATGCTATCGAAGTGCAATTTAATTAAAAAAAGAAAAAAGAAAAAATCTATAAACCAAGGAACTAAAACAAAACAATGAAGTCAAATCCCTTTGTGGGTCTCTTCTCCTACCACTCCAACCTGACAAGTCTTTCTGAGATAGTTTCAAAAGAGAAGAATAAAACCTCCACAAAATCAATCTAAAAAGAAAACAAGAGCAAAAAAATCTGTGGCAATCTGTTAGCTGTCTTCAAGAAAGTCAGAGAAATTTAGAAATTATGACATATTAGTGTATTTTGCATTAAAATTCACTGGGTATGGGATAGTAAATAAGAGAAAGACTTACTGACCTGAATGGGAATAGTTTCACTTCAGAAATTAAATCCAGCATTGCTACCTGATGTTAGTCTTTGTCTGAAGAACACATCAGTAACTCCAAGTGCTCAGCAGATTCAAAAACTACAGAGATCTTTTTTATACCAATTTTGTATAGACCAGAACTGCCTTTGTACCTTGATTTCAAATAATTTCTACTGATCGATGGTTACAAGGAACACAAAATTGTTCTTTATTCTTCCACTAAATGTTCAGTGATTCAAAAACTATGTTGAATTTGCTGTCTATGACATGAAAACAACAATACTATTCTACACATAGAAAAATAAATTTGAAAAGGCATTCTCCTAGCAGATTTTCTCCTTTTACATGTGCAAGATCTTCTTGCTCCTGTTTTGCCTAAATCTTCCAGAGGCAGCACAACCAAGGCAAAGATCCGGACTGTACGTCACCCTCGAGAAGGTATTTCACGTGTTCCAGCCCTGACTTCAGAAGACAAGTCAGTCAGACACCACTGCAGGCTGAACTGAGCCCCAGCTTTTTCTTACTGCTCGTGGGGCAAAACCAGCAACAAACCCAGCTTGCTCTCAGAACAAAACACGGGCTGCAAGTGAGAAAAGGCAAAAGTATTTTTAATTTAGGCTGAAGATGCATTGAGTCAATGGCATGGTACTGTCCTGACACCACGGTTACAGTCCGTGCTTGGAATCAGGGGTTTTCCTAACCTGGCTTTATCCCCACTGTGCTCCAGGAGGGTACAAATTCCAGGGAAATTCAAAGCTGAAAATTCCCAGGGCAATAAAGTGCAGGAGGGCTTGGGCAGTTCTGCCACCACGGTGCCACACTCCTCACCTCCTCCACTGGCACTCCGTAAGACCATGCCAGAGGATCTGCTGCCCGCAGCTGGAAATCTTCCCTTTGGAATTGGGAAGACCACTGGAAAGGCTCCATACTCTGTGACAGGATTTCATTGACTGCAACTGCTCGAGTACCTCAGGTGGCTAAAAAGACACAAAAAACGACATCTTTCAGATCACCTTTTAATAAAGATGTAGCACAACAGGCAGAAGTGACATTACACTTGACTCTGATATTTGAAATAGGTTGTTTATATAGGTGACATGTAATAGAAAGTGCTAGAATTTAAGAGAAAGATAATTTGGGTTGTATTTTCTCAACATGTATCAAAACTCTCATCCGTATTTGGGAAAATTGGAGTGTGCACTTCAACTCTGTTTCAATTCTATATTCTAAATACAACAAAAATTGGTGGGATATATTCTAGATTTCCTCAAGTCACAGAACAGCAACTCTCCTCGGGAAATAAGAGAGCTGTGATGGGTAAGACTTGGGAAACCTCCACACAAACTCTTCAGAGCTGAAATGATCCTTGTGGCACTAAAGGGAGAAAACGGGACATTTCATTTTTTTAAGCTCACATGAAGACATTTGAGAGTTCACACAGGAGAAGCAGCAGCAATCACAGCATAAACACTGACACAAAATATGTTGGAAAAGAGATATTCACAGGCACTGTTATTTACACAGTTCAGAAGTAACAGAGATTAGTATGTTTCAAATAGAGACACTGATATGTACAACTATATATATACAGACAGACATAAATATATCTATTTATCTCACGTGTGTATATATATATATACACACATATGTTCAGAAAACATATTCAGATATCAGATATGGCTTTAATAATATAAAGATATCTGGGCTGATACTGATACAATTTTATTTCAGTTTATTACATCAACACTAAAACATCATTTTATTACATCGTCACTGAGCCAAAAAGAGAAACAATGAGATTGAGCTAACAATTTAAGACAAAACCAATCCATAAGGAGGACAATTTACACTGCATAAAACTGATCCCTAAGTTAATGTCACCGGCTCTGAAACGAAGACTTGGGCACTGTGAAAACCCTTACCCAACTGATGTGCAGCAGCATCCTTTTTAAAGGCCCAAATACATTAGAACGAGCTCAACTCCCTGAGAACTCTGCACCAGGGAAAAGTTACCATCCAAACCCAGCTGCTGGGACAAGTACCGGGGGATCTCAGCCACGTGGAGACGGTGGGAGCCCAGATTTCAGGACGTCTGATACATCTGCAGGCACTACACTGGGCACTCCAAGAATAAAAAGGCAGCGAACTGTGCAGATTTCTGGGTGTTCCTTCACCGACTCTTTAGCCCTTTAAGCAGTGTTTCCCATAGGTGCGGCTGGTAAATCCCCAGTCCCGCGCAGGCTGCTGCTCGGGCGGCCCTGGAGATTCCAGGGAGGAATTCTAAGGAGTGCACACACTGGTACAGGTGCTTCGCTCCCTCCCTCGCCTGCTCTCCTGGAGCTGCAGCCCCAAGGTCCACGGGGCACCAAAGAGCTCCAGGGACTGCACAGACACCCCCGGCCAGGGACTGGCCTCGAAGGGTTGGCCAAACCAACTGGGGCACCTTCATCAGCGACTCCTGAGTGTTTGTCCTCGATTGCCAGCTGTGTCTTAGGAAACCTGGCTTGTGGCTCTCCTACACCCCGGCAGACAAGGCTGGCAATGGCTCCACAGAACACACGCAAGGAAAAGGATGGGTGGCTAAGGCTGATAAAAGCCTTTAGGAACCCAGCAGAGGAGAATTTGCATCGCATTCATTCACAAGATGATTAAGCCATGTATATGAATATAGTTTTTCAAAGGACAAAGAAGCCAGTATCCACAACTGAGTCATCTGAAAGGGCTGCAAAGAGCTTACGGTTTCTAATATTCAAAACACGTCACTTGGAAAATTTCATGAATACAATTAAAGTTTTTTTATTACTAGCTTGTTCTGAAACTTGGCTGATAACAGATCCGCCACCCACACTAGAGAGGAAACACGTCACACGTGACAAAGTCACACACTTTGCCCAACAGCTGCATAATAGAAGCTATTTCATTGCTGGGAACTACCACCGAGGAGATGCCTCAATTTTTTCTCAGAGCAAGGGTAGGCTCAGCAAGCTTCCAGAGAGAAGTACTCAGTACAAATCCTTGGCTGGAGAAGTTTCAAACCCCACATTCATCCCTGTTTATTTGACAGCAATTTCCTTGTAAACTCAAGAGTTTCCTTTCCACTTTTCCTAGCACAGTAAGAGAACACCAGGCCCGAGCAAAACTTCTGCCAGAATAGGTCTGAGTGGCATCATTTTTCAAGATTCCAGGAGCCTTCCAAGTGCTGTGACAACGCAGCTTCGAGGGCCAAAGGGTCGAGTGCGGAGAGGAGCTCTCCGGGAAAACCCCATTGTAACAATGTGGGGCTTCCCAACAGATCAGGATCCTCCCCATTCCTCTGCAGGGCATCCCTGTCCATGTGCTGCTCCCCAATTCCTGCTCACAGGGAACACAGCCATGGAAAAGAGAGGGCCATGGGCAGCAGGGGTACCTGCTGAGCAGGGACAGGCTTCAAAACACACCCCCACTTCTATTGTCCCTCTGCAAATGAGTTCGAAGGTCCATACCCCATCTACAAGATGTCTCTCCTGTAAACATTAAACACTCAGATAACTTTGCTCAAAAAGGGTTTAGAACACTATCAACTTAAAACTATTAACATTTTAACTGGCAAACATCAGACACTGCTAAACTTTAAAGAGAAAGATCTGGACACAAATATCCTTAAATCAGCGTGTCATTCATTTTGGACTGAACTACTAAACAGCTTATTATTACAAAATTCTTCTGGTTCCAGTTCAGAGCAATCCATTTTTGTAACAGAGCACGCCCCATATCCTGCTCAGCAGAGCCAAAACCCAATCCTACCCAGAGTGACCTGAAATCTAAGACTTCAAGATAACCTCACACTGCCTGGAAGCACAAAGCCAGAGCCCATGATTACAAACGTAGGGCAGTTTTTAAATACTACTTAATCTTAAAAAAAAAACTAAATTAAGTATTATAAGATGGGAAGAACAGCAGTTTGATTGCATAAACTCAAGAATCAGAGAGCACAGATGATTTAATATACACAACCAAGAATTTATGGTGGGATTCTTGGCGTGTCCTGTGCAGGGCCGGGAGCTGGACTCGATGATCCCGATGGATCCCTTCCAACTCAGCCTCTTCCGTGATTCCAAATATATGGGGCTGTGTCAGGTAACGCTGAGCATGGGAACATGGGTTTATTACTTACGAAAAACAACAGCAACCAAACAACAAATAAGTAGTTCTTTTGGATATATTATATTTATTATAAAAAGCGATCATTTAACTGTTCAACAGGTAAGTCTCTTTTAAAAGACGTTGCAATGTATCGGTACTGCTGTTACCTGAAGGAGCTCAATCCATTGCAGCTGACTGAGCTGTAAAGTCAGCAGGCCATGAAGCCATCAGGAGTTACTGATATTGCAATTCTATTGACAAAATCCAACCAGAGAAGGGCTGGACCACAGAAGGAGCACTAACACACCAAGTAACATGCCTGCGTTAGCAATACAAGGAGAAAATGTTGACATTTGCCGGAATATTTATCTTGGAACACAGTATAAACAATGTACCAGCCAAGCCATAACTCAGGTCATCTTGGTTTTCCTGAGCAGTTTTGGCAATTGTTCCACATCCCCAGTGGAAGAGACTTGGAATGAATGACCAGCTACTGCAGGGAATTAGAGCCACCTCTAAACTCACTGAGCCATCTCCTACTTACAGAATTTCCTTTGCACCCCTGCCCTCTGTTCCTCCAAACAGAGGGAACAGATTTTAGGACTGCTCCTTGTGCTTTTCCTGAGATCATTGCATATGTTTATTTAGAAGATCAGAACTTAATTAATTTGCTTTGTAACTCCAAGTGTCCAGCAGCTGCTTTGAAATACAACCCGGTTTCACCACCCAAATTCCATTAGTCGACGTGGAAATTGCAACCAACCCTGCCCCTGCCACTCAGCCCATTCCTTGGAGCTCTGCAGCTCAAGCCACTGTTGAAGTTTGACTTCCCTCTTGAACTGAATTAGTCGACTGGAAGGGAAACCATCCCTAAGGCCAGTGAAGGGGGTCCCCTGTCGTGTTTTGGAACCGCTTTCCAGGAACTCCCAGAGTGTTTCCTACCCCTGTCTCACGAATCACTCTCATACAGCCGGACACGACCTGCATTTGACTCAAACCTCTTTTGGTTTTCCTCATCTTTGCACAAAGCAGGCGTTAACCCCAAGTCTGGGGCCTAATCAAAGAAAACCAAGTATTTTAGCATTTAAACCGCTATTTATAGCTTTCACCATAAAAGATCCCTCACAGAAGCCTAATGACATAATGTGACAATTTGTGGGGTTCCTTGGGGGAATTCTTTGTTTTAGAAGCAGTTAAAGGCTCACGATGACAAGCAGCAACAACGACAGTTAATAAAAACAAGTTTGCAGTGATCTATAGCAAGGATACTGAAATACCTGATTTATAATTACCTTAATGGAAATAGCACCTTTATTTTTTCCACTAAAATGAGGTGACACAAGGAATCATAAATATTAAAATCTGACAGCTTTAGCAATGTTTCTTCCTAAATAATGTAAATTTCCTTAAGTGCTTTGTTCTGGCTCTGGAAACACAATTAGCATGAGAGAATACACACAATGATATTTTATTTCCTCTTTAGCAATTTTTGCATCCTGGCTGATCAATATCCTAGGATTCAGTGTCCTGCTTAATTCAGAGTTGCAGGCTGCAGGAACTTTAGAAAGCCTTTGCTTCAGCCTGACAGCTCTTGCTGGAAGGTTACCATGGATCACGAAAAATATTTATCCAGACCTGAAAAGGGATAATCATGAAGCCACCCAAAAATACAGAGCAATTCAAGCCAGGCTGGCCTGCTCACCTGTGCTGGCCCAGTGGTATCAGGTTGCTCTTCTGCACAGCTACTTATGGGACAATTTGACTCTCACTCCCCGTCATAAAAGACTTTAATTTCACCAATGTATAGTTTGAAACGGTGAGGACAGATTTTAGCAGACCTTTGGTACAAGGAGAGGAGTAACAAAAAGTGCTGTGTCAAGGTATTTATTTAATTAGTAAAGCTGACTTTTCTTAGCACCGTGACTCCCACATAATCTAAAGGAGAGCACCTGTTAAAGAGCACTTTGTTTCGGAGATAAACCAGGTAGCAGGTAAAATGCAAATAATTTCAGGCTGCTGGGATACACTTAGTCAATACACACAACCAGTCTGAGGTGCAACACCTACTCATGCACAGCTGCCTCTGTAAGGCCCCAGCAGGGAGGGAACAGCTCTAAAGCCTCTCCCGGTGCCTCGCACGGGTGAAAAACCACAGCCCGGAGCCTCGGCCCGTGCCTGGGAAACCAAGCACAGCCCTGAGCCCGAGATGAAGGGGCAGCGAGGTCAGTGAGTGGCACTGCCCAGGGGGCTGGGTGGAAACTGCACCTGTGTGAGTGTGTGTGTGAGACTATGTGTGTGTGAGTGTGTGTGAGAGTGTGTGTGTGTGTGTGAGTGTGTGTGAGTGTGTGTGAGTGTGTGTGAGTGTGTGTGAGTGTGTGTGAGTGTGTGTGAGTGTGTGTGAGTGTGTGTGAGTGTGAGTGTGTGTGTGAGTGCGTGTGTGTGAGTGTGTGTGAGAGTGTGTGTGTGAGAGTGTGTGTGTTTGTGA
>VWZF01005514.1:997-46550 GCA_013396755.1 Sclerurus mexicanus | reverse complement strand
GCGCCCCCGCCATGCCCGCCGTGCCCGCGCCGGGCCCCGAGCCCGAGGAGAGCTACGACTTCCTCTTCAAGCTGGTGCTGATCGGGGACGCCAGCGTGGGCAAGACCTGCCTCGTGCAGCGCTTCAAGACGGGGGCCTTCGCCGAGCGCCAGGGCAGCACCATCGGCGTGGACTTCACCATGAAGAGCCTGGAGATCCAGGGCAAGCGGGTNGGGGGCACCGGGAGCATCCCCGGGCTGGACCAGCACCCTCGGGCTCCCGGCCGTCTTTGTTCACACGCCAGGGGAAGCTCAGCTGGACTGTCACGCTTCCAGAAAGGGATGTGGAACCGGCACATTGAGAAAGGGGGTTGTTAAATTAGGCATGTTTAAAAGTTATCTTAAGGCACAGAGCGTGACAGGAAGTGCAGTTTTTATAGTTCTTCTGAGACCAGAACGAGTCAACCCTGAATCTGACACGTGCTTTTGTGGTGCCGGTCGCTGGGGTTCGGAGGGTCGGGCACAGACCCCCGACAGCAGCCCGTGAGCGCGGCAGTGCCAGCAGACAGCGGGGGAAGAGTGTGGAGCTCCTGCGGTCTGCGGGGTGCTGGGATAACCCCCTGCCCAGCCCCTCCAGGCAGTCACAGAGCTGTCCTTCCTCACCCCCGGGAAAGCACTTCATGCAGCCACTGCCCGGGAAGGGGCGTGGAACTGTAAAGCTTTCCACAGCACAGAAATACAGTAGTCGCACTTGAATTTTGGCCTGTGTTTGCCAAAGTAGGTGTCAAAGCCCTCTGTTGCCTTTTTATTATAAATTACCTTTGGTGAGAATATTAAGCAGAGAAGTTGCAGAAAATGAGAGAAAGGAAGGCTCACGTTTTTGAGGAAAAGAGGGGGATTGGAAGTTCCACACCTAGCAAATGTGTTTGTCTTCTTGCTGGTATTACAGCTGTTCCTTTCACACCTGCCTGGGGCTGAGGAGCTGAAAAGGAAGCTCAGCTTTTCTGTTTGTGCTGTCACGGCCTCTCCTGCCCTTCCCAGTGAACTGGTAGGAGCGGGGTTCTCCTCTAAGGTTCAGACCGGGCTCCATTGAGATGCCAGGCACGTAGAAAGTGGCCCTGGTGCCAGGGGTCTCAGCCAGGGACTTCAGGGGCAGGGCAGGACTAGCCCAGGAAACCAGCCAAACTTCCTAGGTGTGCTTTTTTCGTCTTGTCAGGACTTACATCTCAATATTCCTGTATTAAGAGTCAGTCTGTAGAAAAAATAAGTGGGTTAGTTCCAAGTATTTTGCCAAAGAAACACAAGAAATTGCACAGTCTTGAGACTTCCTTTTTGTTTGGATTGTTCAGTACTTCCACTTAGGAAAAAAATAGGAATGCACAGATTGGAGAGTATTTTAAGCATTACTTTAGGCGAATTATTCCAACATTGCTGCCGATTTACCTTAACAGACACTTTTGTCGGCTGCTGAGTCAGGCACACAACTAGGAAATGAAAACATTTGCTTGGAGGTGGTTTTGCTGTTTGGTCTGTCGGGGTGTGGCGCGTGTGTGAAGTTGGGCTTTTCCAACTGAGTCGAGATTTCGGAGCAGTCCCTCTAATCTGGTGGTTTTCCTCAGCATGCTGCTGGAAACAGAAGGTAAGGGGGCATTTTATTACACTTCTGTGAGCTCCCTTCCAGAGCAGGTGTGTGAGTCCTGCAGGTTTTACACACTTGGCTGTGGTGCAGGGCACAGAGATGGCAGGAGGAGCATCTTGGCTCCCTGGCCGGGCCATGCCCAGCCCCTGCTCTGGGAGGGATGCACTGTGCTCTCAGGCACCCGAGACAGGCTTGTTTGAAAGGGTTTTACAGAAACTGATGATTGGGATGCCTCGAATCAAGAGATGTTCAGGAGGTGTTCAAAGTACCGTCTAAATTAGAGAAGTATGCAGGTGATTCTCTGCTGCTCCAGAACTGTTAGGAGTTTGTTACCTGAGACAATACCTCCAGAAGGAGTACAGAGGCTTGTTTTCCATTTAGCAAATGCTGCAGGAATAAGAAAATCCCCATTTTTATGTTTTTATGAGCTCACCTTTAGAAGTTCTTTCACAACAAGGGTGTCTACAGACAAAAATCCTAAAGAGCTTCTGAACACTTGAACACTTGCTCCACATCCCCAGTGGCCTGAGGTTCATTTTTAGTCAGGGTCAGGATAGTATTAGAAGCCAACAACACTTATTTTGAGACTGAAACAAACATTGTAAGGTTAATTGTGTCAGTGCTCCCTTCTGCTTCAAACTTCAGGTGTTCCATTACAGTTACATAATGCTTCTGAAACATTTGGAGCCCAAGGATTTTAAGTCTCGTTTCCTTTTGATGCACTTTGTTGGCGAAGGGAAAAGGTGCTTGTTGGGATACGGAAGGTTAAGGCTCTACATATAATATTTTTTATTATTTATGACACTTGAGGCTGTCCTTGCACCTTAAAGCTGTATTCCTTCGAGTGTCTCCCATGGAATTTCATGCACTGCTGCTTCATCAGCTGCTGGGCCAGGCTGCTGCGAGCCCCGGGCTCCTGGAGGGGCTGGA
This sequence comes from Sclerurus mexicanus, assembly GCA_013396755.1. Taxonomy (NCBI): domain Eukaryota; kingdom Metazoa; phylum Chordata; class Aves; order Passeriformes; family Furnariidae; genus Sclerurus; species Sclerurus mexicanus. The sequence goes on along the minus strand of VWZF01005514.1, from coordinate 44,003 downwards.
GCTGGAAGGGCCCGTGGCACAGAGCCGGGCAGGGATTTGGCACGGGTGCCACGCCGGGCTCCAGTGGCACTTCCCAGGCAAAGCTCCCTGTGACCACCACCTGCATTTGTATCTCAAAGGCAGATTCTGACCAGCATATATCCCGAATTTCCCCATCAGCTTTATGAAATGTCTGCAGTCTATTTTCTTTTTAAAATATCCTCTAGTATATGCTGTTTAACTGCTTGAAATTGTGGCATAGTAGTCTCTAAAATAGGTGGCTAAATCCTAAAGGAGAGACTGTAGTTCCCAAAAGTTGGTCTTGTTAATCACTTTAAAGTGTCTGAAAGCTGTGTTAATCACTTAATGCATAGTGATTAAAGTCCTATTGATAAAATAATTACTTGTTCTCTAAGTGATAGAAATAATCTGGCAGCCAGAACAAATATGTTTTGTAACTGTTATGTCACTGTAAGAAAAGATATTTATACAATGCTGGAATCAAGATTTTACATAATGATAGGCAAGGACATTCCTAAGTCCAAGTCCATAAATCATGATTAGTAATGACAAAATTCCTTTTCTTTTGATGAATTGCCTCGTGTACTGTTGAATTAATTATCTTTAATGTCTACTTCATGCTGTAATTTCCTGGTCTTTTCTATAAACTGAAAACTTCTGTCCTCTATACCATAGTTTTTCTCTCAGAATATCTTTCAGAAAGTAGCAGGAGAGAAAAAGAGTTGAAAACACATTCCTTTTATAGCAAATACTTCTTTATGTATCATTGCACTTCTTCATTTACGAGCTTTTCCAGCCCATATGTTATCAAGATCATTGGTTTTCATTCAGGCCTCATGGCTGTAAACTCTGTTCCTTTCAGAATGGGCCAAAATGTAATGTGTCATTATCTGGCCACATTGCAAGTAATTTAAAGTTATGACTTGTTAACTGTCTTGTCCCTGACTGTTGATTTAAAGGGTTGCTAAACAAATACAGGCAAAGCTATTGGTCATTACAAGGAAGCAATATTCCCTGATATCCAGGGGGAGTGTAGCTCTCTCGACTACTTTGGCACATGTAAGGCTGGAGCAAATGGGAATATTGCATTCCCAGTAAACAGGGATCCCTCATTCTCTGAAAATTGTGTGGGCAAACAGTTGAATGGAGCAACTCATTGTGACTGTTCTGTGTATGAATACCACTTTAAATTGAAATACACTGCCCTAGAGATGTTGCTTTTGGCAGAAACTGCATAGATGAAGTTGCAAAACTTTGGGTAACTGTTTTTAGGAGCAGGTGTTGTGATTTGCCAGCCCACATAAATGTATATTGTGATTTGCCATTTGAGATGACAGGACTCAGACGTGGCTGGTTGGTTGAGATTCTTTTAGCACAGTGTTTGTGTGCAGCATTTCACTGCTGGGAAGTTCTATGCAAGTTGCTGTATTGTCACAAAAGTGACATTTCTGTTTCTGTAAAGGAAGGTGTCAGCTGGAGGATGTACTTACTTATTATTTATGCTGCTCCACAAACAGAAGTAAACCTGAACTCCTGTGATGCTTTAGAAGAATCAAGAGAGTACTTAAATTATGTAGGAAGTAAGGGAGGAATTATTTAATGTGTCTTGAGGCCATCTGTTAAGCATTAACCTTTGATAAACAATGTGTTTATCGATGCAAGATGAACCCACATCGACCCATTTGATAATGCTCATTTACAATACTCTTCGGTCAATCTGTCACTCCCCATTGTCACCACTCTGCAGTTCAAAACCTGCTTTCTGTAGGGCTCTTCAGACACCCCAGAATCTTCCAGAGACCCTCCATAAATGTTACCACCTTCTGGTTTTTTCGGTACCTCCTTGCTTCGGTTTTTCCCTCGTGTGCCACCACGAAGGGCCTGGCTGTGTCCTGGGCAGCAGCTCAGGGCTGTGCCAGTCCGTGCTGGCAGCGCAGCTGGGGATGCCCCAGGGGTGAGCTCCTGACCACACGCACCCCTGGGCAAGGGGGGATGGCACACGCTCCCTGTGGATTCCTTCCCGACAGCGAAAGGTGAGAAAGGTGTTCAGGAATTTGTCTGATGTACTTCTGGGAATTATATGGAGTCATGAGGAATCTTCCAGGGGATACCAGCCAGTGCTAAGGGCTCTGCTGTCCAAAAAATTCGAAGCAGATCAAAGTAACCAGCTTTTGAAAGTAAACGAGTGTTCGGTAGTGAAATAATTGGCACTAGGAAGGTCTCTCCTTGTCTTTGTCCACTTGGAGTATTCTGTCGTATTCCTTCTGAGCAGTGGGTGTTTATTGCCAGTTTTTATCCTGTCCTCATTTGTTACTCGTGGGGGTCTCCCTGAAGGCCCCCCAGCAATCTTGTGTTTCATGGGTGTTTTTTCTTAATATGAATTCATATGAATTAATAAGAATATATTATTCCTAATAATTAATTCAGCACAGTTCTCCAGCCGTTCCAGCTTCTGTCTTTCTCACACCAAAATTGTTGTCGTAATTAACGTAATTAAAAAATCAAGAATTGCTTAAAAACATTACTGAGTGACAGATGTGGCTTCCATCACATTATTTACAAAGCTGAAGCACTTAAATCGAGGAAATAAATAATTAAGGACTTTCATCATATACTGCACATGTCATATACTAAAACAATACAAAAAAATACATGGTCATGTCTTTTTTGCTAAGTTTTGGCTAGTACAGTTCATTTGGTATTTGATTTTAACATTTAACTTACTGTGAGGGATTTTGAATGATAAATACTAAGGCTGCATTATTTTCCAAAGAATTTGTAGTTGTTACTTCTTGTCAAGAGATAAATGCTTGTAAATATCGTGTAACAGAAAGACTATATAAAATTTTTACCGTGAAGTGGCTGTTTTAAATGATAGCTGTGATTGGTATTTACATGTAGTTGTCATGTTTCCTTTTCAATAGGATTCTTTGAAATGTATCTCTGTACACCTGCTGGAGAAAACAGTCCTTACTTAGGATCAGAACTGGTATTTTTGTAATGACCTAAATTACATTCTTTTGATCACGTATCAAACTGATCCGTGCTATATGGAAATATTTTCTTGGAGTTTTCTAAAGATGCTGTCAAGCAAAGTAGCTACATTTTGCCCTTAGGAATACAACTTGCTTTAAATTAAGTCATCTGGTTCTTAGTACTTGCTGTGTCTGCAGTGTGTATTCGTAGTGATTTAACACGAGACAGTTACTCAAACCTCAGGCAGTGACAGGACAGGTGTTCGAGCTGGGGGAAGTCCCTGCTGACAGCATTGCCCTGGCCTGGCTTAAGCCAGTCATTAAACCATGGCTGTGTCTGCCTGATTTTCCCTGAAACAGAGAGCGGTGCGTGCTCCTTGTGCCCGCAGAGGTGATGGGCACAGTGACACACCGTGTGCCACCTGGTGTGCGTGGTGGCAGAGAAGGTGTCTGCCTAGGGCTGATACATCCTGGAGCCTCAGCGGCGAAAGCAAAGCCACCGCAAACTGGGGAGCATGGAAAAGGTGAACGGTTCAGAGTCCTTGCACAAGAGGAGCACGGAATTCAAGTGGCTGAGCTTACCTGGAGCACATGGGCTGGGAGGAAGGGTGCCCTTGGGTGCGCTTGGGTGCTGTTTGAGCTCCTGAGAAGGTCCAAACTGTGCTCTGGGCTGTTCCAGCAGGGCCCTGAAGGCTGCAGCGACTTTGTACCTCTGGTCCTGCAAACACAGACACAAATGCTTGAGTACATGTGAGGGAGTGCTGTGAGGTCCTGCCGGTGACTTTTGGAGGTTCTATCACTACTGAAGGGCTGTAGAAATTGGGCAGGACCACAGAAAGGCAAATGTTGTACTCATCTTCAGAAAGGGCAGGAAATCCTGGGAGCTGCAGACTGGTCGGAATCATTTTGGTCCCTGGGAAAATCATGGAGCAGTTCTTTCTGGAAGAACTAAGTTTTGACTCCACTTAAAAGCAGGTGGATTTGTTACCTCCAAAAACCTGTCCCAACCTCAAAGATTCTGTGATTCTTGTGCCATTTACTTATACAGAGGTTTTCAAAATTCAGTATACAGCACATGACCCAAGACTGGCTTGCTCAGTGACTCTGCACTTCCATTTGCACCATGTGAAAAATGTAAGCTAAAACAGTTTTATTTTTTAATTTTAGAAGTTTCTAATTTGTCTGTATGCACAGGATCTCTCAGGCCTCTCCCAAGAGCTGAGTAATCATCATTTGCCTTGTTTTGCACTTGACCTCATCAAGTATTGAGATCTAAAACTGCATAACCGGCACAAGGGTCTAGTGGGAGACTTGAGTCCAGAGATCATACATAGACCCGCTCTGAACTTCCTTGTCTCCAGTAATTGCTGTTGACTGCTCTGAATCATTATCTGTTCCGTTAATAGTCATTACTTTGTGGTTTTCTGAGTCCATTACAGTCCCTTCCCTTCTCTGAGAAAACTCTTACCAGAACTGAGAAGTGCTTTTTCATTGGATTGGTGCCTTTTAAGCTGCACATACATCATTTGGGATCTAAATGCTGGCTTAGCACAGGAAATGAGATCTCATCGGCACAGCCTTTTCCAGAGGGAAAGCTGCTGCTCAAAAATGCAGCAGAGTCAGAAGATACAAACAAAATGGTATTGTGCAAAAGAAATAAATAGAAAAATGATTCCATGTTATTTGGTGTAAAACATCACTGGCTCGTATTAAATTGTCAGCTCTTTAAAATAGGAGTTTCAGAGAGAGGGGAAACAGTAAATTACAGGTCCATACTATGGGAGGATTAAAAAACCCCAGAAGTATTTGCTTATGTCCTGCCTTGTAAGAAGAGACACAGAGTATAAGGAATGGCACAAAAAAACAAGCAGTGGTCTCTCATTTATCACCTGGGGATAGAGAAGTGAAAGTGCCACAGAGGGACAGAAAATATAAAATTTATAAAAGGAAATTCTTTGGTTTCATTGCTACTGTATATAGAAGCCAAGAGCTTTGAAAGATTCAAAAAGGATTAGAGATTTATATGGAGGATGAGAACATCCACAGTTACTTTAGATTAAAAGATCTTGCAATGTAAGCTGTCATGTTCCAGGACGTTAGACAACCTATAAAACAAGGGGATTTAGACAGAAGTTTTCCCTATGAGCAGGATATTGTGTTTGTCCACTCTGAGTTATGTGGCTTTTTCTTCTGGAGCATCTAGTACTGGGAACTCAAACCCTGGTCCTAAACTCGGAATTGTTGTGCTACCGGGTTTAGGCAAAAGTGTGTAAGCCAAGCATGTCTTCTTCCAGCCCTGATGTAATGTCTGTTCTGCCACCTGAAAAAGGACAAGTGACTACACTGACTAGATCTTTGACTGGCCTTTCTGAAACCTAGCATTGCTGACATTTTATTTATGCACTCTTCTTTGTATTCTTTGAATTGTCTCATATTTCCTTCTAAAACAGCATCAGTGCTCTCAGGTGACATGACCACATCCTGCTCCGGTTGGTCCTGCCCCTGTAGCAGAACAGGCAAAGCCACGTCAGTGCCGCAGGCAACATTCAAGTGAAAAACCACTGTAGTTTGTGACGTGCCAGATGAACTGGAGTGGCTTTGCTGTGGGCAAACACCTCGTTCTGCTGACTCTGCTGGAGAAGGTGTCAGAGGGGCAGGGCTGAACACACAGGAGGTCATTTCATAATCTGCCCCAGAAGGAGCTCCCTGCAGGAACACGGCGTGTCCCCACGGACACAGGTAGAAACTTTGAGCAGCTGAGTTCCCAGCATATATTGCATGTATATATATATCTATGTCAAGGTTCTCAGGCTTGTACTGTTCTGACCCTTAAACCATGAACACAAGAGGAGGAAAGCGTGGTGCCACGATGCATTATTGCCCGGGAGGTTGGTGTCCTGGCTCATGGGTGAGCGCTGTCTCTCCCCGCCCCTGCTCACTGCCCTGCTGTGTCCAGCTGCAGATCTGGGACACGGCCGGCCAGGAGAGGTTCCGCACCATCACGCAGAGTTATTACCGCAGCGCCAACGGGGCCATCCTCGCCTACGACATCAGCAAGAGGGGCTCCTTCCTCTCCATCCCGCGCTGGATCGAGGACGTCAGGAAGTACGCCGGCTCCAGCATCGTGCAGCTGCTCATCGGTGAGTGGGAACGCCCGCAGCGAGCGCTGCAGGCTCTGCTGGATGGCAGCTCCCTGGTGCTTGTTGAGGGTGGTCCGGAGTTGTGTTTTGGGTAGAAGGTAAGAGTGAGCAATAGATCCCATTGGAAGTTCGACCGACCTTTTCTTAATTAGGGGGCACTGATTCATCAAAGCAGAGTTTTGCGTGGATCGACTTCTGCTGAGAAGTAACCAGCTTTGAATCCTTTGCATCTGCCTTGGTGGAGTGCTGGGTGCCCAAGATTTCCAGGTCCTGAGGCACGGCTGCTGTGGAGCTGTTCTCATGATAAAGATCCCAAGGTTTCCAGGGCCCAGGGAAGCTCCATCATACCAAGCTGACATGTTTTGGTGCGCTGGAACACCCACATGCTTCAGCAGACAGGGGATTTTGGAAGGCCTTTGGGGCAGTCGGGGTTTGTCAGTTCTCTGCTGGAAGTTCTGCTCCCCAGCCCTGATGTTTTGACTCTCAGGGCCTGTACACCTGCTAATGCAACAGCAGAGCTCTTCTGGAGTTCTCTAGAACCAGCAGACAGCTGCTGCTTTCACAGAATGGTTTTAGCTTTCGTTTCTAGCCCATTTTAGTCTTGATAAGGTCTGCAGCCACCAGTGGTAGTTACTTTTTCTGTTCTTCGTACGAGTCATACAGAAATACAGGTTGGAAGGGCCTTAGGAGTTTATCCAGGCCAACCTCGTGCTCAGAGCAAGGCCAGTGTCGTGCTGGTCAGGGCCTTTTCAGCTGAATTTTGAAAGCCCCCAGGGATGGAAATCCTGCAGCTTCTCTGGGCAACCTGAGAACCTCCTGCTAAACACTTCCTGTGGCATAAACGCTCATTGTGCATTGCTCTGTTGTTTGCTTCTCTTGCAGGAAACAAGTCTGACCTAAGTGACCTTCGAGAGGTGCAGCTGGAAGAGGCGCAGGGTCTGGCTGAACACTATGACAACATCATCTGTGCCATAGAGACCTCTGCGAAGGACGCCAGCAACGTGGAGGAGGCCTTCGTGAAGATGGCCACGGAGCTCATGATGAGGCACGGCGGGCCCATGTTCAGTGAGAAGAACACTGACAGCATCAAGCTGGACAGCAAGGACGTTGTGGAAGGCTGGGGCTGTGGCTGCTGATAAGAGCTAGGTGATATCCCTAACTGTACTGGAATTTAGATGGTGCTTCACCCTAATGCTGAGTAGCATGGTAGCCATATTCTCCTCCTCCTGTGAAACCAGCAATTTTGTAGAAGTTAGACACAATCCTGTTTGCTTTGGTGTCTTATTTTTTCAAATGGACTTTGGAGAGGTAGTCCTGAAAGTCAAACCCTCTGAAAAACTTCCTCAGCATTTGTCCCCACCGTTTTATTTTCTGTAACCTTTGTACAAGTTACAAAAATGGAGGAAACAGCTTTGAGCTGGTGGGGTGGGGTGGGAGGCAGGTGGTTGGGGAAGAGGCACGCAAACCCAAAGTTCTGAAGCATTTAGCATGGCACTCTTGGCAAAGAAGGTCACCTTTGGAAAAGGGAGTCTTGACAATGCCTCTTGACACCCTCAGCGCTCCACTGGTGACCAGAAGGTGAGGGTGTCTTTGATAAGGGTATTTCTAGGGTGGTAATCCCCAGCATTCTGATTACAGGACCAAATAGCAGTCACCTGTCCTGGGCCATACAGACTGCTGGTCACTGCTGGAGCAGGCCCAGGTGAGGTCTCCTCTCAGGTCTTGTTACGGTTTTAAGTTACCATTTTAACAGAAGCAAAATGAGCCCGAGCAATACGACGTGACTTACTGTCCAGCAGGTGGGCCAGGGTAGTTCCTTCAGTACAGCCTCAAGGAGGGGGTCGGTGCATTTCATTTGTGGTGTTTGCACAGTGATAGCTCCTTTTTGCAAGTGGGTATCACTGAGATGTTGCCCTCAGGTCTCGTCATTTCATTCCACAGTTCAAGAGCTGCACCACTGGAAACAGGACTGGAGAGTCCTTGAACTGGCTGTGGCCACGATCTCCTGCCATGTGCCTGATGGTCATATACAGGGTAAACTCTGGTCGGGCATTCGACATGTTACCAGAGTGCTCCTTGCTTAAGTGGCATAAGTGGATTTCATTTTTGTGTTGCTTTTGTGTTTTAAATACCAGATGGGCATCTAATATCTAATGGGACAGGAGCCCTCAGAGTAGCTGCAAACTGCATGCATTGCAACTTCCTAGTTGTGAGAAACTAGCACCTTTTGGAGTGATCCCCTCCCAGCTTTGAACCCAAACATTTCCCTCTCCCTGTCACAAGCTAACGGTTCCTTTTCATTTCTTGAAAACATTTATCAGGAAAAGTCTTTCATAGTTGATCAGAAGTGTACATTGTCAGGTGAAATGGGTTTCGCAGCCCAGCCACACGCAGTTGTTGTGCATTTGGCTCTGCAGGGGGTTGTGGCTGCAGCTGCAGCTGCAGCACTGGTGGCAGCAGCCCTGGACCTGCACTCTCAGGCACCTTACGGAAGTGCATTTGCAAAGGGAGCAGGAGCAGGGATGTTTTTAACTCTGCTGTTACAGCAAAGGTGTTCAGGGATGGCAAATGAGTTTTGCAATCCTGATAATTCGAAGGAGCTCATTTTCAGAAAGCAGCCATTTGAAGTGAAGTCGCTTGTCTCTTTTGGAAAATCTAGATCAAAAAGGACTTGAATTGTTTTGCTACTGGGGCTGCGCCAGTTTAGCATATCCAGTGTAATGAAAATTGGGAAGATTTAGGAAAGGGCTAATGGATACTAATTTTAATACTATTCATCTTCCTGTTGAAAGTACTAAACTGTTCTCTGGTCTTTCTGTGTTTTTTTACACCATCAGGTAGATAATTGAGGAGTAACACATGCTTTGTAGCCTGTTTGCTTCTAATCCAAGGTGTTAGTTTTCAGGTTTTATAGTTATAACAGTGAAAGGGCCTTAAATTTTTCAATTAGTGTAATTTTCAGAACTCTGATATTTTATATGGAAGGGCAGGCTGAGCTGCAGTTCTTGGTAGTATTTTTGGATAGTTTTCCAGGACATTCCCAGCTATTTACATCCAAAGATATCAGGCAATGAATTGTCTGGCTAGACACTGAAAACGAGAGTTGCCCAAACTCTGGGTTTGTGTAGTGTATCCCCTGTCCTGTACTCTCAGGAGAAACTATGAAGACAGTCCAAGCTACACCTGCCCTGGTGGGCGCTTGGATGGTCCCCGAGGCACAGAACACTCGAGCATTTGGCTTCGTGTCGTGACCCTTGGCAGTTTACATGTGTGGGTCACAGCCCTGCCGTTCTGTGAGCTTGAACGTGGACCCCCAGATAAGCTCGGCCTCCCCCTGTTTGCAGGATTAGTGCCAAACTATTTAGTGCTGATAAAAATTCATTTGCGTTTAAGAGCAGTGTTGCTTCTACTCAGACTGAAATCCATAGTTTACAAGTAACTCAGAACTGGAACAAGGTGCAAACTGAATATAAATCCTGCTTCCAGAGCAGTCAGTGAATGATTGTGGTTTTATAGTAGGGGAAGAGATGGGGGATTATTGATCCATTTTCTTAGTTTTGAGGTTTGCTTAGTGAATAAGTAAAATTAGCCCAGGCACTACACTTTTCCTTACAATTTGCCTGGATATATCTCCTAAATTAGTCTAGAGGGCTGAGGCTCTGTCTGCAGGTTAGTCTGTCTCAGTCAGATAACAAGCATCACAGCAGCAGGGATTTGTTTGTTGTGTGTTCCAATAAAGGCACCAATTCCAGTTAGTTCTCATTTTGCTGTAGAAAGCTGAGGCTGTGGCTTTAAATCAGCTTTGTCTTCTAACTCTTGGCTCTTGGTGTTGTGACAAGTGTAACACAAGTTTGCATGCCCTCCTAACTGAGCACAGGGGAACAAAGACAGGCTGAAGGCCTGGCTTATTTTCTAGTTTAGGAGCAGATGTGTCTGCCAGTGCTTGGGCTGTCACAGCTGGAGCTGGTTTGGGTGCCCAAACCCTTCCCCTTCCCCTGCAGCAGCACAGGGCTCACGAGCTGGGGGCTCCTTGACCAGAAGCAACAGCAAACGGGACTTGGAGCTTTTCACTGCCCTGCTGAAGCCTTTGCTAATCCTGCAGCTCACACTCAGCTGTGAAATTCAAGCATGAGGAAGCCAGTGCTGTTGGTTTAGTTCACTGATCCTCTTGAGGCCCAAAGGGTACCTGGGAGAGGGGAGTGAGTAGCAATAAACCTGCGATTTACGGGTCCAAACCTGAGTTTCAGGTCTTGGGTTACAACTGTGCACTGGGGGACATCAAGTGAGTAATTCAGTAGTGCATGTTCAGAGTTCACACCATAAACGTGTGCCAAGAAACCCGTTTGCTGGCAGTTGACCATTAACAGGACTCTGGTGCAGTAATTGCTTTTAAGCAGATCTCCTTGGCTGCCCACGCGTTTGCATTAGTATTTATCATTTATTTTTGGCAGTGCAAAAATATTACAAAAGCACAGAAGGGGACGTTGCTCCCTGCCTCGTAACGCTTGGCAGTGGAATGCAGAGGCAAATACTGAAATGGAATCATCAGCAGAATGTGGTTCCCGGGAGCGTGGGCTTTGTTACCCTTTGTATTGATTTTGTTTTAAGCTAATTTTATCTCCAGTTACTCATCCAGTCCATCACCACAGATGGAACTTGTACAAATATTTAGAATTATGTAAATACAATTTCAAATAAATGTCAGCCCAGAAACCTGCTAGCGCTGGCTTTGCAAAACAAAATTTGTAAAGAAAATGAAAATACTTCAGAGGAATAGTCCTTTATCACTCTCACTGGTCTGGAAAGCAGATTATTTAGGGGGGAAAAACTACAAAGCTAAACGAAGGCCAGCTAACGCCACTCCTGGGTTTCCAAGAACTGCAGCAGAAGCAGAGCCCCTGCTCCTCTGCTCTCTGGCCCAGAGCAGAGCTGGGGGCTGGGGCAGTGCAGGGGCAGCTCCCTCCCACACCCTGACGCCTCCCTGGGCTGGCCCAGGGGCTTTGGGCCCTGAGGATTCACCCCCTGTGAATCCCAGAGCCCCAGCTGAGGTTTGAATGTCTTTAGTAGCTCTCACCAACCTGAGGGAGTTATGACATCATTCATTTCTCCGTGTGGGATTGTTTTTCTCGATGCTCCAATGAAAGTTTCTTTCAATCAAGATGAAGTGACATGTTCTTTCCTTCCTAGAACTGGTTTGTCTTTACCTCTCCTGCTGCCAAAACATTTATATGTTAACAGACCACTGAAGTTCACCCTGTTGTTTTGGGTAAAGAGTGTGCTGGAGGAACTGAAGTGAGAACAATACATGCTTTGTGAACCTGAAAAATGAAGTTCCTCTCCCTCTGGTACCTTCCAGCCACGGAGAGAGCTCAGTTTAACCCCTGCCCGGCATTCCCACAGGAATGTGTGGTCCTTGGAACTAAAGGAAACGAATCCCAGTTTGGGCTAATCACCCTAACCACTTAATTTTCCCTGCTCGGATCATGCTAGGTTGTTTTATCAACTAAAAGACATTCTATGTTTATAAATCTGGCAATAAAAGATGCCGGGTTGTTAATGTAGATGAATAGTTACATTTTATTGCAGTTGCATGAAGTGACTCTGGAGTGACAGAGCAGAGACCTTGGTAATGGGGCTGTTCTCAGATCTGACAGTTCTTTTCCGTGCTGTGAGAAAAGATTCAGAGATTCGGGAAATGCTGTCTCAGCTTTATTTTTGTCGTATTTGTAGTTTTATTTCTGCAGTGTCTGTAGCAGTGCTGACCATCCCACTGCAATTCCAGTTGGAGCAGCAGCCCCCGGGTGTCCTGGCTCTGCTGCCCAGGTACTCTTGGGGTAGAGTTGGGTTACAGAGCTCTTGGAAGCAAAAAAATCTCAGATGGAAGCATTTCACTGCAGTCCCCACCGTGTACTTTAGGAAAACCCCAGCTATTCCACATCGTTTTTATCATTTCAGTTTGGTTTACGTGGAAAAGAGCAGGGTTACAAAATCAAAATCAAACCAACCAGCCCAAATGTGTATTTGCCCTCCGTGGAATTGTTGCCAGGGGTTAGACAAAAATAGCCAGCATACTCCCCTCTCCTGGTCTCAGTGTGACAAGTTTCCTCATTTTTCAGGATGACTGAAATATGTTAAAATGCACTTTAAATATAATCCTTTGAAGCATAAAAGGGTTGCAATTTTTTTTTTTCACTGTGTCTTTTCTAGCGAGGGTTTCTGTGACTTGGATGCTGCTAAACCCTGTATGACAGAGCTGCCCTGTTGTCCCATGTGAGTCAGTGGCCAGGGGAAGGGGAGAACTTGACAGGGATGAGGGCAGGAAAGCCTGAGGAACAGCCAGGAACGATTTTCTGTGTGGTCTGATGAAATGTGTTAGGTTTGGTCCATGCCTGCTGAGTTCAGAGGAGATCCTCTCCCTCCCAGAGGTGAGATAATGCACCACTCGAGGAGCTGTGGGTTTTGCTCTCTGCACCCCAGACGTGGCACTGCCTTCTGTCCTGAAGAGGAGTGGGCTCCTGGGAACTAGGCAAGTGGATGGCAACCATCGTTTAACATTTGGAGAGCTGTTAGATCAGCTTAGAGTTGTATTTAGAACCCAGTCCTTCCATTATGAGGTTAAAAATGGGTCTTGCTCTCCCCCAGGACACCATTTGAAAAGCTTTAGAAGATCCAAGATCATACCTTAATAAAAATTCATTGACCCTTTTTTTAGCATTAAAAAGTCACTTTTCATGTTGTTTTGGAGGACACTTTTACACTTGATTCAGATATTTCCAATTTTATTATCCAGCTGAACTGCTGACACTGATTTTACTTTTCTTCAACCTCAAATTTAACAGAATTCTGAGAATGAACCTTCCTATCAAGAAGTATTTAAGCTTTCATAAGGACATATGAAACACCTTAGCATTAGTTACTCTGTAGGAGTTTCAACCTCAGTTTCCCCCCTGAACTCGCTCAGCTCTTAGAGCACTTTTCAGATGTAATAACTAGATAAAAAAAGATCCCCATTTCTGTAAATGTCAGCAGAGAAAGTACCTCACATAGGACCAGAACTGTGACAAGCCAGCAGTTTGAACTTCTAATTGTTCAATCAGGGAAAAACACATTATGGCACAAAGATTATCTTCTTCAGATAAAAGCAGAGGAATGGAAGGCTGTGTTTCCTTAGAAACTCCTTTTTCAGGCCTGAGTCACATCATTTGTGTATTTCCAAAAGCCAGTCTCCTTCTGGTAACCACCTTTCGCTGCCCTGTGATGTGGGGCATGTGATGATGAACACCCTTCCTTCTGCCCCAAATTCTCTGAGCAATGCAGATTGCTGTGGAGATGTGAGGGAGTGATTTTTGGGTACCTAAACCATCTCGTGTGAAAACAGGGGTGGGAAGGACTGTCCTCTGAACACGGTGTGCGAACTTGTGACAACTTGAAGGCATTTTTTAAAAGTGAGCCAAGAGCTGAATTTTCAGAGATGTTAAAGCTGCAGACAGACCTGTCAGTGTCTTCAAAAGCATCTCGGTACCACTGCAAAAAGAGCACAGAGTGGTTTTGCACTAAAGGGAAATGGTTTTCAGAGGTAGAAAACATTAATGTGAAAGGCAGAGCATCCTGGTTATTCTGCGTTTTTCATGTTCCTTCCCTATTTCAATGCTATGCATAAGGAAACATCTTTTTCCCTTTATAAAAGATATTAAAATAGATTATTCTAGGTGTGAAAAGTAGTTTGATACTTGACAAAATGAAATGCTATATACATTTCCTTGAGAGAGTGATGATACTGCTGAGGAGAATAACTTTGCAGGTAGGGTCTGGTGTTGTAGGATCAGGGATCCCCCTGGGTTGGAAGGGTGACACACACCCCCCATTCCCAAACCCGGGGAAGCCAATGGGTGAGACCAGACAGAAAGTAGACACAGGCACATACTGAGCACAAGGTGAATTTAGTTACTTGTAATCGTTTTTAAAGATTCCTATTTTCTAAGTGTGAGCAGAAATGGTTCCTGGCAGTGAAGTGTGCTCAGTGCTGTCCATCAGCCTTTCCCTCCTCGGTGCCTCACTGGGTGACCCGCAGGTACAAACTCCAGGGACAGGGAGCCTTCCAGCCAGTCCGGCTCCCACACCTCTTGGGGAGAAGGTGAAAATCTCTAATTCATATTGAATTCATTCGCTGCATTCCAAAAGTATCTGAGGGCTTTGGATGATAACAGTGTTAAAATGATTCTGCATTTTCTAGCACAAATCTGTTGCTTTTTTCCAAGGTTCCTTCAAGAGATGCAGGCTGTACCTTTCTAATCATCGTAACTGTTCTGCTTTGAAACTTTCTTATCACAGACTCTCTAGATCATTTGGAATATGAGGAGACAAGGGAGCAGGCTTGCATACTATGGTAATTTTTTATACTTTACCTTCATCTATTTATGAATTTATTATGAAAAGTATTTTTAAACATATGAAACCTGCTTTTGTTGTGAATTTTAGCAAAGTAGTGGATACATTGTACTGTGTATCATTAAAAAGGTTTAATTAAAGTGAACATTTGGCAATTAATATCTTTTGTTGTTATTTTATGCATGTACCTTGTTGTGATATATTATCAGGAACAAAATCCAGTTTTAAGAAGTTATGTATCCTGTTCTGCAGTGATGTATGGTCAACTTTGACACAAGATATGACCTGATGTCTTAACTCTGACCCTTGCAAGTGTCCATCCCCCCAGAAATGCATGCACTTTAAATTGCTTGAGTTAGTTGAGCTCTCCAGCACGACTGCCTGGAAGATAAGAGTTAAACCCGAAATTTTCAGTGTTAGAGAAGTGCAAATAACTTTTTCAGTGCTTGCAATTAAGTGTAAACAATGTAGTTACCAGTGTACCTTCCCAAGGGAACATTTAGATCCTGGATTTTATTGAATTGTTGTAAATTAAACAAAGAAGCACCCCTTTCTTTTTGCTCGGCTCGTTAATTCTGACATCAGCAGATGAATATTTTTGATCTACAGGAGCCAAATGCTGAATGATTCGGTTCAGTGTTCACTCTGCTCCTCCAGCAACAGCCTCAGGTACCAAAACAGCCACGAGGAGCTGACAGTGCAGTGGCCACGCTCCAGAGCTGCCTCCCTGCACTGCAGCTGAATTTGTTAGTTAATTCTCTTGCAATGACACATTCTTTGCTACTGAAATATTCAGATCCATGTCACTGGTGTGCACAGTGAGGGACAGAATGGGAGAGAAGAAGGATGCAAGTGCTGTGTTTAACACAGAAATACTGCAAGTGGCTCAGGAATCGTGCAGGTGTCGCTGAGCACACACCTGGTCTGGGCAGGGACCAGCCTTGGCTTTCCCCCGTGTTCTGCACATCTGTCTGAGAGCTCCCAAATCTGGGGGGGAAAACCCCACCAACTTTCCCCTGTGTGTTTTTTTGTATGTTGTGAATTCCAAGGCTGTGATATGAGGGAAAATGCACCAGTTTATACAAAGCTGGGTTCCATTTCTGTAAATGCCACTGTTTTTATACCCCAGTGCTGGAGCAGAACACGCAGAGCAGTTCTAAGCCCTCAGCAGCCAGGCTGCTGTGTCACCTCGTGTGACCCACAGGGGACACACCTGTGTCAGCACAACCTCCTGGTTCCACGGCTGTTCCCTGGGTCATCTTCCACAGTTCTCACTGGGAGGGAGCACCGTGGGGGCCACCACCCAGGACACCCCCCAAAATGTGAACTGCTCTTGAAGGGTGGTGTGGAGGGAAAGGCACCCTGAACAAAACCAGCCCTGCTCTGATCTCTGCTGCCTCTGTCTCTGTGTGTGCCGTATTAAATCCCTCCCATTAGCAGGTGCCTTGAGTTTCCTGTGGAAAACAACCCTGAGAGCTGTTTCGTGCCTTGTTCTAAGGGCATATAACAAACACTTAAAAGGGCCTTTAGTTGCATTTCTAGGAACTCTCCCTTGAATTGTCAAGCAATGTGGAACAGTTTGGATACAGGAGGAGATCTACACACACTACAACAATTTTTCATTTGCTGTTAGTGAGGTCAATTGACCTTCATTATGTAGCTTTACCTGCAAAAAGAAACAAATCCATATTTTTTATAGCCTAAATTCACTGAGTATTTTTTTCTCCCCATCTGTGGTCAGGAATTTAGGTGTTAAGCAAGCAGAAAGCATATTCCCAGATACACTTCCATAAAACAAGACAGCAGTCCCAAATCCTGTTGAAAATCCCTATTCTCCTTATTCTCTTCCCCACACAGCACGTGCTGCTTCTGCTTCAGCAAGAGGTGAGATCAACCTGTGCAAACCCTGCTGGGTGTGAAACTGCAAGGTTTGTTTAGCACAATCCTTGATTCCAGTGCTGGATTCTGAGCTTGGCAGACAAGACCAACACAATGCAAGGAGAAAAACTTTTAACTGAGACCAGCTGAGTCTCAGCTGGTCCCAGCTGCACAAAGTAACCCCCCAGTGCTATTCTGAATTTGCACTGATTTATTTTGTTCACAGAAATTACCACAGAAGCACACTCTTTTCCAAAACTTAAACGTGCAAGCTGTTTCTGTCAACATTGAAAACAGGATATATTTCATCACCCAAGAATTCATCCTTGTCTAGACAAAAGATTTTAGTACAGACTGTGTAAGAAACGCTGTGACACCACACAATAAAGACTCTTAGTACCCATTTCTATTCAAGTTACAGCCACACGAGCACACCACTGAGTTCCCAAGAAACTCCTGTAGGCCCAGCTGCTTCCCTTTGACACTGAAGGAAAGATTCTGCCTCTTCTCTGCGTGGTGTTATTCAGGTCACCCTTCCTTCCTTCCTTTAATCTCTGGAGAGACTGGGTGGGGACCAGCACAGCTCCACTGCACTGGGCATCACGTCATGGAATTCTTGCTTGTCACCAGCTCTCAGAACCTGGCAAAGTTCAGCTGGCACTGGAGCCCTGAAAACCCGGGGCTGAGCCAGCAAGGGCACATCCCACCCCTGCCAATCCACCCAGCCAGAGGGAAGAGCCCCTCATGCTCCAGGGCTGCCCATCCCTTTCCTGTTTTACAGAAACCTGGGCACGTCCAGCCCACGCCACAGCTGGTTATTTTTGTGCTGAAGCAAACCACCAAAAACGGAAATTTCATAAAGCATGTAAATCCTAACCCTAAAACACAGCTCTTACTAATCCCCACGTCCTTCTGGTTCATTTGAAACCATCTGCAGCAAATTTTGGGGTCACTGTGCCTTTCCCAGCAGCTGGGAGGGGACCCCCTGCCCCACTCTGAGCTCCCAGGGCACAGTTTCAGTCCCTGAGAAAAAAAACTCACCGTGGGCTTTGTTTTGAGGGTGAAATGGGAGATACCACAATGGGGAATGACACTCCTCACTTGCTGTTCTTGGAGAGTCTGGGCTCTTTGAGGGCCTTCCAAGCCCACAGTGCCCCTTCCCAAGCTGGAGAACCTGAAACACCCTGAGCCTTGGAGAGCTGCACGGGGCAGTGGCTTTACATTTTACTACTGAGAGGATGCAGAAAAAGAAGGAAAAAAGGGGAAAAAATGGAAGAAATGGAAGAAAGGGGGGAGGGAGGGAGAAAAGGAGGGGAAGAAAGGACAAAGGAGGGGAAAGGAGGGGAAGAAGGAGGAAGGGGGAAAGTAAAAAAAAAAAAAGAAAAAAGGAAAAAGTTGGGGGGAAGAAGGAAAAAGAAAAAGAAAGGAGGCAGGAGAGGGACCCTCCCCCACTCAGACCTTTCCCTGCCCCACCCCAGCAGGTTTTACAACTTGAAAAGATTATTCCATAACACATCAATGGGTGTAGCACATGGATTTATAAATGTAGAATATACTATAGGAATTCCTTCTGTTGCATTTAAGAGGATTCAATTTTGACATGATTAATTTGGGGGGTTTTTATATCCAAGAGGAGATACCTGAAAATTTGTTTTCCTTGAAATAAGTGTCTCCTACATTCCTCTACCTTTAACTGAAAAAGGTTTCTGAAGAAAAATACGTGACACTGAAGACAATACAGGACTTGTTTAAAATCCTCTACATGTCCTATTAGCAAAAATAATCACAGGATGTATTTTTGAAGGTTGGTTTTGAGATGCTTTTTGGTTTTAATACAACAAGAGGTATCAAAAACAAAAACACTACTCACAAAGCACAGTTCTGCTTACAAGAAACTCCCCCGAGATGCTCACAAGTGGTTTTGAATGTGATTTCAGTGATCACCTTCTGCACATCCTGGTCACTCAGGTGTTTCCACAGGACTTTTAAACTTGGAAGAAGTATTGTAACATCAAGGAGCTCCCCTGTGTTCTGACTGACACTGAGCAGGACACCTGGGAAACACTAACCCTTCCAAAGAGGTAAATGTCAAAACTGAAATAAACATCAAAGAAAGTCAAGTGAAAATCCAAGTAAGAGGACAGTGAAGGAAAGGAGAAAATGTTAAGACAAGGTCTTAGTCTTTTCCTTATCTAACGTAATATTAATTCATCTCATTCTTAGAGAATAATTGGAAAGAATATTATACTAAACTCAGTTTTACTAAAGAACTCCAAAAAAAAAAATCCACCTTTTTAATAGTACAGATTGAGATTTCTTCTGAGGATTTCCACATCTCAGCTTGTTACTAACAAAGAATCACTGCATTTCATTTTAAAGTGCCACAGAGGGAACGTTAGGAATTACAGTGCACTGTTCCATGATACTTCTTTTCAATGGGAACTCCCTAGACTTCAAATCCTCCCTTAAAAAATTATTTTTCAGGATATGTCACCAAAATCTTTGCCTCTGGTGTAACCCAAGTGTCTCCTGCACCAACATGTCTCTTGTGTTGTACAGCAATACCCGGGTATATTAATGCCCTTTGTCCCCCCCGTGCCACCAACAGCCTGCTTTCTGTTCTGTGCTGACCCAGCTGCACTCCCTTCACGCTGGGGCTCAGCCACACCTTCAGACAAACAATCACATTGAACTCAGCTCAGGCAGACTCACATTCACGCCCCTGCCATGCAGACACAGCCTAAATGGTCTGGGGGGACATGCACTGAAAGCCTCTCTTGCTTTTGGGTACCAACCAACCAACCAGTGGCAGCCTGGTTAGCAGCCAAGTGTTTCTTCTATACATACACACAAGGGATGGAATTTAAAAACCAGATATATAGTTCCTTCGTGAACCTTCTCAAGTGCTCATGCATATTCCAAATTAAAAAGGAGAAACAAACTGACCGTCTTCTGTTCTTCCAACATTTTTATTCCTTGCTTCACCAATTCTCACAGTTAGAGCTCTGCGACGTGCTCTAGTACCGAAACAATGCGACTTCAAATCATCCTGACATGGTACAAAATTACAATCATCACTCAGAAAGATTTGGCATACTTTGCAAATAGTTGCTGTGTTACAGAAAGTGCTAAAGAAATGGGCAGATACGTGTTTATTGCACCAATAAAAAGGCAAGAATGTGCTGCTGTAAATACTTTCCCAGTGAAGAAACAGGAAATGAGCTGTTTAGAGCAGTGCTCTTAAACTAGATGCAGTGAGATATATCACAAAACATTATGGGTGATAAATCAACACTCCTGACAGTGGAGAGGGGGATTACAGTGGTTTGCAAACAGGCAAAGCACACCAAAATGTGACTTCAGAGCAGCTGTGTTCTCTTCATGGCCAGGCTTTTCATGTTGTTATTGGGATGATGAGCAGTGAAGGTTGGTCAGGAAGTCATTTAACCCTGTGCCACCACCTGTCTGGCAGTGCTTCTTAGCACAGGAATATTTTCAAAGACATCTCTTGGATGAAAACATTTAGAAGTATTCTACAAAAATAACATTAAATATATTACTTTTCTGGGTTTTTTTTTAAATGAAGAACAATAAAATCCATGAACCAAACAACATATAACATGGACACAAGATGAAATATATTACACTAAAGGCCAGATAATTGCCACAGTGGTACGAGGCTTCAAGTAAATTATGAGGCACTTTTTGGCCAAGCAGTAGTCACTCAGTCAGTGGCAAAGTCCCACTCACAGGAACACCTGAAACAGAATTGCTAAAGCTTTCTAAGACTCTCAATTCCTCAAAAAAAAAGTGGAGATAGAAAGGCAAAGACAGAAAGGTCGAGTATTGTGCCCAGTCTTGGCTGCTTTCCTTGCGGACGGGGTACCAAGGCAGCCCTGCCAATCCCAGTGGGCAGTGCCAGGAGGGCTTTGCACATCCCAGCAGAGGGAAGCAACAGCAGCTCCAGACGGGGGGAAAGCAAACAGGAAGAAAGGCACCAGCAGGGTTATGGTGAGCAAGTCCCAGTCAGAACAGACTTGAACTCCACTCCTCACTTGCAGAATGCCCAGCATGTTGAGCTCTGCACCAGCCCTTCTGAAAGTGACTGACCCCAGCACCACACTCTGAGATCCACAAGATCCCAAATATCTGTAGGCTAAATCTTCCAGCAAAGGAAAGAAGGTACTGTTGTGGGGGAATTAAAGTACCAGCAACGTGACTAGGCTACTATGAAATATTGCTCTTAAAATACCTAACATAATGAAGAGGAGGGCAATAAAGGCAACTAAAGCCAGAAGTTCATTATTCTGAAGTACTATAAAAAGCATTATTGATATTTAACATCCTTAACCATACTCATATACCTATATATACTACCGATAAACACACCCAATGCACTCATTTAGAAGTTAAAACATTTTGGAAGGCAGCAGGTTGTAAAGCACGGTCTGTGTTTTGGGAAGAAAAGCACAGCACTGAGCAGTCCTTCAGACATCACATCATCTCAACTAGGTGCAAAGTTCTCCAGCTGGAAGACCAGGTCTACAGCAGCATCGACATCTGGCACGATATGGTCCGGTTCGACCAGCGCCGGGTCGAAGCCGAAGTCCCTGTGGCCGTGGAAGGCGCCGTGGGCCGGGCCGTGCCGGGGCCCCGCGGCGCGCGGGTCGTACACCCCGGTGCACACCAGGACAGACCTGCAGTGGGCAGCGGCCGCAGCTGCCAGCTGGCCCTCCCAGCTGGGCTCCGTGCCACGGTCCTGGCACCGCGGGGCCGAGCCTCCGGCACCGGAGACCTCGGCCTGACGGCGGGAGGTGGAACCTCTCCGGGAGCGCTCCTGGAGGAAGCGGTTGTACAGGTTGGCGCCGTAGACGTCCGTCATGACATTGTCTCTGCAAGCACAAGGGAGCTCGGTCAGCAGGGCAGCCTGAGCTGCCAAACGGCCACGAGTGAAGGACACTGGTGCAGTTTGAGTCTCCAGGTTGGTTTATACTTTCACAGCTTCATGTGGGGTTCTGCAGCCAGGGAGAACTCCGATCCCACAGCTACTGTTACACCACTGTCATGCAGGGTGACACGATAAAAGGGAGTCACTCTCCAGACTGGAACTACAGACTGGAGCAGGGGGAGGGAAAATCAAGGATAGGTATGAGCAGTCCATGAACGAGCTTGTTATGTTTCTAAACATCTTGGAGCTTCTGGAACAGTCTTAAATACAATGCAGCTGTGTCTTTCTATGAATAGGATGCTGTGACGTGCCAGCACACACAGCAGCATATGACCAAGCTTAAGGGACCTCACAGATAAATTCAACCTCTACATTCTCTAACAACTGTCGTTTACTCAAAGCCAGTTGATGTTATACCAGTGAAGCTAAAAAACCAAGCACACAGGTGAATGCTTTTTGTTAGAGTTACACAGCTTATTACATAAATAAATAAATAAATATCCTGAAGAAATCTTAGTTGCATATAAACCACTTTTTGTGCTATAGAAGTTGCACGTAAGAAGAGCAAAGTGTTATTAATTCTTAAGACTAGAAGCACAAAAAAGACACCCCAGCACCGAGCCCGTCGGGGGGTCAGGACGGCGTGGGGAAACAAGGTGGGAAGAGTTGTGCCTGTTCCTTGGCCGGCATTGGTGCTGCTCCTGCCTCCTGCTCTCAGGCTCAGCACACCTTACCCCACGGCATAGAGGGTGTGGATGGGCTGCTGCCCGGGCCTGTGCAGGGCCTGGGCCCGGAGCAGCTGCTCGGCGAACTGGTAGGTCAGTCTGCTGGGCTTGCCCATCAGCGCCTCGTACTTCAGCTCTCTGCCAGTGATCTTCTTGTAAATGTTCTCCAAACAAACCATGAATGTTCCGTGCCCAAACCTACACGGAGAGAAAAACAAATCAAGTTATATTAATCAAAGGTTAAAAAAAAACCAAGCAAGGCTTTTTTAGGAATAAACCATATAGCATGCAACATTTCTGCAGCTATTTCACTGGAAGTAAAGTGCTGGTTTGCCGAACAACAAACACCACAATAAAACCACGTTACTGGGAGAGCACAACACATTTCTGCAGATTTAACACTGCTCACTGCAGATGTCCTGGCTGCCTTACTGTAGCTGAGACTGTCACACACACATCTTCTGCCAGCCTTTGCTGCCAAGGAAGGGTATCTCACAGATCTCTGACCCGGGACTGAGGCAGCAGTCAGGTCACAATAACAAGTTTCTATTTCAGCATATGTTCAAATCATAGACTGAGAGGAAGGGAGGAGAAACAAAACTGTTGAAGAACTACCTTCTATTGAAGGCAAAACCAAACAAAACCTCTCTCAGAGGCTGTGCCACCTGGTTCTGCGTGTTCTACTCATTCCTCTGGTGTTCCTTAAGGAGCTCACTGCAGTGTCTGCAGCTCAAAACCACTCTGCTTTCAACCAGCAGGGTCAGCTCTTAACCCTACCAGGAATGAGGGGTGGAAAAGAGAAACACCAAACGAGGACCTAATGAAATGAAACAATGGCCTTGATAATTTTTTCATTTTTTCCCTTTGAACTGAGACTCTGAGGCCCTCAGGCAAAAACCTCTCTTTCCCCACTCTTCTGGGAGTGAGGAAACAAAAGGGTTTAGAGCTTAAAAGCAGTTTTTCTCTTGAGTAACTGGTTTCCTGGATGCAATAATGCAGACAGCAATAAGGCAGCATTAGCTGAAAGTGCACTGCTTAGAGACCTTGCACTCAGAGCCAAGAGCTGCTGTGAAGCTGCAACAAGCATTTGCTATGCCAGAGTTGGCTGAATTTTACTGGAGAAACGAGGAAACCCCAAATACACACGTGTTATAAAGCACTTACCTCGGGGACTGTGCCTCGGCCACCCACATCAGATCCATGTTACAGGCAAGCACAGGAATGTGAGGGTAGTTTTCATGGTGATAGGGATTTCCAGGATAGCCACTGGTCAGCAAAACATCTATTATCAACTGCAGGCTGGTTTCCCACCTGACTGGCTCCCCAAACAACACCACAGCTGTGAGAACCAGAATTACAAAACAGAGTTATGGAACTGCTAACAGGGCACCCAATCTCTGACACTTGGTCTAAAGGGACTGAACAAGTAATTTAATATAACCATGAACTGATCAAACAGTCACATTAACTTTAACTTAGGTATTCATATTTAATGTATCACACCCCCACCCATTCACAAAAAATCTCAGAAGTAACAAGACCCCACTGCAAAATCTACAGGTTTAGAAATTTAGTTTATTTATTAACTAAGTTTTTCCAGAGCACCCCAAAATACTATCTTTTAAACTGTATTTCTAAGTCTTTTACATCAAAGGTTATTCTATTTTTACATACAGTATTTAAGTAATCCATCAGAGATGTTACTCTGTCCATCTTAGAACAAAACTGGAATATTGTCTTTAAACGTTTTTCTGGTCTCCAGCAATAACGTGACAAGGATTTTTTAAAATCCTAAAGTCCACTTTCTACTTTCCTGTAGTTGAGATGAGGGTGAATACAACGTGGTGAAAGAAGATGCTTCTCACACTACAGCTCTGCAGGGACCATCCTGACTCCTCGTAAGGAGTAGACCAATTATTTCTGAACACAGTTCATTCCTCATTCTGGAAAGGAAGGCACCAACAGCCTGGTCAAGGCAGATGAAAAGGAAAGGAGACCTCATGTACCTTTGAAACTTCAAAACTGCGCTCACTGAAAACCAGCTTTAGCACACCTAATGCATTCCAAATGAATGACAGATGTCATTAACCAAGACATTTTAGAGTTGTCTCAGACAAATTTCTAAAGTGCCCAGCAATCTAACAGTAATTTCTGATTATAAAGCACAACAAAGATATTTCACCTATTAACGGATTAAGTTAAATAAAGAAAACTGACCCTCAATCTTGGGAAGCTCCACAGCAGAGGGGGACTGCAATAAGAAAAAAGTGAAAGTTTTCTACAAGATTAAACATCTACTGCTATTTTTCACAGACTAAACTCAGGTGTAGCTCCCCCAGGCGCCTCCTGCAGCAGGGCCAGGAAAGCTCTCCCTGCTTTGGTCTGTACCTGAGGTCAGGTCACTCAGCTGCTCTCTGCAGTGACACCCTGCACGTGGGCAGCAGCAGGTCATGTGCTGCACAGGCACAGCCTCCTGCTGCTGAGCTGCCTCTGGAACACCCGAAACTCAGGTGTTGGAGTTATTGTGTGTGAAAGTGTGCATGTTGAATTTTCCACAGGAGGAAGAGGCCTCTAGTAATATCAGGACATTTGAAAAATAGTTTTTGAGGTGTATTTCTTTAACACTGCTAATACAGAAAAATGCATTTGCTAAGCAATTAAGAGTTTGCACGTCGTTATTTACTCTCTACAGTGTCTAACACATTAGCAGGTTCCTGACCTTCCCCACCCCAGGGCTGAGAGCCTCAGCAGAAGGTGATGCACGTGAGCTGTGGATTCTGGGAGCCACAGGGAATGTCTGGGCTTCAGTGGGAGCATCCACTGCACAGACTGCCCCTGGACATGCACAGCCCACACAGGTGTTTACTGGGGGTGTAGTCACTTCCCTTTGAAATTCTGCACAATGCAGTTGAAACCATACTGTACGTACATCTAAATATATTTAAATAATGCTATAAACAACAGAGGGAATCCTTTGGAGGGAAATTAATTATCTGCAAAGCATTATTTTAAAATCACAGCCTACAACCAATACCACCACAATCCTATACTGAAGAAAAAAATCTTATGTTTTCTTCCACACACCTGAAGAAGATTATCAGCTTTCCAAGACAGATTTTGAAGTCAGTATCTCTATTAGATCATAAATTTTACCACTACAGTAAGTTACAAAATCAAAGACTGAGTTAAAGAATTACCACTGAGAGGAAAATACAGAGTTGTTCTTGAAAATGTTGTAATAAAACAAATAAGGAAGCAGAAAAGCAAAGTCAAAGCATAATGTAAGAACAGCAGCATTAACTCGGTAGTTAAATATTGACCCCCGTTATAGAATATCATGCCATGAGCAAACAAAGAGCTTTAAAACAAAAATATGCACTCACCAGCACATTAGGTCTTCTGTCATGGTCAACTGCATCCAGCAGCGGGTGCTTCTCGCGCAGCATCTCGATGGTGATGGGCTGGCAGAAGCCAAGGCTGGGAAACACCAGTTAAGGACACAGAACTGCTTACAGGAAAAGATCTTCAAAACTGGCTAATTCCATTTTAACAATGTGAACACAGGCAGTTTATCTGGTAAAGCAAATTAGTCAGGAATGAAAGCACCATCAAAGACTGACTTTTTCTTCTGTGAGAGAAAAAGATAATCACCCCATTGGAGATAAACAGGAGGCCAAGGTTTTGCTATTTTGTATTCAGTCTTTGTCTCTTAGCCAAGCCCAACCAATTTTGACATTTAGTTCCTTCAGTACCTTTTTCTCATATTTGTATTTGAGATAGAGTTCATGCTTTAAAATTGCGTATATATTTTTTACAACTCACGATTTACACCAACTTTAATGAAATCCCAATAAAAAAACAAATGCAGAAGGGAGTTACTGGAAGCGTGAGCAAAGATCATGCAAAAATCTCAGGTTATTAACTTAGAGTTTGAAACCTTGATACTACTATTATATCAACATAATTCAAGTTCTTTTGAGCAGTTATTATAGAAGTGCCAAAAATATTGAAGTGTAGTTTTACTCCAGATGTTGGTTACAAAGACACGCTTACAAGCAAGTCTTGAGCCACAGAGCTACAGTCGATGTGAGAAATAACAGACAGAATGCAGGCTCTCACCCTCAAGAGAGCACAAACCTTGTGGGCTAAAGTGTCATTTGCATATGAGTCAAAAATAAAATTCTCTTTTTTCCTCCCTCAAAACAGACAGAATGAAGTGAAGCAAATACCAGCACACCAACCACATTCAAAACATAAATGTGACATCACAGTAACAACCGCCATTTACTACTTATTTGTAGGGTTGAAATATCTGCTCTTCCCTTGATCCACAGGATCCCCTGAACTTGTTTAAGGCAAACACTTTGACAGAAAGTTGTTGGGTTGTCATTTTTTTTTAAAGATACTCTTGAGCAATATCAAGAAGGGGTCCTTGTCCAGACACCAGAACACATTTCTCATGATAATGCTTGAACATTCGCAGGGGACTGTGTGACATCATCACCTGATCTTGTGAAATCTGTGGGGGATTTAAAAACAAAAGGTCTGTTGTTTTTCAGAGAAGTTATTTATACATAGATTAAATTAACAGGTGTGACAAACTCCAGGGAACAAAACAATCACACAGATGTACCTAAACCCCGATCACAGCATTTTCTCCTAAGTTTCACACTTAGTGATATTATGCCAGAAAAAGGTACATTACAAAAAAATACATTACTGCATTGTCATGCACAGACCCCTTTCAGCTTCCAGAGTTACTCTATTCAACATGATCACGAGGTTTTCTCTCTGAGTTTTACAGAATCACCAAATTCATTTGGAAAATAAACAGGAAAGAATCAGAACTGCCCCAGTTCCAGTTGTGGGCCCTTTGCTAGGCTGCAGCACTGATTTAATTGTATCAGAAAATCACCTCTTACTTTACATATCCACACTCCTTCAGCTGGATAGGTATAAACCAGTAAGATTAATATCCTGGAAGGATGCTCTTATGAATCACTACTTATCACCTTTGCAGAGAAATACCATTAGCTTTACCATTGGAAAAATCAGTACTTTTGCTAAAGGAAATGCCATTAGCTCTGGACAGCATTTTTTACTGTCTGATACCTCCAGCAAAGCATTTCAGAAGGCTTAAGGGGAAAACAGAACTGATTCATTGAGCAGAATCTAATGGAAGATAATACATTTGACACATTCAACACAATAATCAAATAAATAGGATTTAAGCTACTCACTGGGACTCCCAGTAGATGAGACAACTGGTCAGCCTTTTTCTGGCGAAGGCAATTCCCTGCATTGGTGACAAATACCACAGGCACCAAGAACTGTCCCTGAGAGTTCACGAGCTTCTGAAAGGCTGTTCTTGCAGCAGGAATGGGAGTCTTTCCTCGCACCAGCACACCATCGATGTCAAAAAGGAACCCAAAGGATGGCAGTGCTCTGAGCTGTCAGGAGTTGAAAACAAAGAGTACATTAGTTATGCCTGGACTTACACGTTTGATAGAGCTCAGAGCAGCTACAGCCCAGCGAGAACAGACACCTGCACAGAGAGCAAGGGATCCTCAGCTCTGCACATCTTAACATGCCTTGCAGACATGCTCAAATGCCGACTGTGACACAGGGAGCACAACTCCCTCTGCCTTATGCATAGAGCCTCATGAGCTCTAGCTTGCCTTACAAGTAGTTCCAGAAGGTTTCAGAGGATCAAATTAAACTGATCAAAAGAGGTACAAAACACATGCTGCTATGCCAGCAAGTCACACTTTTGACTGATTTGACCCCCACAGAATACTAACAAAATATACAACAGTAAATATTTCAGCAGTAGGTAAATCTTGAACTTGGCTCCTCCCTTACACAGTTTAGATACTAAAACTCTCCCTGCTGTCACCTGCACTTTTCTTTCCACAACAGGTTTGATTACAGCCAGGTAACTACTGTGCTCCTTCCACGTGGCTCCAGTTGATTCCTAGTTTTACACACAGCACACTATTGCCCATTAGTAAAGTTAACACCTCCCTAAACAGAGATGCTGCTTACGTTACTAAATGTGTCCCCCTGCCTGCCTTTGAGGAAGTAAGAGCTGGACTTCGTGAGTTCAGGAAAGAAGAAGGAGGCTAAGGAGCAGCCAGAAAGATGAGCTGCTGATAAGCCCGGGGAGCAGAGAGGAAAGAGGACTGTGGAGCAATTAAATTGTTAATGAGTCAGGTTGGAAAAGGACAGAACAAAAATTATCTATAATCTAAACTTCATTTCTCTTCCAAGTCTAAAACGGGATCCAAGACTCTTGGGATTTACGATCCATCTCTGTCACTGTTTGATGAACAGGGAAAGAGCAATTAAGTGCCGAGACAGAGCACGATGAGAGCAGGCACAGAAAGCACTGCAGCCCCGGCAGAGGCACCGTCTTTGCTGCTGGGGCTGTCCCAGGGCACACACCCACAGGCGCCCAGCCCGCCGGGTCTCCTGTGCACGCACAAGGGCACTCTGCCTGTTCAGGAGGCACTTTGTTCCCCGTCAATTATTCACCTGCTGCAGTTTTCCTGCAGCTGGGCGCGGCACTGGGACACTGTCCCTGTCCCCGCTGCTGCCCCTCCCAAACCCACGAGGCAGACACACTCCCCTACAGAGCCCGACTGAATAAAGTCAATGCCGTCAGTATACCGGGTTATCACTGGTTTAAATGAGTCTGGGTTCGCTGTTGAGCTTTACGTGCAAGCACTGCCCCTGAAGCGCTCTCCGTTCTCTTCCAGGGAACCATCAGCCTGTGTTTTACGCCGTGCAGACACCCCCGGGGCCGAAGGATGCTGACAGCGCCCGGGGCTGCTGGACCCGGGGGACTGTGGCCATGGCCCTGTAACACACGGTTACTTCTGCCGGCTCTAAAGAACAGATGTGAACACATCGCAAGCGAGAACTTTACACTGAACAACACTAGCAAAGAAAAAAAATTATTTTGCTAAGCATACAGAAAAAAGCACCAGGGAAGGAACTGAGCGTGTATCCAGCAGGGAAGTAATGAAGTCGGCAGGTTTGTTTTTCCCTTTAGACCCTAAAGACACACTCCGCTCGGGACAGGAGGGCTCTGCCCGGGGCGGTCACAGCCCGCGGGACGGGAGCGCTGCCGGCACCGCCCGGGACACGCACGGGGACACTCCTGGGGACATTCCACAGCCCGGGACACTGACGGGGACAGTGCTGGGGACAGTGCTGGGGACACTCCTGGGGACATTCCACAGCCCGGGACACTGACGGGGACAGTGCTGGGGACAGTGCTGGGGACACTCCTGGGGACATTCCACAGCCCGGGACACTGACGGGGACAGTGCTGGGGACAGTGCTGGGGACACTCCTGGGGACATTCCACAGCCCGGGACACTGACGGGGACAGTGCTGGGGACAGTGCTGGGGACACTCCTGGGGACATTCCACAGCCCGGGACACTGACGGGGACAGTGCTGGGGACAGTGCTGGGGACACTCCTGGGGACATTCCACAGCCCGGGACNGTCCCCCCGCTCTGTCCCCTCTCACCGTGCCGTCCCCCCCGCTCACGGCTCTCAGCGCTGTCACCGCCCTGCGCATGGCGCGCGCTCTGCGGGCCCGCGGCCCGGCTGTGACGTCACCGCCCCGTGACGTCACGCGCCCGCCCCGTGACGTCACGCGCCCGCCCCGCGTTCCTGCCGCGGAAATCAGCAGCTTTTAACTTAACAACAAACCAGACGAAACATCCTCTGCCGTCCTGCCTGTCCAGCAGAGACCAGCAGCGAGGGGGAAGGGACCGGAGCATCCCTGTCACAAGGGGAGGCACGACTGAGAGGGCACCGCGTACAGGGGTGGAGATATCCCGTGCTGTGCCGAGAAGGACCAGGCTCTGCTCGGTGCTGCCAACCACCAGGACAAGGAGCAAGCGGCAGAAAGTGATGCCCGTGAAGCTGCACGTGAACGCGAGGAAGAGCCTGTTTCCTGCGCAGTGGCCGAGCACTGACCAGGCTGCCCAGACAGGGTGTGGGGTCTCCTCCCTGGGGACATTCCAGAACCATCTGGACACGGCCCTGTGCCAGGTGCTCTGGGATGACCCTGCCTGGGCAGGGAGGTGGGACCAGATGAGCCACTGTGGTCCCTTCCGACCTGAATGCTTCTGTAATTCTTCAGGAATCAGTGCTTTTTGGGAAAAGCCTATAGACACTATACCACAGTACCAGCTCTGCACTTCAGAGGCATTCCCCAGCAACTGGACTTGAAAGTGAGACAAGCACAAAATGTCATTAGTTAATGGATACTCCCCAAAGCCATCTCTGTTTCTCTTGCTCATCTGCTAATGCAGATCCACTTATTTCCTAGGGCTGCCAACAAATACTCCCCACCACCGCTCTGACTCCAGGCAGAAACTGATCACTCAGAGACACAGAATAAGGAAGGTGGCCTTCAGTCTGCACCACTTAGGAGGCTGACACTAAATGAAGCAAACAAATGCATTTCGAAAAGACAAAAGCAAGCCAAAATCGATGCAGCAGGCAGAACCATTAGGGAGTCTATCCCCTCAGAGCTAAAGCCAGGATCACACACAGCACAGAACTCTGAAGAAGACAGAGAACAAGCCACGTGTGAGCACATGTAAAGTATTTGGTTTCCAACCTGGGAATGCTTAGGGCTGAGGCATTGCAGGGGTGGCATGAGCTACAAGGCTGACAACACACGCACATCCAAGTACAGCTGCGCACTCAGAGCTGACGCAGAGCCTACACGCGGTTCCCCTCTCCAGGACAAACAGGATCAGTTTCCCGGCTGTGGCCCCAGCAGCCTCCCCGCCCTGACTCCACCAGCCATTCCACGGCCCACACAGCAGGCAGGACTCGGGCATTTCGCTACAGGCCACTGTGGCAAATAACTCCTCTGCAATTTGTTGGCTCAGACAGACGCAGCCAAAAAGAGCATCCAGCTAAAAAACCCTTTGCACAGAGCTACAGAGAGCATTTAGTGCAGCAGGGCCAGGCAGCATTTTGCCTTGAACAGATCCATACCGCATTTTTGTGCATTTATTCCATTTCTGTGTTGGTTGGCAGAGATCAGCCCTGCCTTAAAAGCTTTCCTCTTACATCATGATGTTGGTCATGCTCAGGGCTGGAAGCTACTCCTTTGAACAAGAACACAATTACAATCATGTTGATTTTCTCTCATTCTTTCAGTTTATTCCTTTTTCATGCCTGCTTTCGTAATCACTCTGTCCCTGATCTTCCTTTACCCTTCTGTTTTCTATCTTCCATCTTAGAGATTCATATAGTGACAGAAGGGATCTACCACTGGTATTACCAAGCTCCCAAATTGCATCCATACAAATTAGTTGGTTTTTTTCCTCACCTAAATGTATATTTTTTTATCTCCAGCATATAGTTGAGCAAATCTACAGCAAGATTCTGTCCTTCCTCCTTCAAGCACTGCTGCCCTGGAGGAAAAACTGCTGTTGCACCAATAAATAAAACGTCCTGTGTAGCACAAGCACAGTTGGCAAGGGGCTGTTCCCTACAGAGCTCCAGCTCTCTTTTGGCAAGCCCACTGGACTGCTCCAGTTGTTTTGCTGGTGTCCTGTCCCCCTGCCCCTGTCACACCAGGGTTTGTGACCAACACCACATGCCAATTCATTCAGCTCCAGGGACTCAGGGGGCTCAGTATCAGCCCTCAAAGCCTTTACCCTTCACAGACTGTGGTTTTCTACAGGCAAAGGACAACTTGTCCGATCCAGTACTGTCAGCATATCCAACAGGAAAGGAGCCTATTTTTCCAATCTTGACGGCCAGGGTTTTGGGGAAGGAACTCTGGGAAACAGGGTTGTCTTTTACAGCAATACAGAGAACATGTAAAAAGCACATCACCTCTTGAAACCCAAGAACAGAAAACACTCAGAAGGCTGCACCAAAAACCACTTTGGAGATGTCTGCAACCCAGAGCACACAAATTACTGCAAGTCAAACACTTGTTTGCTGCTTCATTACAAAGCAGAGAGAACTGCACTGCTAACAGGAAGAGACAAGAATATTGGTGATGTTAGTTGCTTGCTTCTACTAATAATTGAGTTTTTGATTTATTCTAAGTTAATTTGGCAGCTACACTTTCCACCTTTTCAAGGCCTTTTTTTTGTTCACTTACATGAAATAAGACAAAGGTTGTCTCTGTAATTTAGCAATTTGACTGCTCTGGAATGGACTATTCACAATAGATTAATACTAATGTACAATCTACAAATACATAGAAATCTTAAGGCACCACTAAGAGCATTTAGAAATACACTAAACAGTCTCGGGCAAGGTTACTTGGCTGTTAAATACTCCATTCCTTAGACAGAAACACTCCATGGCTGCAGATGTCCTATTTAAAATGTCATTCATTCATTCAGACTCAACAGTGTTAGTCACCCAAAAGACTCTAAACAGGCTCTGCTGTAACTTGCCTCTTGTCCCAGGATACACGAGCCAAGAGCAGTAGGGGATGCAGAGCTTCAAATCCCTACATGGACGGTTGTTTATGATCCCATTCTTTGGCTATGATTAGGGAATCACCACAATCCTTTGAGCTACAATGAAACAAGACATCAGGTTGTAAATAAGTTTTACTAAAAATATTTGAACAAGGTATTGCAAAGTTTTTTACAATAGCTGCTGAAATATCCAGCATTTAAGCAATTTATCCAGGCACAAACCACAAAAAGGGCAACAGATTTTATACACTGTTACAAAAAGAACCAAATCTACTTTAAAGTTACTCATATGATCTGCCACTGATGTTCCTTTAAACAGGTTCTAGGCTATTCTTGTAAACGAAGCAGGTGTAACACACTAAGTTAATTGTGGACTCAGCTCAACAAAAACAAGCAGGAGGAGGATGTGCACACTTACAGTCAGGGTAGAGCAGACAGGAGGGCAGTAACCCCATCACTTTTCCTGGGGGATTTAAGAGGTCAGTGGGTGTGTGCTTCTATCTGTAAGAGGCACCACAGCACAGACCCTTTTACAAACTGAAAAGACTGAAGACAGTTGCTGTAGATGCAGAGACAAGGTTTGATCTTTTTCAGCACTGGAGTGCCAGTCATCCTACTGGATGAAACAAAATGATGGTTCTCCTGCAGAACACACTGTAATTCCATCAGTTTACTCTTAACCTCCAAAGGGACTTTCAGAGCTAAAAGCCACTGCCAGCAGAACAGAGGAACCTGTTGCTTTTGGATGGATCACACCCAGAGCAGGACACGCCGGTGCAGTGTCACAGTCCCAGGAGCGTCTTTGCCTCTTCGCTCTGCGCCAGGAGGGTTTCACTGGCGTACTTCTGAAGGAGCTCCATCTTCTTCCTCCGTACAAGAGCCTCCTCAATCTGCAAACATAAAAATAGGATGGCACTCAGTTTAATTGAGATGCTGACACCCAGGATGCTCAGCTATAGTCAGGAGGAATGAAAACACAGAAAACAGCCTGTGGAAGCTAGAGCTGTGTACTAGTGTCAAAGTAGTGGAACTAAGATGAGTCAGGAGTATCTTTTTTAATACTCAGATGAAGCTCCTGGAAGTCAAAAGAAGCAGTAAAACAGATGCCTCCATTTCTGGTCTATGCTCCCTTGTCAATCGGGGCATTGGATGCCATTTCATTTTGATCTCAGTTCTGTCACCTGAACTGTGTTCCAAACAATTCTCTCAGATACAGCCCTAGGAAATGCAGAACACGTGGATCTATGGCACACGAGTCCACACCTCTGCAATAACATGTAGTGCGTGTGCCCTCCACATCAGCCACACCATGAACCTCTGCCCTGCACTTTGCCGACAAGTGCCAGTGATACGTGATTCTTTAAGAAGCACATACTTTAAAGATCTACCCGCAAGACTTGTGTCAGTCTCAGCAGTGATTTTATTTGTCCAAATTGCACACAGCATCTCTCAAAATAAGTGTTCTGAACCTCAGTTTTCAGTAATTCAGAATCTAAAAGGCATAATCCTGTAGGCATAAGATAAGGAGTGATTTGCCCCTAAGAAAGAGAAACAGCTACATAAGTCCAGAACCTTTCTGCCTGGGTTGTACTTCAAACAACCTGTCACTGTTAAGGTAATGTATACTCTAGAGCAGCTTCAAAATGTAACAGTCCATCAAGGTCATGCCTTCAAAATAACTTTAGAAAACTTACGAGAACAAATCCTGCAATTCAGAAATCATCCCATTAAATTAGAAAAACTGCTCAGACCATCAGCAGAAAGGCACAGTACAGATACAGCAGGCAATCCTCGTTATCGATCGGAGCACCACAACACCTTCCAATTTATGGAATGTTTATGAAGGTTTTGGCAACTCTCAGGTGAAAAGGGTTACAGCAATGGTACCACACAAGCAGTTCCACAGCATTTGCAAGAGAATTAAACAGCTGCATAGTCAAATCACAGAAATAACAAATTTAGGGCACTTTTACTGATGATGTGACGTAAGAGATCTGTCTTCCAAAAGCCAGTGTGTATCTCTGCAATTGAATTTTGTTACATCTTACCTCCTGTTGAGTTGGCACTGGAACATGTGCAATAAATTTCTGTTGGCCTTCTTCACCTTCTCGTTCCTTGCCACCTTCCTCATCAGACTAAAAAGTGAAAAAATTAAGCCACATCAAGTTTATTTTACACAGAGGTTATAAAAAACCCCTTTTTTACTTGCTTTGCCAGATGCAACCAGGCAGAACATGATCAACACTACAAACTCAGGAACAGGACAAGAGGACAGCACACCAAAGAATATGACAAGAATCAGTTCAGATAATGCTCCCTGATGTTTTCAGAGTTACTGCTTCCATTTTTCATACAGCCTTTGCTCTGCTGTGGCACAGGCATGAATGTAAAGCTCTATTTCCTCCTCTTCCATATCCCTGGCTGCCACAGCAAAGCTATAAACAGAAGAGGAGCCAGCTAACCAAGAAAGCAAGTGCTGTAAAAATATATGTACCAACTGCCTGTACAGCTTTGGTCTCAAACCTGAGAGCTGGGTGTGAGTCAGGAAATAATACAAATAAAACAGGGGACTGAAGGACCCACCAGATTTATATTATGAACCAACTCCTTTTTATTCTTGTGTTAATCCCACTTAGGTGCAGACTGAGAAATGAGAAATGAAAGTTTCCAATATGCTTTTTACAGATCTTGTTGGTAGCAGGGAGAGCAAAATGACAAGAGCCATGTCCCAGCAGTGACAGCAGCATCAGCAGAGCCTTGCTGTATTGTGATTCAAGTGTAAACAAGGCCCTGCAACTCCTGGTTTTGCTAAGCAGTGGCAGTGTGACATTATGCTGTACCCAAAGCTGCTTGTGCTGGTACTGATGCAGGTTGCACTTACAAGCACAACTGACCAGTGTTACCCACACACCACCTTACAAACAGAGAATGCCAGGCAGTGTCAGTTAAATCTCAGCAGCTGGTTCTCACTCGAGTGAAGGGTCTTCTCTAGGTGCCAGCCTTCAGTGCCCTCTAAACTTGGGCCAGGTGTACTCACTGCTACAGGTTCTTACTAACCAGGGACAATGGTGCAGTTAGTCAGGTGGAGAGAAGGGCAGGGCAGCAGCACGCAGGTTCTTGGCACAGTAACACCACGTCCAAGAAGGCACATCCTCTTAGCCACCACCTACCTCATCATCGTTGACAGCATAGATATTTTCTTCCTCCTCCTCCTCACCTCTTGCAAGTCGTGCTTCCCTCTCCATTTTCCATTTTTCCACTGCTTCTGCTATAACTGGTTAGCAAAGGAAAATGGCAAGTTTATCTCAGAGCCAGTCAAAGCAGCGTGATCTGATCTCCAAAGCTTTTCCAGCAGATTTAAACTTCTTCTCCAAATCCTCTACCTCAATAACACACATTAACTGTAGAACCTCAATGCACCACCTAATAAAAAACATCCGTGTAGTCTGAGCAAAGCCCACACTGGCACTGTCAAAGTGTGGCACTTGCTAATGCCTTAATTTGGGTACCTTCTGGACTCTAAATGTCATGGATAAATACCAACCTACTTTCTGAACTGAGTAACAGGGTCACATGACCAGGCTAAGTGGCTCTTACAGCTCTGAAGCCTGTCAGCAGCTACAGGGATGTTGATCACCGTGTCATTAATTAAACGTGATTACGGTCCTTTGAGTGACACCCACACTTTTTTATCTTGGAGTGCATTTCTCTTCTTTTGTAGCACTATCCCAGTTCTGTACCTCACTGCTGTCTGGCTGCTGCACCTCCACTACAGCAGAGTGCTAGTAAGAGCCAAAACCAAGTTTTAACAAGCTCGGTCAGTGACAGTGGCCAGTGCATCAAACCCTAGAGAGGTGCAAGATTAGTGCAGTGAGGCAGCAGGAATGCCCACAAGTCAGCAGGTATTGCCCCAAGCTCTCATATACCATACA
Organism: Sclerurus mexicanus; assembly: GCA_013396755.1. Taxonomy (NCBI): domain Eukaryota; kingdom Metazoa; phylum Chordata; class Aves; order Passeriformes; family Furnariidae; genus Sclerurus; species Sclerurus mexicanus. The sequence continues at coordinate 7,538 of VWZF01005514.1, read as the reverse complement.
TGAAAATGCTCTCCCTCAGAGAGCAAGATCTCATCAGTGGCACATGGCTGTGTTTGTGTGTGGTTCCAGAACTGAAAAGGAACCTCAAATTAAGAAGATTTTTCAATACTTTCTTTCGCAAAAACTGAACTTTACTTAACAAGTTAAAAACCACAAGAGCCCAGACAACCCTGAGAGAATCCCAGCTATTGTGCACTAATTGTACATTAACTGCACACCTGTTGGCTCTGTCAGCACCTCCAGCCTTGTCAGTTCAAGTGGCACAATCACCTAAGGTGACAATTTCCTTAAGTTAGCCCATGAACCCAGCACAGGTGCTGTCCTGCCTGCAGCCAGCAGCACGTGCAGGCTGATCCCTGAGGGAGGCTTTTGGGAGCCCTGCACACACAACCTCCCTTCCCACACTATCACTGCCTGCAGCCAGCTGCTGTTCCCTCCGTTTAGGGCTCCAGGCTACACTGCAGGACACTGACAGTGAAACATTTCCTTCAGCCCCCTCTTCCTCCCTGACCTACAACCTAAAAGACCAGGCATGACCTTGAACACACAATACTGCAAGTGTCTCACACATGGAGAAGGAATAACTGCAAGGATCAGGCAATGCTCACCAGCAGCACTAAGAACTATTTAGGAAACAGCTAAGCTCTTGAAGGTGGTGTGTGGTCTCTTGCTTAAGCTACACAAATACCAGAAAATGGCACACAGTGCTGAATTTTGAAGAGTTTGAGGAATTAAGACTCCTAATTCTGATTCTTTAGCAGGGAGGTCTGCAGAAACAACACTGGACATCTATGTCAGCAAGCACATGGATAAATATTATCTATTGAGAAAAACAGGTTTCAAAGGAAGAGATATTCACAAATGTGCATAAGTTCTGAGATAGATGACATGAATAAATTAACACAGGCCATCTAGACTTCAGGGTTTCCAGAAGGCCTCTCTAATCTCCTAGAAAACTAAAGAACTATATGTATGGATAAATAAAAATGAGGTGATCCAGGAAACAGATGGCAAGGGTAGTTTTCACAAGGCAGGGAGATAACTGCCTGAGTTCCACAGATCTCATTGCTGCAACCTACTCTTTTACATTCTTAAGCATGAAAAAGGCATGGGGAAAAAGGAAATTTTGCTTCAATAGCGAATGACTTGCTGACAATCTTAAATAGTGAATGACTTGCTGACAATCTTAAACAATTGCCAGTAGTAAAGAAGGAAGTCAACTCTAAAGCACACCCCTCCAACCTGAAGTGCCTTACACAGTGATTTGGACACCTAAGTGACAAACACAATCAGCCTATGGACACCTATGTGACAGACAGCCAAGGCCAAGACAATACCCACGGGGAAAAAAAAGCTGCCTTAATTTCAGAGTTCACCTTCACCCCTTCTTGGACTAAGGAATCTCACATACCTTTCTTTTCATGTTCCTGTTCCAGAGGCTCCAGAATGCCATCATCCTCGTCCCTGTAGCCGTAGTACTCGGCGTCGATGTCCTTCATTAGCTCAGCTCGAGTTTTCCGTGGCGGTGGGAGGGCTGGAAGGACACACTGTCACTCACCCAGCTCCAGCCCCACCAGGGGCTCTGCATTCCCAGGTCCCATCAAACCTCACAGCACCCTTGGCTGCCTCGCTCCAGCCAATGACCAAGGCATGATCCAACTGCTGCCAGCTTTGGGAGCACTGGTATTGCACTCTGGCCAGCACAAACCAGTTCCAATACATGGCCCAACACTTCCCCAGATCATGGAGTACTTCCCATAATTTCTCTTTGCTGGTTCAGTAGCTGCCTCACTTTCAGGCCCAAGAAATTCCCACTCATTCTCTGACAAATCAATAGAAAAAGTTTCATCCCTTGCATTTGGTTTTTCCTATTATGAAAGCTGATTCCTGCTGCTCAAATTACGTTCAACCCAACTTCCCCTTTTTCTTCTTATTATTTTAACCTCACAACGCCAATTACTATTTAGAACTTCTCAAACAAGATAGCCTGTTATGCTGGAAAGTTTCTATAGGACATCAGTCCTTACCATTTGGAACTCCCAGTACAAACCAGTTGCTCTTTTTTCGATGTCTTTAATTGCAAACAGCCAAGGGTATTCTTTGCCCAAAGAAACACCACTTAGTTAATGACTTGTGCTCAGAGCTTCAATTATCTGACCTAAGACCTAGCCCAGAAGTCTTGTTACCAGCACTCCCTACCAACTACAGTGACACTTTACTCACGATACACTACTATTTACATCCATGTCTGGAAAGAGTTGCTCTTTACTTACGTTCCTTTTCAAAAAGCTCTCTAACGCCTGGTAAATCCTTTGCCGCTCCAAAATATTTGTAGCCTCTGTTCCCTGGAACTTCCTTCCCTTCATGGTCTAACATTTTCGGTCCAATCCGCTGGAAAACCAACAGAGTTTATAGTTTAAAATTCTCTTCTAACACAACCAAACATTTTTAGAGCCGAAGGAAAAGCCTCTCTAACAAACACTGGCCAGGTCACACACAGTTAACTAAATGTTGCACAGATTTTTCTCAGTAGCCACTTCAGCTGTAAGCAGAACAACTCTGTATACAACACAGTCCACACTTACAGCATAATCAGGACCTCCCAGCTCCTTTATTCTGTATTCCCAGTGTCCTTTCTCCCTCAGAAGTTTGTTTATTTCATCGTTCAGGTCCCGAATTCTGAATTCACCCAATCCAGCTGTTAGAGAGAAAAGAGACAATAAATGAGGCAGCTCACTAGAAGCACCAGAGGAATTTCAGAATTTATGCAATGGAAACAATACAGTTCACATGAAATGTGAACTATATTGAAACTGCTTGGGACTGGAGAGTCAAAAAAATAAAACATTTTTAGAAAAATCTTACCATTTTGAATCTGTGCCACTTTCTTGGAAATCTCCCCAATGATCTAGTCAAATAAGAACACAGAAATTAATTGCTGAAAAAACCTGTCCTCAGCAGAGGGTACACAGAAGACAGAACCAGACTGTTTGAGAGGTGCATGACAACAGGACAAGTAGCAACAAAACACAAGCTGAAATTGGAAAAATTCTGATTAAATTCAAGGGGGGGAACTAATTAAGAAGGTAATCAAACACTGGAACAGTGGCCTGAAAAAGCTGTGGAACCCAAATCCCTGAAGATATTCCAAACTCAGTAGGACATGGCCCTGGGGGAACTTGACATTGTAGGACCTGCTTTGAACAGTGAACTGTATGACCTTCCAATCTAAATTATTCTGTGATTAACTGTCAGACTACTGAGGAAGTATGAAAAACTTGTGAGCAGGCTGTCTAAATAGAAGTGCTGAAGTTGTAGTTCCTATAGAATTAGAAAAATCTATATGCTGCCATCACCTGTCGCCTCCATTTCTCGGCCTTGGGCAGTTCATTACACTCCGATGCAAGGAAAGGTCTCCGTTCCTGTTTGACACAAAAACACACCAAGTTTAATGAAGAATCAACATCCTCACAGCATTTCACACAAACTTAGCCCAAATTATGCTAACAAGCTCCCCACTGATTTTTAGTGAGTGGAAGCCAGTGATAATTCTTAGAACTGCCAAATCAAACTATCACAGAATATAAAAACCTACTTAAACCCACTTTACCAAAATAAAATTATCACCTATTTTTTCAAAACACCCCACAATTCTCTCCAGTAAAAAGAATGTTCCATTTTGGACAGTTTCACCATTTTCAGCACACTACCACCTAAATAAAATCCACTGTCTTCCAAGTAGAGTTTAAGTTTAAGCATATCTTTCTAAATTGCTACCACCTAACTAATCTAATTTTTTCCAAGATGGTTTTGTTTTGTATTCCAATACATCTTGACTCTGTCTGTGCAGTTACTTTATCCCTTTCCCCAAAGCACTTCCTTTCATCCACTAAAAAGCCTTTCTCTACATAATATAGCAGAAACTCTATTCCATCTCCATCTTTTCACCGAATCTTTTTCGCTGCAGTTTCTCCAAATGTATTTTCAACTTTTCTGCCTCACGTTCCTCACTTATAAACCTGTCCAAAAAGGTTACATAAATATTGTTGTACTTTGACATTTGATTCAGTGAAAAATGCCCAAGGAAATCCAGGGAGAGCTGGGCATCAGTCCCTAGGATTCTGTGTGGTGCTACTTCTTTCTGAGGTGCTATTCCTTTGGTTATAGTGGTGGGGGTTTTTTAAATTACCAAGTCCATTTTTTTGTCAATCTTACAGCAATCAAAAAAAAATCCACATGACAGTGCAGACCATCATGAGCAGGAGCACAGCTGTCATATGCTGGGTTAACAACACGCCAACAGTTGTGTCTCATGGGAGTCTTGAGTGCAGTGACCCTGAAGGCCTCTGCCTCAGGATTGCTCTTCTGTCAGAACATCCCCAGCAAATGAGATTATGAGAAGGATTTCTCTACTTCTGGGAGGAAATCCAAACAAACCATCAGTGTTTGTGCATCAACTTGCCTAAGCAGTTGCAGAAGGTAACTTCAGTCTCAAAAATAATGCTCACTCTTTGCCCAGCATGCTGCCTCTATTTATAGCATTATTGTAGTTTGGGGTTTTTCCCCCAAACTATTACATATTCTACCTATATCACATTAAAAAATCTAAGTAATGTTCAGTTTGTGCCAAGCCAACATATCTCTCAAACACAGACATGTATGTAGTTTTTTAAGTTATTTCTTTAAGAAAACTCTGGTTACCATTTCTGGTTTGTGACTGTGAATACAGACCCTGAAATCCTTTGCCCCTGAGTGAGTGAGGCTGCCACAGGACCCCTGGGCCCGGAGCCAGCACACAGCTCAGCACACACAAGGCCTGCACTGCCCTCTGACCAGAGCTAACAAACCTTCAGGGTTTGCTCATCGTACCTTGACTTTTCCTTCCTCAAGCTGGGCTTGCCGAAATCTTGCCAAGGCCGTCCTAAAGAGAAGAAAGGGAGCAGATTGACTTTCACAAATCCACATTATCCACGTTCCAACAGGAACAAGTTTTGCTCTGGATGTTTATGATGGACTTCACTACAGTCCATGGAAAACAGAGGCCTGAACACATTCACTGACCACCTCTAGCTCTTCCAATTAGTGACATCTCAGCAGTAGAAGTCATCAGTGGTTCATTTCTTAGATAAATATAAATCCTGGTAAGCAGCTAATTATTCCTTCTGTTTAACATATGCTATGATATTAGCTATTGGCAGAAAAAGAACGTCAACAAGTTAGAAGCAGAAGCACTAAGTTTAAAGGATCTTAGCAGGGGATATGTCAAAAAGCAAATAAAAAACTCCTGAGAAAACAAATTCCTTTAAGGAAAGCAGCAGTTAATAATCAAGTCTATTAACATAACAAAAATATTCCCAGTCTCTCACAACTGAGCAGAGACTACACATGCTACATTTTCCAATAGTTTTATTTATTAGACATTTAATAGTTATGTTAAAAAGCACAGAACTGAGCACATTCAAAACTTTTAACAGCACACCCTGCCCCTAAGCCAGGCTCTATCTGCTGTAAAGAGCCGTTTCCAAAATAAAAAATCTGAAAATTTTTCTTTTCAGTGCAATCCAGCATCCCAGAGGCACTGGATGGGATCACTGTGGTGCATGAGAGGGCTGTGAGCTCTTCATCCTCTGCCTCACTTAGTTACAAGCTCAGAAAGTATTTTAGGAAAAAAGAACAAAGATGAGACACTTGATAAGTGCCCAAGAAAGCCAATACAAAACCAAATTCTTAAAACCCAAGCAAAAACTCTCCTTAAAGCGATGGTGACATGTTCCCATCCAGCCTGGCATCACTGTTCCAAAAGCAGGAACTACCTGAACCCATAAGGGAACATATTTCAGAGACTTATCCCCCAGCCTTTGCTGCAGTGTCTGTCCTGCACAGCACCACCTGGCACGGCTCTGGGGACTCCACAGCACCGGGTCCGTGTGTGCAGGTGCCCTGCGCCCTGCTGTACTCCCAGTGCCTCCGGACCAGCACACGTGCAACTAAGTACCCAAAATCATCATTAAACTCCTGGTGTCCCAAACAGGCTGAACAGAGTGTGACTGGGCCAGTGCAGCTCCGTGAGCCACGGCCAGAGGGCACGGACGTCTGACACCAGTACAGCCATGGCCAGCGGGACGAGATGTTCAAAACCCAGTCCGGCAGCCGCCTCAGAGGAGGGAACGCACGGACCGAGCCGTGCCGCCGCACTCACATGGCCTTCTCCGCGTTCCGCGCCTGGAAAACACAAGCAGAGCCCCGTCAGCTGCGGTCAGACCCTGGCCCACCGCGCGGCCCATGCCCTGCGACCCCCCACGGGCCGGGCCCCACCGACCCCCGGCACCGGGGCCGGGGAAGGGCCCCCAGCCCGGCCACACTCACCACAGCCCCTCAGTGCCCTCAGCCCGCACTCACCATGGCTGTATCTGTCTGTCTGTCTGTCCCCCACCCCACACTCACCACGGCTCTCTCTGTCCCCCACCCCACACTCACCACGGCTCTCTCTGTCCCTCACCCCACACTCACCACGGCTCTCTCTGTCCCCCACCCCACACTC
>VWZF01005506.1:58125-74528 GCA_013396755.1 Sclerurus mexicanus | reverse complement strand
TCCTAATTAAAGTTTTGTTTTTTCTAAATTTAAAGGGAGAGGGATTATTTTTTTTCTTGGTTAACATAGATACCTTAGTTCTCCCCTTGAACTAAGACACAAGGGATGTCTGGGATGTTGGTCTTGTACTTGGTGAAGGCAACTGTCAAGATTAAACCTTATGCAACCTTTAAAGGCATCATGGCATAACCTATCTCACAGTACACAGGGAAAGAAGTCTAAAGTGAGAGTGGTGCAGGGTTTCTGCATGTTTTCACATTTGACAGACAAGAGGCTTATCTTATATTCAGGACAGTACAGTAGTAAAACAAGAGAAAAAAAATCCTTGCTCCCTTGAGTTGAACTGCAGACTGCAAGTGGCTGCATCATTTAGCTATTGAACAAGCTACAAACAATATTTCTAGATGATTTTATGAGGTGGTTAATGGACTGGAACACTAAGGGTATAATGCATCATCATGATATAAATCCCACTTTGATACAAAAAAAAAAACCAAAAAACCCAAAAAATATGCATATGGCATCCATTTAGCTCTGAGTAATAAACTGGAAATCAGTTAAACCAGACCAGGTGGTGACTAGCTACTGTGAAAAATATACAGACTCTGAGGCAATTAACCCTATGCGCTCCATAATGAAACCAGATCAGAGAGAGAGAAAAAGTTTTCAAAATTTGTGAGGTTCGCATGAAATGTAGAAAATTATACAAAAGAGCTACCAAAATCTCTCAACATTCGTTATTCATTTTGATCCAAGACTAGCACAGAACTGATTGCACTAAACAAGAAAAACACTCAAGTGTGCTGCTTCACCCTTTTTACCAAAACTTTCACAGAAACAACTGGTAGTAATGCAAACCTGCAGAGCATCCCATGATGCCAAGATATCCATGCTTCCAAGCCTGCTGACATGTTGACCTGCTGGAGACTGAAACTGCTTGATTTGTTCCTCTGCATCTCTCACAGGTGCACAGGCTTGCCTGGCACGTGCACCACAAGATCACAAAACTTCTGAGAGCTTCCTGCTTTAAAGACACACTCTTAAAAAAAAATAAAACAACTTGTGGGGATGAGGTGTTTGTCAAATCTTTGTCCTTTCCTGAAGGGTTCAGCAGCACTTTCAGTTTGCTTTGGAAAGGAAATTTAATTATAATGTTCAGGGCAGGGGGAAGAGTAAAGGAAAAGTACTTGTTTAACAATGGCAGGAAGTCAAAGAAACAAAAATGCAATAAATTTATTTCTGTAAAAGCAATGTCTCTTTCTTTTTCTGCATTTTTTCTGAAAACACATTTGTTTAGGGATGCTGACTGCCTTGCACGTTTCTTTGTTTGCCTTTTTTTTGTTTTTTTGCTTTTTACTTAGGGAAAAGCACACACTATGCCTCATGATTTTTATATATTTGCAGATTTTTATATAGCAGTATAGTTTCTCAAACTTGAGCTGGCCTCTAGCTGTTTCTCATGGTTTCTCACTGTTTGTGTCACTTTCCTGAATTTCTGTTTAATGGTCTTTTCAACGGGATTGCAGCAAGGACAATTTGTTTGAAACACGTGAACCTATACCGGAATAACAAGGCTTTATTGTAGTCAAAACAGGATAGAAGAGCCAGAATCCTTGCAGAATCCTGCAACGGGGCAGTTCTGATTTAGAGTGGTACCAGGGGCAAAAGGTTTTCAGGTTGGATGTACCCATTAGATATGATAATTAAGTAGTGTTACAAATTTCTAAAAACCCTATACTGGGTGCATGTATTNCTTCTGTCAGAGGAGCGATTTTATCTGAAAATGTAATTACAAAAAGCACACTCACTTTGCCAGTTTGGGTCAACCAGAAGTCATAGAAAAGGGCCTGCTGCAGCACGAGTCCAAGCTAGCAAACCTTGCCAGATTCCTTCAGGCAGAGCAACAGCAGACAGAAACAAAAAACAAACAAAACAAAACAAAACCAAAACCAACCAAACAAAAATCACCACTCACCACTCTAGGTATTTAGGATTAAACAAACCCTTTGGGAACTTCCTTCTCTCCACCCCTGCTGCTTTTCTTATTCTCTCCCTCTCTCTCCGCCCCCTGGAACGCATCCGTGTGGTCCCCGGTGCACAGCGGGCTGGGGAAGTTCAATCCCAGTTCAGGGGCGGGCAGGGAACATTCTGTTCTCGGCTCGGCCGTAGCACACCGTGGGCAGCACGACCCCGCGCTCCCCCGTCCGCAGACACAGCACGGCACGGCTCAGCTCCGCCAGGTCTCCCGCCCCTTTCCCACATGCCGTGTGAACACTGAGATGCTTTTCACTTGCTTTGACATGTATGGAGAAGGTCCTTTCCCACCCAACTCACCATCCACCGACTTCAGCTAGAGTGAAAGTACTTTCAAGGAAGGGATCGTGACCTTGGAAGGGTGAGAACACCACCCCATTCCTGCAAACACCACCCAGTCAGGAACTAGATAAAGTGTTTTTGCATTCAACAGCACCTGAACTCCAGGACCCCAGCCTGGATTCCCCACTGACTTCTTCTAACTGGCCTCAAAGGGAAATTACAAAATAAATGGGGAACAACTCTTTCCCCCACAGAGCTGCAGGCATTCAAGCCCTGGTACATCTTTCACGAGGTGAGGGTCCCTGCATTGTGTCAAGTCTCCTCCTTGCAATGAAAAGCGATGCCTGCTCACCACACAACCTATTAGCCAGTTAAAGGATCAACAGGTTAAAGGATCAAAAGGTTAAAGGATCAGAAAAAGGGCTGGATTTGCCAAGAGGTAGTTGCAATGGGAGCAGCAAAGTGTTGACTGCAGGGATGCTCTCAGCTGTGTGAGAATGTTCCCTGCTGACTTGAATATGTAAATTGCAGTGATTCGCTGCTTCAGCAGTCACTGGTCTTGTTACACTTTAAATGTAGAAAAGGGAGACTGGTACTGTACTCTTATTATCTAATACAGCTTTTCTTTCTGGTTTCTGAAGAAATGCAGAGAACTGAAAAACCACAAGCATTCCATATCCATAAAAGCACTGAGGCTTGTTCTTGCATGGTAACCTGTAATAAAACCTGAGTATGAAGAAAAGTATGAGTTCTTACAAACAACAGTGACAACAACAAAAAAATGACACTAAACCCTCTTATACTGTTCCGACAGTGGTTTCTAGTGTAAGTGGATGCCACCAAAATCAAACCAGAGGTCACCAGAGTGAAGGCTGAGAGGAAGGAAAGACTGTGAAGAAGGAATGTTGCTTGTCCTTAACAATGTAGGTAATAATTGAAGGTTAAAGGTGTGTGATAGGGGAAGGCAGATGGGAATCACAAGGCTGTGGAGAGATGCAGCTCAAACCAATGTGCCATGTGGATCTCTATATGGTAGAAGGCTCAAGCTGTGGTACTCTGCTGCAGGCTGAGAGCTCCAGGTTACAGGGACACTTTTCAAAGTTTATGAAAAAATGTGTGGTACTTACTATCTTTTCAGTCTCACGATGCCTGTATACAAGCAGTTTCCTTCTTGGCTAGTAAATGGAGCACATTGGCAGGCAAAGCTCTCTCTTAAGCTTTACCTTAAACTTAGCAGATTCACTGGCATGTTAAAAAACAAACAAACACTCATTCCTAGTATTGCCTTCTTTAACAAAAATACATCTCTGGTCTGAATACATTATTTCTTCATTCCTCTCCTCCAGGACTGAACTTCTGGCTCATTGGTGCATGAATTTCAAAAAGGGTGGAGAGAAACTTTGAAACTAATCATGATATTTACAACCAAAAGAAAACATACAAAGTCTAACTCCATAGTTCAAGCATTGGCTTTCTCATTTAGCAAACAGCCCTTTGTCACTTTTACTGTTTTATAGTACATCTATTATTTTTACATTGTGCTATTTCTATATCTGCAGTTCTGGAAGGTGAAAACAAGTGGTTTCCTAATGTGTCAGGTAGGTGATTATAGAGTAACTGAGAGTTTACTATTTTCTACAGAGCCATGTAGGATTTTACACAGCCTCCAGTGCAAGTTCCTTTCATTTTTTTGCATATTAGTTCCATGTTTCTTCAGATATCATTATTTATTTTAAACTGGAGCCCTTTCCCCCCCTCTCTGACTCTGATGTCTCCACCAATTTCTGCAAATATAGAAAAATACTTTGATCATTTTGAGATGAAAAAATATTCCTCCTCAAGTCACCCATGCTTCCCTCCTTAACTGAACAGATTGAAGTTAGAATCCGATTATTCATAATTAATCTCTGGGTGTAACAATGTTTTTATTCCAGCTTCAAAGGAATGATTTCACAAGTTTTTTTTCAGTATCTTTTATTTTGTGTAGATAATATGCTGCCCCAATTCTACAGAGAGTAGTGAAATGCAAGGAAGCTTTTCTATATTTTTATATATTGGCAAAAACATTACAGTGAACAGAAAAGCCAACTTTTGCTTTCATATAAGATAAATTATAGATACTTATCATACTGCAGCAAACCTACATCATGTATGTACATACAAACAACATACACACATTTTCCATGAACCTTCACAATGACTAGAATAGCTTTTGCAGTGCTGCAAACAGGAAAGACATTGGCTTACAGAAGATCAACAAAGTCTCGTTATTCACATCCATTTTTCAGCAGGAGATATCACTATTTAAAACTCATCAGAAAGCAGTTTATACATCTCAGGGAAGATTTGGTGAGTCTTTGTATTTCATCACTTCAATTTTCTAATTCTTGCTTTTAATTCCAGGGATTTCCAACATATTTGATAAGCTACATACTCTATTCTTGATTACTTAAATCCTAATGCTGTGCTTTGAAGGTGCAAACAAAGGTGTTGAATATTTGGTTCTCACCCTGAAACACAGATGAAACACTTTGAAAGCCCAGAAACTGTAAGGTGATAATATATGTGTACAGCTAAATAATGCTAATGCAAAGCACAGTTGCCTTGTACATGACATCAGTAAGGACCATGTTCATTTCTGGGCCATTCATTACAAGAAAGACATTGAGGTGCTGGAGCATGTCCAGAGAAGGGCAATGGAGCTGGTGAAGGGTCTGGAGCACAAGCCTCATGAGAAGCAGTTGAGGCAGGTGGAGGCATTCAGCCTGGAGAAAAGAAGGCTTAGCATGGACCTTATCTCTCTTATAACTTACCTGGAAGGAGGCTGTAACAAAGTGGGGGTTGGTCTTTCTTCCTAGGTGAAAAGTGACAGGATGAGAGGAAATGGCCTCAAGTTGTGCCAGGGAAGGTTTAGATTGGATATTAGGAAAAAAATCTTCACTGAAAGGTTGGTCAGGCATTGGAATAGGCTGCCAAGAGAAGTTACTGAGTGACCGTCCTTGGAGGTATTTAGGAGATGTATGGATATGGTACTTGGGGATTCAGTTTTAATGATGAACATGATGGTGTTGGGTTAGACCTGACGGTCTTTGAGATCTTTTCCATTGTTAAAATTTCTATGAATCCATGAAAGCAGGAAGGTGATGATAGCACCACATAGTATGTGGAAGGGAATATAAGAGGCTAGATCACAGAGAATGCTGAAAGTGAGCACAGAGAATGCTGAAAGGGTGTTCAAAGTTGTGTGGCTTGAATCAGCAATTGGTCAAGAAATCTGAGAACTAACTGAACAGTTCTGAAGTATGATTGCACTATCATGCGTTGAGTGGACTGGGAATGGAGATGAAAGGTGAAGATAGGAGAAATATGTCATAGTTGCCCACAAAGCAACGTTAGTCAAAGCTTTAGGAACAAAAGCAAAGGTTGAGACTGGATAACGTTGATTGCAGGTGAGACCAAACATTTCAGTTTTCTTTCATCCAAAAAAAAAGATAACAGAAAGATTACCTTCTTTACAAGCATCTTAAGTCAAGTGTGTCATTTCCAGTTTTCCATCCATAACATTCTATGTAAAGAGTTTTCTTTCCCAGTGGTGGATTACAGTCCTCCATTTTTCCTATGCTCATGGCTGAGCTCCCAGACATGAAATCTCTTCTTTTGGCAGTCTGTTACTACAGAGAAAAAGTAAGAAGTATATACATCTATCATGTCTAGAAAGTCTATCCGTGCTAGAAAACACCACCAGGTGGCTGTTGGAAGAACAAAGGAATGATAGAGCTGTTGTTCTCCCTAACAGAGATATATATGGTTCTATCAGGTAGTCCAAAACAGGAATATCCTTTATGAAACTGCATTTTCCAGTGAGACTAGATGCAGCCACAATGGTGAAAGCTGTGTAATGGCACAGCTTCTAAAGATGAAAATCAGTCACAATCTAAATGGTGGAGAGGACTGTAGAGATGCACAGGTACTGTCTGGTAGCACCATAACCTGTGCTATACTACTCAGTGCTAATAAGGTTGAGTTAGGTTTCAAGTCCCCCTAAAACCATAGCTTGGCTTATTCTTTATCTCATGACATCTGTGCTGAGCTATAAGGTATTAACAAGCAGCTGGCTGAGATCCTTTAGCTCTAGCAGTAAATCTGCCCTCTCATCCACTATTTATTTTTTTTCACTGTTATGAACTAATGCTCTCTCAGGAAAACTACTCTCCATCTGGTTTTCATTCTCTAAGGACACTCTCCTTCCTCTTGGAATATGAATGCTGATGAATAAGTCTTGATCAGTTTATTAGTAAGTCATTAGGATTTTAATTTTTTTTTAACTTTAATGTTCATACTACAGACAGGAAACAAATATCTGACAAGCCTTCCACAGTGGGGTCTGTAAACATATCCAAATACTAATCCACTCTGATACTGTCAAGGGCAACAGCCTATTACAAGGGTGAGACTACTACCCCTCAGCAAAACCACAGCTTTTAGTGGCACTGTATGGCGGGGGACAGTTTGTCTTGATTTCTCTGTGAATGATTAAACAGTCTCAAGGGATCCAAAACTTTGTATTAAATCAGAATGGGGTCAATAGTCTTTACTTTCACAAAACCATGGAGTAAAAGATTTAAATATGAGAGCAGGGGGAAATAAAGCACCTATCTCAGTGCTAACTCAGACCATAGTTGAGCAACCACATAAAATTATATTCACTGCAATTAGTGCTTTTTATATCCTAGTAAGTAATTACAAACAGACGAATTATACGTAAAGAATATGATGTAGATTACAATGAATGCTCAGAGATATATTTCAGTTTTCCTTCTCCTCTACCTTTGTTTAATTTTGTGCACAGTGAGATACTCTGGCCTTGTTAATACTCTAGTTCAGGAACTACATTGATCCTTAAAAACAGTAGGAGTTTTTTCAACCACGGGCTAAAATCTTAGATTTCTTTTCTTCTGTTTATGGAGATTCATTATTAGCATGAACAGTCATACTTATGTACAGGAATAAAATTAAACATGTGACTATTTCCACAACAGTTACAAACTCCCCTTGCTGTTTTGCTATGGAGTACCTTGCAATTAAGTTTTGGGGTTTGGTTTCTCTTTTTTTCTTTTTTTTTTTTCTTGCATTTCTGCAATGTGCATGCCAAAACCAGTACATCTTGCACAACTGAAAGAAAAATGGGTTAAGAGTATGCGAGATTCTTAAGGACTTGGTTACATATTAAAAGCAAACATACAGCTATGTGAAAAAATTACATATTTCACAAACATAGTAATAATATTGAAACAGCACAAGTATTTGGTGGCTTAGATCTTGGGTCACAACCATTTTATCTCACTTGCTTATCATATAATCAAGTCTGTTGTTTAGCATTTCCAGCCCTGTCGTGAGCAGTAATACAGAACAGGGTATTTGTTAATCAGTCAACATCCACTCATAAGTGTGGATGAAACAAAGTACTAATTAGATCTTAATCTCTTTTTCAAATATAAATCCTTTGCTAGAAAAGAGCAACACATTTAAACAGTTGCAACATTTATTTGTTTCACAGTAACAAGAGCCAGTTTATAGTTGTAGCTGTCTGCATAGAGCTTCACGCTTATCAAATGCTCCAGACTTTCTGTAGAAATGAAGATGCATTGTTGGTACTGGTTTCACAGCCTCATCAAGAGCCTTATTAGTAGCTTGTTGGCTTAGAAAGCAGTGGCTGAAGAAGAATGGATGTACACACACCAAGATATAGGCACAGAAAATAGAGTGGTGGAGGGGAGCATCAGAAAGTTGGGAGTTAGAACTACCAAAGGCAGCCCAGCAGTGCTGCAGAACCAGCCTTATACAAAAACCAGGAAAGAAAAGTGCTAAAACAACCTGAACATCAAATCCACATAGGTGTTTTTAATAAAAAGCACTGTCTAGCAATGCCTGTTTGACCTGATCTCATCAACGGAGTCATGATGGGTCTGGCCAGTAGCCAAACAAAAGAATTTTAGACAATAACAAAACAGTCCCAAAAAATAACCTCAATAATTCAAAAGGTAGCATTATTTCACATTGGTCAGAATGGAACCAGTGGGAAATAGAAATTATGGAGTCAGGAAATGCTGTTCAGCTATCAATGCAGAGAAACTCGTGCCTATATGAGGTAGCTAGAAAGTTGCCATTGCAATTCTCAGAATGCAAGATTGGAAGTTGAAATTTCCTGTTCAAATTCTTACATAAAAATTATATTTTGGATATATTTCTGCAGTTGCATAAAAAGCATTCCTCCATTCTTGCCCTACATTTTTATTCTGTTTGAGAATTGACTTTTCTTTGTTCCTGGGAGGAAATAATTCCTTTCAGCAAAGGATGAAATGACAATTCCCATGCCTTGCTTATCAAATATTTGGAGATTCCTCTGGAGGGCACAAAACAGAATGAATAGCACAATCATCTGCTAACTCTCTTGGCAACAGAAGATAAAGTTACACAGTCTTACATATCTGTTTACCAGCATTGCCTCTCAAGACCCAAGGTATGCCAGTCTGTAAGGATCTTTATTTTTCAAAAGCAAACTGCAAATATGTTTGTGTCAGGTGCACAACACATACTTCCAGGATTCTTTTATACCTTGTGTAAAATTTAAGTTGGTAGTGCGTAGTGCATATTCATGCCCTACTAGCCACCAGGCAGATTCCTCATGATTTCTCTTTTTTTTTTTTTCCTTTACTGCATTTTGTTAAAGAATAAAAAATGTCTGCTTGAAACAGCAGATCAACTCTGTCAATAGTTCCATAATTCATCCACTTATCAGGAACTATACTGTGGATGTAATGGAGCCCACCTGGAGGGTTACTTCACTTTCAAACACCATCTCTAAGAAACACTTTAGTAACCGAAGAAGTTCCCTGGTGGCTGAAACTCTGAGGAACAGTATCTTTGGGGAAAAAAAAAAAAAAAAAGGATAACTGGTACTAAATTGTCATGTTAGTTTCTAAGGTCCCATTAATTGTTTATTTTGACAGGTCAGCTAGCAATAGTCACTTAAATAAAATGTTCTTCTTTTCAAAAATGCATTGCTTTATGGTTGTTACGTGTCTATTCAACCTCTTTCAAAAAATGTAGGCTTCATCTTTTTTATTGATAACAACCATTATGCTCTGAGCACCTCAAAGGATTAATTTGAACAAGTAGACCCTGTTTTACATTTATCCTGGGAGCATGTTTCACTATATGCTGTTTGTGGAAAAACAACACCACCAAATACAACAATTATGTTTATTTTTTAAATCACTTAAAAATAAACTGTATTGTCTATTTGTTGTGCAACACTGAAAAAAATGCCATCTGTTTCAAGTATTGTACTGTGTTTATGTAAAACTACAAATCATTCTGTACATCAGTGACAACATCAGCAATACACAGTACTTAATAGAAAAAACAACTAAATTTCATGGAAAGATATCAAGTAATCAACAGAGATTGTGACTACAGAAAAGCTGCTCAGAGATGTAGATGCCAACTTTTAAAAATATTCTTGAGTGAGCTGTTCCTAAAGGGGTGACATTTAACCACTGCTCTACGCTCTGCATTCCTGCATGCCAGAAGAAGCTGGAGAGCAGTGTATGTGTAATTAAGATCTCCACTACCATAATGCAGAAAGGCAGGTAAGTGTTCCATATTTCTATTCATCACTCATGTGAAGAGAAATACTGTCTTGAATTGGCATGATATTTTTTACCAGAATGCTTCCACACCTTTCACATTCTGGATGACAGACTACTCCACAACAAAATAATATCAGCTATGAAATGTGTCAATCACTTTGAAACTGTTTGACTGAGAACAAAGGTTACAATGCCAATTAAAAGCTGAAGTTTTTAAATCAGTTTTATGAGAACAGTGGATTGCAATCCCAAAAAAACCAAGATTTGTAGCTCAACAGAGTAAGCGCTACAAAGTGAAGATACTACATGATCTGCTACACACAAACTTCTCAATGACACCTGTGTGCACTCACAGGGTCTCTAACAACTGATCAAAAAAAAAAAAATGCAATTTGCATCTGTTGAAAGGAACAAACTGTTTCTGTATCCATTCTGATACCAATAGCTATTCCATAAAGCATATTTATTTTATAAGCTAAGAGGGTAGAGGATAACTAGGAAAATTCCTACTAGTACCTTCAGCAACCTGAGAAGCAGATGAAATTAGCTCTCAGATTGTCCTTACTGACATCTGCTGAGCAGTATTGTTCTCAGCAGACCTTCTCTGCTACAGTGGATTGAAAATCGGAAAATTTTGTATGTAAGATAGAAAGAAAACTATTTGTATTGATGCTGATATAGGCTTCTCAAAGTTATGTGTACATGTAAATATACCTAAGTGCACACTTAATCATTTTTCCTGCCTTCCATAGTCAGGGGGAACATCCTGGGAGGAAGCATCATTATGTACTCATTTCTGCAGATATATCAAAACTTGTTTTGCTATCATGCAATATCAGTCACTGCTGCTTTAGGAAAAACAGAATATCAAATATTTACTTGCTCAATTAAATGAATGCTGAAATTCTCAAAATAGTTGCTGGTGTAAACATCAACAGGTAAATTGAATTTCCATTCACAATCTCACATAAAATATGACATTATGGGTATTAAAAGGAACAGCATAGTCATTTAATGCTTTTTCTATGGGAAAATGTTTCCTGAAACTGGGCTATATTATTTGATTTTATATTGAATTTTAATCAGGACAAACTGTGGATCTGAACAGCTCTTGGCGGATTCAGCAGTGTGGGCAATAAGCTCCTTGCAGGTGGAACTAAACAACAACCATTGCATACCATGAAGTACTACTTGCAGGATGCAGACCACTACTTAACTTGCAAGATAGGTAATTTACATTAGTATTTATAAAGAACTTCATGTGCTGTACTAGCAGGCAGCAAGAGCTAGTTTTATTATAATTCTGTTCTGGCAACCAGTGGAGGTATACTTAAATATCTTTGGACTTTAGGATGCTGAATCCAAAATAAACAGGCAAAATACATGTTTGCATTACAGGTCATTAGAAAATATTTTATATTTTCAGCTTGTGTTACTGCTTCTGTCTAGTGCCACTTGTCCAGAAACATGCTATATGTAACTGGACATTTGATTCACATCCATTTGTGAGTGGAAGTTCTCAGCCAGACTAAAGCTGGAACATAAAAGGAGAATTTTCCAGGTTCTGACAGTTTGAGTGAAGGACGATACACAGTCGATATATGGTAGACAAAATTAAGATTCTCTTCTCAACTCCTTCAGTGAATAAGGATGGATATTTCATACTAGTTTTGTATTTCAAGCAGCATTAGTTGCTCCTTGAACAGTATTAGTGAGACAATACAGAGAAAAAGACTAGAACAACTGCCTGATTTATCCTGCAAAGATCCCTTGCAGCTGTCTTGTTAAGTTGCTTCACTTAAAAACTAAATCTCTGCAGCTGTTACACAAAATTAAACCATTTGGTTTTGAATGTCAGCACCACTATTTGTACAGTCTAAGGCCACCATGAACTCAGTGTTTTTACTTATTCAGTCTTTCAAAGACTTTTTTCTCCATGTATGTTGAAGTAAACAAATTGGCCTACAGTCAGCTAGACCTACCCAGTCCAGGCTTGGCTACTCATCTGAGAGCTAAAGTTTACCTGAAACGATGAACAGCACATTGCTAATCTTGAAGTCCAACACTGATTTTTTTCTGAACTCTGAACCCACAAGAAGATGTGACATTTTTCTGATTCAGTGTTGATTCCCATACTAAATGCTATGAGTAACAATTACTGTTCTTACTAGGTTTCAAGCAAGTGAAATACATAAAAAGGGTTGCACAGGTAAGTAAATAGCTTCATTAAAAAGAAGGAACACATATTCACAAGAGAATCCTGTCCTTTCATAATTCTTGCCTTGGAAAATCAAGCACTTTTTAGACCATTTGGTGGTCCAAGTCCTTTAATATATAATTAAATTCAGCTAACTAACATCTTGGTTAACTTTTTTCCTTTATCTGTACATTTTTTTTCTCTAAATACAGAGCTGCAATCCTATATGCATGGTCATCCACCATGGTAAATTCATATGCACACAAAATACTTGTTTGAGCATGAAGCCTCTGCCATTTCTGATGGCAGAGACCCTCCACTGTTAGAAGCACTAGTATATGGAAAGATTAGATGGAAATTATTTGATGATTCTAAGAAGGAAGAAAAAAAGAACAGATTTCTGCTGCAGACAGCAATGCAACTACGGTGACAAGTTTCTAACTCCTGAACTTTTGTATTGATAGAAATCAGCTCTGCCTACTACTGAGGCAACAGCAAGGCTTCTTATGCTATGTATGCAATGAAATTTATGTGCTTTTCGTGGATGTGGGTAGGACCAGAGCTCTGAGGTGGGTAGTTGAAGTTCCGTACTTGATGGAAGAGGAGAGCCTGATAACTCAGACAATGCTATGCAAACATGCTCCAGCACTGCCCATGCTCCAAACTAGCAAGTCAGCACAGTGAGCATGACTTAATATCCTCTTCAAAGGAGCAGTACTGGTTGATTTTAATTTAGTACTGTGTTAACTACGTATTCTGGAGCTCACTAGAGCCATCGACTATCTTGGAAGCCAGAGCAGACCATGCCCTATAACAGCTGCCTTGGAAAGGCATTCAGAGCAAGCATACAAAGTAGAAGGACATTTTGAGCAGCCAAGAAAATACTAGGGATGCACAATTACTTTTAGCCACACTCCTCTGTGGAAATTAAGAGTCTTAGTCAAGCCAGAGAAAGGCTTCCTGCAGCTCCCAGTCTGCAGCCTGGACCCCAGCCCTCGTGTGTTCTGAAGATATGGTTGTCTCGAGGACATAAGTCCTTAGAGACAACTGGAGTTTCTTATTTCTTGAGGAGATTAACACCTACAGGTCTCTCCTTGAAACCAAGCACTCAAACTGTTGGGCTATACTGTAGAAGATGGTATCCAGCCTTCTTTCTAAAACCACTTACCTTGAATGAGATAATGAACCTCTTCCTTAGGATGCTTGGGTGGAACAGGGCCTGGTGTCAGAGCCCCTTAGTGTTCTGCAGTCAAACATACAGATATCACAAAGCCTCTGAGCTCCTCTAAAGCTTGCTTAAAGCAGTTTCTTAAACTCTTCCCCAGGCTACTGCTACAGACAGGCTTGCTATAGTTGCCTTGATGTTCTTAGCAGGGTTTGAAATCTGGGCAAATTCACAAACCCAATGCTTATTTATATGAAGATTGACTGTCTGAGGGGGCACAGAGGAGCTCAAGGAAATCTAAGAGAAGTTAGGAGTTTATGCTCTTTTAGCATTTAGAGTCAGTTATGTAGCAGGTCTTTTCAATTTTGAATTTGTGTAGAGTTTATGTGGCCATATGGTGCTTTAGGTATCTAAAAACCTCCTCTGCCTCTCTTGCAAAACAGCCAAAATCAAGTTAGCTAAAGCTCCTTTGCCACAGACTTTAGCTTAAGCTGATTTCAGTGCAAGGCTTACTAGAAAAGATTTTACCTAAACCCAGTACAGGCTAATGTTAAAACAGGAGCATAGAAGAGGAGTGGCAGTGAAAATGAATGGGTGATTGTTATACAGAAATATAAGCAAACAATCCTGTATTTTCTTCAGTTTAGGATTATAATATCTTCCATATTCTGGAGTGAATGTAACAGTTAAGGTGACCTTAATGATTAAGTCAGCATTCTCAACAGATTGTTACTAAAGAAAGTTTGTGCCGGGACAGACAAACCTCAAAACAGGACCTACTATCATATTATTTGGGTACATTTCTCCGAGATAAAACTTTCTTTTTCTAGAAAAAACAAAAACAAAACAAAATAAAAACAAAACCCAAAACAAACAACAAACAAACAAAACAGAACAAAAACAACCTGGAACTAGGAGGATGAGTTTAAGGCCAGAGACATATTTCTAGTCTCTCTATTGCCGTTAGAGGTAATTTATGATAATGTGGTAAAAATATGCAAGTACAGGCATATTCAAGCACCGTACATTTCATATTGTACTACATGTACAAAGGCGGTGTAGTAAGTAAATCCTAAAAGCTGAAAAAGTACTAGGGGCTGTAGAACACACAAGACTCCTTCACCAGTAGCAGTAAACACAGAATAATCAATAGGAGACTATTACTCAATGGTACCCAAAATTAAAAAGGGAAATTAATATGTTTAAATGCTTCACCTTTTCTGTCACATGTTCCCAAATATTGACTCTGAACCTACACTGACTGGACCTATCCAGATATCAGATCACAGAACCACAGTCTGGTTGAATTTGAAAAAGGACATCTGGAGTGGAGGTCCTGTAACCTCCTGTTCAGGCAGGGCCAGTTGCCCAGCACCATGTTCAGGGACCTTTTGAATGAGTGGAGTCTCCAGAGCCTCCCTTGGCAAGCAGTGCCATTGTTGGGCCACCTGAGCAGTGAAGAAGTGTCTCCTGATGCTCGGAGGAAACCACCTATGTTGCAGTTTGTGCCCACCACAAACTGTTCTGTCTGTGCTCTCCCTTCAGGCATTTCTACACATTATTAAGACCCCCCTGAGCCTCCTCTTCTCCAGGCTGAACAGTCTCAACTCTCGTGACCTTTCCTCACAGGAGAGATATTCCCTAAACATTTTCATAGCCCTTTGCTGGACTTGCTGCAGTATGTTCATGCCTCTCTTGTGCTTGGGAGCCCAGAACTGGATTCAGCCACTATAGGTGTGGCACCACCAACGCTGAGGGGAGGGGTAGGATCACCTTGCTCCACTTGCTGGCAACATTCATGTCACAGTGCAGGACATCATTTATCTTCTTTGCTGCAAAGGCAAACTGCTGGCTTGTGTTCAACTTGGTGTCTAGTAGGACCCCCAGCCTTTTACTGAAAAGCTGCTTTCCAGACACTTATTTTGTCTGGAAAAAATTTCTACTGATGAAGAATCAAACTTTCCTAAGGAAAATTCTCACAAGTGAGCTTACATAATCCTATAATGCCACCACCAGTGGCAATTACCACATTATTGTAAATTTAGTTGTCAGTAGTCAGAATTCGAGCATGTATCATGTCTTCCCAGTACGATATAGTCTGAAAAGCTCCAAAGGCAGTTTATGCCAATGCTTCAGGACTCCCACTGCTGGAGGATTTGCAGTGGTAGCAACACAGTGGTGAGAGATTGATTGCAAAAGATCCTCACTTCCTGAGGAGAATCATCCAGGGAGAAAAATACAGATCTCTTCAATTTCAGCTACCACATTAGGAAAGTCTAATGTAAAGTCAGACAACAACCACTATCTCCCTCCCACCTCACCTTTTTTGTTGTTGTTGTTTGTTTGCTTCTGATGAAAAACACCAACAAGGGGAGGGAAATGTGACGCCTAAACAAAATACTGCATTGGAAAACATTTTCAAAAAATAAGTTTGATTTTCAGAATGTACAACACAAGCATTCCCCAGTTGGTTTCCCTGCCTCTCACCCTCCCTTAAAACCTTCTTGTCACGAACTGCTGTGCAGGAAATCTTGAACAATTAAGTTAAAGAAGAATAAACTGTTATCTTGGCCTTGGGAGCTTTGTAGAAAATTAATTTTCAGTAACTGCATATATATAAAGGCCAGGAGACACGGTGGAATGCAGGGAGGTGTTGGTGCTGTGGCAGGGGACTGCTGCAGCTTTACTGCAGCAGTAAGGTGATGCCTCACCTCTTGGCATCATGTCAAGTTTTGTCTGTGAGTTTACGTGCCAAGGTCTCAAATTATGGGTTAATGTAACATCTCGGTTTCGGCAGTGGGTTGGTATGACATCGTTTCAGGTTCGGTGAGGGGTTAATGTGGCAACATCTCAGTTTAAAGGCCCTCTGGTGATGGGTTGACCCCACTCGACCTAACCTACTCGGGTGCCTCTGCAGAGAAACATCGCCTTTCCCAAAAATAAATCCAAAGCACGCAGCAAAGGAAGCCACAAGCCCACAGAGGTCCGGGGGCCCTTGGAAGGGGATAAAGGGAGATTCTGAGAGACGGCAGGGGGACTCCGGCGGGCGGGCGGCCAGCGTCAGTACCGCCCG
>VWZF01005506.1:30333-50299 GCA_013396755.1 Sclerurus mexicanus | reverse complement strand
AACGTCGGTGAGCGGCACCGCCGGGGCCTGCGGACACACCCCCCTCCGGCTGGCTGGATGCCGGCACTCGGGAAGCGCGTCTCCTGAAGCCGCTGTCGGGTGGTCGGGCTTGCGGTGTCGCAGACCACGGCCGGGGCTCCGGGCTGCCCCCCGAGCCGGCCCGGCGCTGCCCCGCGCCCGGCCAGGGGGGTCGAGCCGCCGTCCGGGCGGCACCGACCCTGCGTCTCCCGGCAGCAGCGCCTCCGCTATCGGTTATCGCGAGCCGAGCTTTGGCGGGTTCCACAAGGGCTTCATTCATCAGGCTGCGTGCTCCCATCCCCGGCCCTCGCCTGGGCGCCTCGGAGGGTGTGGCAACATGGAAACCTGGAGATAAAACGTATCTGTGGCAGCAGTTCGTACCTCCCCCGGCTCTGCCTGAGCGCCGCGAGGACAACAGCTGCAGGCTTCTCTGTTCCTTTCGTGGTTTTCGTTTTAGTGGTGTTGTCTGTTTTCAGTGCAAGTGACTGAATAAAAATTTTTACGTGTCTGAATTGCATTTGGGGTCACAGTGAAGTACACATGGCTGCTTTAAAAATGCTCTAAGTTAAAGGCTTTTGTGCAAATACAGGAAGCGAATCAAAGGAGACAAACGCTGCCAACACTTATTCACGTGCTTCACATCGGTTCTGTCAAGGATGGTGTCTTTCTGGGTTTTGTCTGTTGGCATTGATGGTTGCTGGTGAAGTAACAAAACAAGTTTATCACTCAAGGAGCATACTGCAAGGCATAGCTGTAGAATTTAACAGAGCATGGGTAGGGTATGACCACATCTGAGCTCCAGCTAAGCTTTCATTGCTCCAGTGTCTAGGTGTACGTGCACTGCAGAGGAAGAGATCTGGTGCTGGTTGCCTTGCTGGCAGGTCCACTGGGTTCTTAGCTTGAGAGACTGGAGGGAAGGAGGGGAGAATTACTGGATGTGGCTCAGTGATGAGCTCTGCAGTTAGACTGTCTCTGTGAGCTGGGAAAGGAGATGGTCAGTGGTGACCCTGTACTGACCTCACGACCAATGCCAAGGATTGCTCTGTTACTGGCTCAGAGACTATGGCTCTGATTGTCTTTTGGAGGCTGAATGTAACTGGTGCCTTGCAAAATGTCGCATACGTGACAAAGGAAATGCGTTAGCATCATTTCCATTTACTACCCCATGCTCAGATATGCACCCCAATAAGGGAACCAGAATAGATGTTGACTGAGATAGCATTCTGTGTGATGACATGTAAATTAATGTACTGTACAACCCACACAGCTTGCTGTAAGCAGTACTGTTATAATAAGTACTCCTGAAGTGGCATGAGGTTTAGCATGTGCCGCTCACAAGTGGGTGGCCTTAGCTCCAAGTATGAAGTGTTTGACTCAGACATGTTGATGTACCATCATGGTAGTGCCGTGTGATTAAAACCACTGCAGACATCCAGCAGTAATGAACTTTCAGAGCTTCCTAATGTGAAGTTAATTGTAGCTAACTGAAATGCTAAATGATACTGCTAATGTTAATTATTTTTATAGATGACAGAACAATTCCTTAGCAACAGTGGGATTCAATGGGACCGCTGGAGTTATTAATAACTTTATATTGCAGAGCATTAATGCTCCCTCCTTAGTACTGTATTATTTGCTTTTTTGAAAATATATTCTCTTTCACCTACCTACCATTTTTCATCGGGCCACCAACTAGGTTTCTTGTTGCTGTGTAGACTTTAGTGGAACTAGCTATGCAGCCACCAGTAGAAGCTTCTTGGTCTTAAATTTTTAATTTTTAGTCCTAGTCTTTCTATCTTGGAAAATGGCTTAAGGATTTCTGTTCACAGCCACGCCACAGCTCTCTTGTAGCCACAGCCCTCCTTATTTACAGGTCCTAACCAAGCAAGTTGGGAAGCTCTGGTTCCTGCTCTCTGCAATGTAGTGGCTGGGAATCTAAAAGTCCACATGACCAACTTTGGCAAGCTAATGCAAAGGGAGAAATGAATACCAAACCAAGTTAGAAGACCACAAGGCCAAAGACTTGATGATCAGACATTAGAAGTCTGTATACAGAGGTTTATTTAGAGGTTTAACCTGTATTTAGAGGTTGCTAGCTACTCTAAGAAACCACATAGAAGTATAAAAATCTACAAATGCTTGAAAACCCTAAGGCATCATATTAACAATTCTTTAAACTTGTTGGTTCAAATGTTTCATATTTTGGATACTAAAAATGTCTGTACAACTGCTTGCTTGATGTTTGAGCTTTTGGTGATAGCTCTGACTTTCCAGAAGGCCCAAATTAGCCATCCATCAGAAATTGTCTTCTGAGTTGATCTTAATAGAAAAAGGTCTGTGGACAGCACTGCACATTACAGCCCTACAGCCCCGTTGCTTGTGTCATTGGTCCCAATGAACTCAGTCTGGCTTAGTAGAGCAGGATTTGTATGAAGAAGCCAAGGAAGTCTGAACTCTGCTCCTTCCTAGGAGAATAGTGTTTTCATACCTCACTAGACCCCTGGTGTTTTTGTGATACAATCAGGCACTTCTTTGTTCTGTCATGTATGTGTACCTACATTCAAAATGTAGTCATTTGCAAAGGTGCATGGATATAAGGACAAGCACATCACTCCTGTCTCCCTTCACTACCATCCAAAAGCAACTGGGAATTTGTGATTTAAGTTCTAGTGTCTTGAGCAGGAAGAGCACGACAGGTAAGGTTATTCTTTGACATGATCTGTGTTCAGTAGCACCTCTGACACACACAGTGCTTGGTGTAGGAGAGAAAAGGTGGCATTATGCCTGATGGCTCTCAAGCTAAAAGCTGCTTGTCAGGGTGGCGGATGGAGGGACAGCTCTACAATGTGATCTTGCCATAGGTTTTCCCATCCCTTAAGGGGTGGTGTTACAGGAATCAGGTAAAGTTTAGTGATGCAAGTTTGGTTTGGAGGGAGTATGAATGCTGTGTCTGCGTAGGAGTCTTGAGCATTGAGTTGTCATGACCAAGTCTTGCAAACTTGTCCTTCAGAGCATAGAAAAAGACCCAGGTGAGCCCTGAGCCCTGGACTCAATGCAGAGGTCCGGAAAAGGTGAAGGACTCATCTGACTGAAAAAATTACAAGCAACCGCAGATATGTGGAGAATTGCCTTGAAAATGCACAGACTTCTCTAAGTTCTAGAGGTTTGATTATGTCAGGTGTTGTGTAGGGTTATTAATAGCCCAAAGACAAAGCGAGTGGGGAGCAGCACAACAGAGAGGGATGTGTAGACCAGAGAGTTTCCAGGGAAAATGAAGGCATATGGGAGTAAACAAGCAATCTTAGAAGGCCTGGCTGGGGAGTGCAGAGCAAAGGGCAAGGAGAGAAACTGGGAGGAGAAATAAGCTACATGGAATTTATGTTTGTTATGATGGTGTGAATGTAATCCAGCTAAAGGGCACATGGCCACTGAGACCAGATCCTCCTGGTCAGGAAGGAGAACAGAGAAGGTACCATAAAACTAGTTTGTGAGATGCCTCCTCCTACAGGACTTGTAGGAGGCTACTTGCCCAGGGAGGCTCAGGATTGATGAGTTCACATATCCATCAGATGCCCTTAATTAAGAGCTTAGATGCACAAAATCCAAACATGGGAAAAGTTCTCCCTCTTCAGCCAACTGCATCATCATGTAAACTGCATCTAAACAATGCCAATATTTTTGTTATACCAGGCAGCTGGTGCACCCTTGGGTGCTCCAGGCATTTGGGTCTCACCAGGGCTTGGTAGCAGGGCTTAGGCAAAGGTGTGGACCCATAGCTTGGTGGTCTGCACAGTGAAGCTGAGGAGCATTTTCAGTGGATACCATGGTGTCAGACCAGCCCCTGTATCAGTTTGGTTTTTAGTGTGCTGCTTTGTTATTTGTGTTCTGGATTAACACTGGCTCAACAAACTATACAGATGCTGGTATGTTGACAGTCCTCTGCTCACTGGGAGCTTTTTGGAGGATTTTGTTTGAGCATAATCTGAAATTTAGCATTTTAAGTCGCCCTTATCCAGCTTGTACAATGTCACTTTGCCAGATCCTTTAGAATAGGACCAAAGAGTAAAATGTGGAACCAGCAGGACATTTTTTGCTAAATTCAGATTGCCATGTGAAACACCCATTCTCAAGGGTTTAATGAAAATGTGCAGATTGCTGGAGCTCTAATGGGCGTGTTTCCAGGTCTTGGAGAAACACAATCATTCTGACTGAAAGCTTTACCAGCTGAGTAAGGTAGGCAAAAATCCTCAAGATTAAATTCAGTGTTGCCTGATTCCCAGTTGTTTTGTTGTGTTTTCTGCTAAAAAAACCCCAACCAACCAACAAACAAACAAAAAACAAAAACAAATAAATTTAAGCAGGTGTATGTGTCACAATGCGAAAGCACTCCAGAAAGGTTTGTTTATCCACTGAGTCAATGTCAAGAAGTGCATATGTAGGACAGAAGCAGTGAGCAGGCATCACCCGTAAGAACACAACTCCTGCTTCCGGATGGACATATTGAAATTGCAGCTCTACAGAGTTCCTGCACACTGTTGTGCTGTGGCATTGAAGACCGCGTGGTGGGTGTCACTGCTCCTGTTAGCCTGTGTCTTGCAGCCCCAGCTGTTAGGATCTGTGCAGGAGTGATTGCTCCCTTTTCTTGGCTGCTACATTGTTGTGCACCAGAGCTCCTCACCTTGCACAGCTCCCAAACCTGCAGCTGGAAGAGCAGGGAAAAGCCAATCTAAGATTAAACAAAGAGGGTCTGAGGGAGTGATGTCAAGGCATGTGTCAGATACTGTTCGCTTGTGGAAGTGCAGTTCACCACCTGTATTCAGATTATCATGAATGTGAATAGCCTGACAGCACTCTATAAGTACCTTAAACCTGAGGGAAAAGTCAGTTGAAACACTGGCTAATAAATTCAGACTGAAATAATAAAAGTTACATTATCTTTCTGAATGCACGTAAAAGCACATTTCTCCTTTACCTGTCAAAGCTGTCTCCTCTTAGTGAACATTTGATTATTGAGACAGGACAGGAGATAAAAACCAATGTGCTTTGATCCCGGGTATGTGCTGTAAGCACTAGGCTTGGAGTTGGTCTCTCTCCATTGCTCAGTTAATATTTAAGTATTACTGCAAAATGGAAGAAGTTCATGCAGAGATAAGTCAAGAAAGGAGAAGAAGTACTTGTCTCACATACCTAAAAGCACTGATCTCAGCTATGAAATTGTAGATTCTACTTTCTGGTGAGATTTGGAAAGGTCTCTCTTAAGTAGCATCCCCAACTGATACTTATTTTTCATATATACATATAATTGTATATGAAGACACAGTCCACCAGAGAAAGCCTTTTGTAAGTCAGGCAAGGAGGACTGGCAGAGAAGCTGTAAGGGTATCCTTTGTATCTGATGCTGTGTCACAGTGGGATAAGAGCAGCACAGAATTTCCCTGGAATTTAGAGTCTCAGCAGCAAGTTCTAGCAGCTGGCTTTGCATCTGGACTTTTGAAGGAGACTCAGAACACCTGCATGTGCACATAGCTGCTGAGTGGGGTTTTGAGAATATCAGAACATTCTAAATACTTGCTGAAAGCAGCACTTGAATCAACCTGTGCTGTTTAATCCTAAGTACTGGCAGAATAAACTGCTTGCTGAAACACATCCATCTGTCACCTGTCCTGTAGGCAGTATCTGTTTGATCTGTTGTCAGGTTGGATGGCCATGGTTTAGGTGTTGTGGAAAACCTTGCTTTAGGCACATGGTACCAAGCATGCTCACCACTGATCTTGCTCTGCACCAGTATCTGTACCTTGCTGCCATGTGTTTTAATGATCTGGTTTTGCAATATCTCAGGAGAGGAAAGATCTCCAATCTGCCTGCTCTGAAGATCCATCTTCACCAGAATATCTTGCACGTGGGCACTCAGTTGAAGTCCAGTGTCCCACAGGAAATTACTTGTTCAGGATGTGTGGGGCAAGCAACACCCTGGGGAGAAAAATGAGATAGCTATTCTGTGATAAGGAAGATAGCCTTTTTTTTTTTGTTATTTCCCTCCTGCAATAAGCTGGATCATGTTCTTGACATCCTCCCTACAGAACCCGCCATACTTTGGTGGGCACTGAGACACAAAAAGAATGGTGGCTGAGTGGAATCAGAGGAAAAAAGATAAATAAATGCTTATCAGTGACATCTTTACGTTAAGGATTATGGTTCAGGTTTTGGTTATTACTAGGGTACCAAGATTTCTTTGGAAATATCAAGCACCAGCAGTCAGAGGTACAGGAGGATCTTGGAAGATGAAAGTGGGGATTAAAGTCTATCATTTTAATCATGCAGAGCTAATTATGCCAGAATTGTTTTGCTCTCACTTGGTGGCAAGAGATTTTGCAATTCAGGCTTTCTGTATTTGTGTGCTTTCCCTTTTCCCACTTCTTCATCCATTGCTTCAGGTTTCTGCCAGGAAGTCAGCCATGCTGCAGTTCATTTGGGCTGGTCTTCAGGGGAGATGCAGGGAGGATGGACACCCCTGCAGCAGGAGGTACTGGCTGGCTGTGTCATGGCAGCAGTTGAGCCGGAGCCATGCACAGGTACTGTGTCCCAAACGTCAAGCTCGGAACCATTCCTCAGTTTTGATATTTAAAATAGTGGCAGTACTACCAAGCAGCATGGCCCTACCTTGTACTCAGTGGTTTTATTTTTAATAACAGAGGTCAGTGAAAGTTTTAAGTCCTTTGTAATTGATCTAATTGGGTGTCCATCCATTCATGCAGCCCTAGCTATTTGGCTTCTACGTAATGTGTGAAGCAGCATCATTACCACTGTTGGTTGAACAGCAAACTGTCCTGCTTTAGCTAGTACTGGTGCCAGGCTCTGGAGTCATGGCTGTGTCCAACCCCACTTCTGTCAGCAAGGAAGACAGTTTGAGCCTGGTAAAACAGTTCATCTTGTCCAGGCTTCTGTCAACACCAACAGCAATTTTTGAATGTCTTCTATGAAGCCAGTGCTCAAGCAATTTTAATAAATCACATAAAATTAGTACTTCATTCCACTGCAGAAATTCAGTATGCTCCAGTCTTAATGCATGTTCTGTTACACTCCAAGAGAGTTGCCCAAGTGGGCAATAAACTGTCATCAGCTTTCTCAAAGCCGCACTCCCTCCCAGAATAATAATAAAAGAAAAAGTCACTAAGGACTTCTGTATCCCTTTTTTTGACCCAACTCATTTTTGTTAAAGCCACCATGAACTGCAGCTCATAACTTCAGTCACCCATGCATAAATCAGCATTTTGTGGTGAGAATATTGATGATGAATCAGGATGCCACTGCCACCTGTACTTATGTTAATAATCTGCTAATGCCCACTCCATATTCGTTTTCATAAACCCTTCCTGCACAAGACCACAGTGTGGGAAAATCTGAAATGTCCTGGGGTAGGGCAAAAAAGCTAAATTATTTATTGTCTATTCAGAATAAAATGGAAATGGAATAAAATAAAGTGGGCCTGCCTCAGGTCATGCAAAGTAGCTTGCAAATTTAAACTTGCACAGAAAGAAGAAACTAAACATTTGCAGTAGTTAGTGGGGAGAAGGAACAGGTAGAAAAGGGCAGGTGAAGTGAGAGGGCAAAGATCAAAGACTCTGCAATGGATTTATATCCTTATGGGATTTGAAATAAGACCGGGTTGCAGGAGTTCTTCAGACTGCAGAGAAGCCCTGTGAAGTACCACCATTAGCTTGTGCTCAGAATAAACCATGTCTCTCACTACATGTCTGGTGGCACATGGCACAAAGAATGGGATGCACCTATTCTGTATCCTGTGAAGTTTCTCTTTTGCTTACTTCTGTAAGGTGCCCTCAGTAGGCATTTTTAATTAGTATTATCTTAAAGAAAATTATTTACCTCTCATATCTGCTGTGTTTGAGTCCTATCACACATAGTTTTAAACTAGCATGATATAGTGTTTGCCATTCCTTCATCTCTTGATGGAAATCCCATCTAAGACATATCTTAAAATTTTAGTAACATACAGCCAACAAAGGAATCAATGTATAATAGCACTGTTTTGATGGTTTATTCTGCTATTTCAAGCTTTAACATTACTAGCCCCAAAACTAAAGGAGAAAAATCGCACAGAAGAGATATTTCTTGACTGAGATGTGACACAGAAATCCCCATCTCCAGGTGGAGGCAGCATTAGCTTGCACTGCAGTTCTGTGGGCCACTGCCTGCCCAGCAAGCATATAAGTGCAAGACGTATTTTCTCAGAGGACTCTTCCACAAACATCGCTGCTGCTTTAAAAAAATAGCAAATATAGCAAATACAGCCACCAGCATTGCTGGGTGGATAGTGATCACATGCCATCAGCTGCTTCTGCCTTGCATTAAAAGCCTCCTGGAGGCACACTCCACCCCTGCTTTGCACCTATTGAGTGTCACTGACACGGTTCCTTTCGGCTGGTGTCATCCCTTACAGCTTTGTGACCCAGGGGAGCAGTGGATCCTCAGGCTTGGAGACAACCCCTGAGGGCATTGAAAAGCCTCCCTCCCCCACTTCTCTCTGCTCTGAGAAGTCTGGAGTTTAAAGCATTCAGATGCCCGGGATTATGGCTGGCCTACTTTCGTAGAGGCGCTTCCCAAGTGGCTGTGACAGCTTCTTGGGGTTGTGTTGCTGAGGTGGTGAAGCCATTCTCATCCCTCAGAGCTCCGCGGTGGGTGTGGGTAGCAGTAACTCTGGAGCATCCCAGGGGGCGCTCGTCTCTATCCATGATCCGTGCTGCATTCCCCGTTCTGCGCCCCGCGACTCGCCCGTGGGGACCGAGGCACGCCTCCAGCACACCACGCTCCCCAGGGCTCTGGAGCGCTTCCCTGGCCAGCCCTGGGCTGGTTCCCTCGGGACTGCAGTGCCAAATACACACAAGGGATCTTGAGCAAGCCCTGCTGTTCCCTAAAGCTTTGTGGTTGTGCTGCATAACCTAAAGAGTGCTTTCCCCCGGCACGTGAAATGGGGGTGTGGGGTAGCAATGGTGGAGGTCATGCTGCTCCCATCATGTTTCACAGAATTCCAGAAGCAGGGCTTCATTTTCTTTTCCCGAGTGCAATTCCAGGGGAGCATGGGGGAGAAGCCCAGGGTCTGAAGGGCTGCTTGCGGCCAGATTTTGAGCACTGCATTTAGGCACTGAGGTTGGATACTCCCATGCCTAAAATGTAGGTGCTGCACCCCAAAGACTATGATGCTTGTTATCCAGCCTAGGCACCTTGTCTCCCTGTTGTACAGCTGGGAACTTCTGCAGGCTGAAGGCCATCCTGAGGTGGATGGTTGGAAATGTGCTCTCTGGAGATGGGGTATTACAACCTGCTCCAGAATGTGAGGGTAACCTACATTCTTGTTAATAGATCCCTTGAGGTGGATTAGAATGAAATGCACTGAATGGTTGGTGCTTGTACATACATATATATATTTAGGGTCTATTTTAGAACAGTTCAGTTGCAATGGAAGGCAGGTATGTAGCCATTTTGGTTATTATTATTTATAGTAATATAGCAATATGAAAGTATAAAAATATCACTTTGGAAAATGTATAAGGGGAAGGAAGCAAGGAAGGAAGGGAGGGAGAAAGGGAAGGAGGGAGGGAGAGAGTAGAAACATCACCCATGGATCTTGTGACAAGAGTTGACTTGCAATTTTGATATCCACTGGTCGAAGTGATGGTCACAGTCTTGATCCATCAGCGGTGGGTAAAAAGGCCACAAAACACAAAGTCCAAGGCATTAATAATATACAGCCAGGTACCTCCCGGGCGGGTGGGGGTGGGGGAGACAGAGCTCGCAGTCCTCTGGTGGAAGGCCTCAGAAATGAGTCTGGGGGTGCTTTGAGGGTCTTTGATGGTATATGATCCCTTCTAAGAGAATACAGCTGCCTCTCACATCAGCACAGCTGAGCCAGTTAATGCCTCATCAGACCTTCCCCAGAGGAAGGGGAGGGAGTTTCACAACTGACCGAGTTGTGTAAGGAAGGACAATCGGCATGATAAAAAGCGCCATCCCACTATCCCACTTAGCAGGATCTGCTTCTTAGGGGCTTCAAAGGCTTGTTGCCTCCAGTGGTGGGTGTTCACCCTCTCTTGTCTTGTGTGCATCACCACTGAACAACCAAAAACTCTCTTCCTCCCCTTCAGCTGGGGGGAAGGTTGTGCAAACCCTGCCTCAGCAACTGAGTCTCTGGGTTATGGCCTCCGCCAGCCTTGTGTACTTCTTAGACCTGAGATAATTGGACAATACTACCACTTTTATCTCACCTCAGGTTTCTGCCAGGTGGCTTATCTCACAGTCCCAATTCCAGCTGGGAGGCATATTCAGGGAGTGGGCTTTGATGTTCACNGGAGAAAGGGAAGGAGGGAGGGAGAGAGTAGAAACATCACCCATGGATCTTGTGACAAGAGTTGACTTGCAATTTTGATATCCACTGGTCGAAGTGATGGTCACAGTCTTGATCCATCAGCGGTGGGTAAAAAGGCCACAAAACACAAAGTCCAAGGCATTAATAATATACAGCCAGGTACCTCCCGGGCGGGTGGGGGTGGGGGAGACAGAGCTCGCAGTCCTCTGGTGGAAGGCCTCAGAAATGAGTCTGGGGGTGCTTTGAGGGTCTTTGATGGTATATGATCCCTTCTAAGAGAATACAGCTGCCTCTCACATCAGCACAGCTGAGCCAGTTAATGCCTCATCAGACCTTCCCCAGAGGAAGGGGAGGGAGTTTCACAACTGACCGAGTTGTGTAAGGAAGGACAATCGGCATGATAAAAAGCGCCATCCCACTATCCCACTTAGCAGGATCTGCTTCTTAGGGGCTTCAAAGGCTTGTTGCCTCCAGTGGTGGGTGTTCACCCTCTCTTGTCTTGTGTGCATCACCACTGAACAACCAAAAACTCTCTTCCTCCCCTTCAGCTGGGGGGAAGGTTGTGCAAACCCTGCCTCAGCAACTGAGTCTCTGGGTTATGGCCTCCGCCAGCCTTGTGTACTTCTTAGACCTGAGATAATTGGACAATACTACCACTTTTATCTCACCTCAGGTTTCTGCCAGGTGGCTTATCTCACAGTCCCAATTCCAGCTGGGAGGCATATTCAGGGAGTGGGCTTTGATGTTCACAGATGAGCAGTTGCTTCTTTGCACAGTTTGATACAGTGGGCAAAGTCCCTTGGTGATCTTAGCAATGCCATTAACAATTTCAGTGTCTCACATGGGGCAGGATGCCTCAGCTGCTCCCACTGCTCTGTGGTGTAAGTGCCTGACACAGAGCCATGTACTAGATGGCTCCACATGTGCAAGATGTATAGCACTCTTCCCACACTCCTGAGGGGAGCTAGAAAGCTGGTCTGCACCTCCCACTGCCACCTGCTTCCAGGAGCTGTGGCAGAAACTGTGAGATAAAGAGCAGTGCAAGTGAAACAATTGCCTCAGATGCTGAGGGCAGGTGCTGGGGCAGGGTGGTGTTGTGAGGCCTCTGTGCAGCTCCCAGTCCTGCCTGACTGTGTAACTGCAGTTGTGGCCTTCACACACATGTGAGCCTACATACAGTGATTTGTTTTATACAGGCGGTGGTTGTTCAGAAAGTCTTCCAAGCATGTCCAAAAGCATACAGTGGGGAGCCAAGAAATGCAGTTATAACAAAAAAGGTAGTCCCAGCTCAGAACAGCTGGCAGCTGTGCCTCCATCAAGCTCAGACAATTGGCTGGCTTAGCTTCCTCTGCTCCATCCTTCTCCCCTGACTAAGGACCAGCATGGCCATGAGGCGAGGGACACAAGCCTAGGGGAAGGAGCTGCAAGGCTGCTGTAACTTATGCAGTCTCATTTATTCAGCTCTGCATCTCTACTGCACACTGGTTGGTGTGGAATGGAGAGCCTGTTAGGGAGCACCAAATCATCAGGAGCCTCAACAGTGAAAGCAGCTGTGTTACTGAGAGGCTTACTAGGGCTTTCAGAGCTTACCTGGTCTGTCCTTATCTTTCTTTGGCCTTTTGGAGGACATCAGTGAGTCTTCCCAATGCCGTTTCTCCTTCCTACAGCTCTGCCATACTTCCTACTGCTGGTTGTCCTCCTGGCGTCAGGACTGTTCATTCAAGCCTGTAGCCTTTTATCTCTACTGTTGTGTCTGGGGAGGACTTACTTCTCTGTAAATAACTCTTTTTTTGTTGACTTTTGAATGCAGAGTGAGCTCATCTGTTGTGCTAAGCTTCACCATACCAAGGAGTTCCTGAGTTTCTTTCTAACTCTTCCAAGCTGGAAAACTCCTGGGGTAGTTTTTATATTTCATGGTTGACTTTTTATTCCCTTCAGGAGACTGATAAGAAAGTAAGTTGATGTATCAAACTGCAGCCGTGCATAGTGTTGGTGATGGAAGGCCTTTGTGTGAACTTGAACAGCTGATTTCCATCTGTGCTGTGTACTAGGGCCAGCTTGCCAGTCAGGAGATGTTGGGTGCATGCCTGTTGGCAAAGCCTGTGTAACCCATGGAGGTGAACTGGAGAGATGTGGGGTGCCAGGAAGATGACATGGGGTGCTCTTCTGTCCTTACACCCTTGTTTGTAAAAGCCAAGGTACAGCATGGTTTAGGTTAAGATGTTTTGTTTTGCTCTTTGCCATTATAGCAAACATTTTTTTCTGACAGAGCTGTGAATATCGAAGTGGTTTTTTTCTCTCTAAATCAGCTCTCTAAGAAACTGATACTAGCTGGAGCACCTTGATTTCCAGGGAGAGGGCTGAGAGGGGAACATGGGACTTCTCTCTTCAGCTGCATCAGTTTTGTCCTACGTGTTTGCAGCCCTGAGACTTCAGTGCTCTCCCTGATGCCTCCATGCTTAGTTGTTCCTGGGCTGAAATAACTTGTACTAGGTGAAGGATTTTTTGGGCTTATTTTCTTACTATTACAAATAATTTTATTCAGTAGAATGGAAGTGTCAGAGGAGTAATTCTGGTGCTCCTTTCTCAAACCACTGTAGTGAGCCCCACATGAAAGACATAGAGGCTCATCTGTTGTTTTGACAGTTCTCAGGTCAGGTAAGGTTCTGCACCAGAGTGTGAGTTTCATGTGGTTGGAGAGGTTTTTGGCTTCTGCTGGAGTTGAGACTGGAACCTGATGAAGCAAGTCATCAACAACTCCACAGACACTGGCACAATGGCAGGAAATAAAAGCAGCTTTTTCCCCTCAGCAGCATGTTCTCTGGCTCCTCAGCAAAGCTTATATGTGCTGACCTGCATTACCCCTGCCTCCTTAAATCTCATCCTTTCTTCCCCACAGGTGAGCGACCATTCCCTTGCACATGGCCTGACTGCCTTAAAAAGTTCTCCCGCTCTGACGAGCTCACCCGGCACTACCGAACCCACACTGGCGAGAAACAGTTTCGATGCCCTCTCTGCGAGAAGCGGTTCATGCGCAGTGACCACCTGACCAAGCACGCCCGCCGCCACACCGAGTTTCACCCGAGCATGATCAAGCGATCTAAAAAGTCCAGCTCCAGCAGCTCCTTGTGAAGGCAGGGCTGGCCCTGGAAGGGGAGTGGGGGAGAGGCAAGCTGTGGCGAGGATGCAGGCAGTGGTGCCAGAGCATGAGCATCTGCTGTGGTGCTGGTCACCCTCACAGTCCAAAAGCACATGTAGCCAATGTTTAAATAACAAAGTACTCAGCATCTCCCTCCCTGTCCTCCACCTCCCCTGCCCTATACTGAAAACAACAGTCTGGAACAAGTCGAGTGCAGGGTGAAACAGCCAGCAGAGGAGGCAATCACTTCCTCTAACAAAAAGCATTGATACTGGTGTACATACATATGACTGGGTGGTCTGGCCTGTGCCACCACAGTAGCGTGACCCCAAAGTCTTTGTGATTGCTGTGTCATGAACATGTTTTGTTGAACAGTGTAATGCTGCTTGTATTTAGAGTTTGTCCAGTAAAAACACTTTCCGAGTCACATAAATAACTCTCAGATAAAAACCCCATAGCACATTGTAGAAGAGGGTCTACTTCTGTGTCAGAGTGATCCTGCACTTAAAGAGACTGTTAAGAGAAGCATTCTTTATGTTACTAATAGCATCTGATTGATAAACTGAGATAAGGCAAATTGATACTCAAGAAGGACCACTGCAGTAAATGGGTCTTTTCAATTTTTCTTTGTATTAACTATACTTTTGAATACCAGCTGTACTTTTCCAGTAAAAACATGTATAATTCAAGAAGATACTTAAAGCAAAAAAAAACCCCCCACAACAGCTCAGTCATTTTCTGACCATATGTGTATTTAGTTTTTACTCACCTGAAAAAAATACAAGTCAGCCTAAATAATGTGGTGGGCATGTGGGAGCTGAAGCATATGTCTCTCATATGATCCTATACTCTACTTGTTAATAATACAGTACTGTACTGTAGAAATGCCACTAACAGTGCTTTATTCTGCTGTGTTTTGTTTGAATGGGTGCATAATAGCAGCTACCATCTTTACAAACTGCTTCTTTTTTAAAGGCTTTTTCTCTTCCTACACTTGCCTTAAAGATTTATTCTCTTCATACCATGGCCTAACTCCCTTTGAGCCCTATGGGAGTTGTGTGTGTTTATGGAGAGAGTAGATCTTTCCTTAAGAGCACTCTGCTAATGGAAACACCTGAAATTATTGTAAGGAGCACTTTGGAAGGGCTCCTGCATCTCTTGATTGCTATTTCTCTAGAATATGGGGGAAAACCAAGAGCTAATTTGAAATACAGAATTCCATGTGTTGCAATATTCGTTATGACACAAGCTTCTCCTGGTACTTTGCTTTGTATCTGTTTCATGCATGGCACATCAAATGCTGATAAAGGCAATATTACTTTTATTTGAAAGCTATTTTTTGCTCTTTAAGAGGAGCAAAAATATCACTGAATGAAAACATTCAGTCATGGTGATTAGCTGAATATTGCAATTTTTTTATGTTAAAAGCATGAAATTTAAGAGGTTATCAGTGATATGTTTTTCTCCTCCCCAGCTGCGTAAAAGGGGTAGAATTCTGTTTACATATTATTTTTTTCCAGAAACATTCTTCTGTTTGGTTTTTTACCCCTACTACAGAGACTTAGGGCCAAGTTCATTTTGTGAGTAATCACACTGAAACCCAAAGTGTTTCCACTGCAGATGAATTTAGGTCATCTTGTAAAATTCTGTACATAAAAAATCTTGTTAGTACACCTGCAATTACAGTATGTTATTATTTTATCTGATAAAAAGCTTGCATCCTAGGAAAAAACCCTAAAACATTAACTCGGAGAGTAGAGTGTTTTCCTCTACAGTTGTATATGGCTTTCAGCATTAGAAATCAGTTTGCATACTGTGTTTTTACCTGTGTAGTTTGTGATAAATTCCGTCTATGTGAAAAAAACTGCTTTTAAAGCATTGGGGATATTGAACAGTCTGTGGAATAAAAAGGGATGTGTTTTCTTCAGTGAAGACATCAGGAAACCAAGCACACTTTCTACCTCTGTTTCAGCTTTTTGAAACATTTATTTTAGAAACCAAACTTTATTTTCTCGTATTCAAATTGAGTCGTAGAGGGATAGGTTCTTCATAATAAAAACTGGTAACATCAGTATTTCTATTGATCTAGAAATACAGGAAGTGTTCTGCTTACCAGTACTGATAATGCTGCCTCGTTGAGTGGGGTCAGAGCCATGAGTATCCCAGTGAGATTCAAAGGTGCATGCATGTTCATCTTCCTTCTTTTCTCTGAAGATCAAGCAAAATTTCAAGTCCATCCTGCAATCTGGATCATTGTCATTTTGTGGGATGAATGCAGCACTTGGAAAATTAAAGCCTGATCCTGTGAAATACAAGAGAACCTCACATCTTGTCAACCACAATGGGAAGCCACAACTGATAAGCAGCTCCTAAATCAGTATATAGATGTTTGGGTCCCTTAGCTACCAGACTTAACCAAAACAAAGAAGTAAAGGGCCAGACTTACGGTTTCCACCTTGTTTAATTGGGGTAGAATACACATTTAAAGAAACATGGTTGTTCCTGCAAAGTCTGAAAGAATCAACAGGAGGGAGATACTTTGGTCCATGAGACGTATAAAAGGCATGTGTCACCATTGCCAGTGACAAGATCCTGTTTCTGAAAAATCTCCTTCCTAAATGGTAATGTATGCTGTATTTCAGCATTGGACAGGCAGGATTAATGTGATTCATTAACCACTAACAGAATATGTTGGGAATAATCAGGTTTGGGGATTCCATGTTATTGTTTTGTTATTTTGGTTTGGTTTTCTCTATTTTTTTTCTTTTAGTAAAAGCAAATAATGGCTTTAACACATAAAACACACTGCATGTTAGTTCCTTGCATCTTGAAGTTAAGTTTTGAAGGGTGTTACAAGTGTTGGAAAAGAAAAGAAAAATCAGGTTCTTTCATACCGTATGTACTTGTACTATTTTGGAAGTACTTAATAGTGCTGAAGTTAGGACAGCTCCTTTCCTTTTTTAAGAAAGTCCATTAGTATAGAGAAGTCATGGCTTTAAAGGTATAGCAATGTAACATTCTTCTTTTTGAACAGTTTTTCATGACCTGTATTACAGATCTGTTTTCAGCTTGCAGATGGACTTAGCCCAGACTGGACACATACTTCAAAATGCTGTTTTACAAACTAGTGATCTGTAACACTGTAAAATACCAACTTCCAACAGTTTAATCAGTTTTATTTTTGTACAGTATTCGTATTCTTTATAAGTTATTTTGCTGTCCTGTTTTGTAAATCACATGAAATTATAAAAAAAGGAAAAGAAAAAAAAAAGTAGGCATAGATGTTTTTGTACATATGTATATATATATTGTCCAAATAAAGAAAAAAGGAATAAAAAAACCTAAACGTTGTCTTGAATGATTGAAGTCAAGCAGTAGTCATGTAAACCAATCTGAATGATTACAAAAAAAATCCTGCTGCACATGATGAAATCCATGGCTTGAGTACTGTATGAACCAGCTTCAAAAGTCTTAGTGTTGCTAGTAATTTTTTAGCTTGGGTCTTGTTTCTCTACTTTTCCCAGGTATTCCTTCTGCCACTAGAGCAGGGAGGCAGACATACAACTTGTAGTGGGGGAAAAGTGTCCTGTCACTTGCATGTTCCGGCTCCCAAGAAGTCTGTCTCTCACTGCTCCATGGTTTTTGATCTCAACCTGGTGCTCTCCATCACACAGCTGCTCCTTGAGCTAATGATGCTTCAGCCTGTGCAGCCACACTGCTGCCTTGAGCTTTCCATGGTGTTGGAGGGGTTGCTGGTGTATGGAGATAAAAAAACATCTGTTTAGAAGGGAAAGGCAAGGAACTCTGTGCCAAAAAGCTCACTGACCTTTACAGTCACTGACATTACAGTTCCTAAAAGCAACTACTTGCATGAACTAATTTAACCTGGTGCATGGGAACAGTGCTAGGGTATGACTGCAGTATGAGCCCTGGACCCAAGGGAACACGTAACCTTCCAGCAGTGCAGGCAGAGATGGATGGGTGGAAGCATGCCATTTGCATCTGGAACAAAACTTAAGTAGCCTCCAGATTTGACCTGATGTTGAGCTGGAGTTTTCTCTTCTTGGGTTTGATGGCCAAAGGATAGATAAAATCAGCATAAGGTTTTCTTTCTTTAGCTTGTCATTGATTTTAGGAATAAGGGACATAGGGCTGTGGCACTGGCCTCATTCCCTTGCAATCCCATCATAAAAGACTTCCCACAAATTTACCATTCTCCGCCTTGAACCCCTAATATTTGTCTTTAGTGCTGTAATTGGAACAGCTTCCAAGGTCTTCCTAGTGTAGAGAAGGCCTTAGCCTCAGGATGATGTTTCAAACCACTGAGATCTAGGACATTCTACAAAGTAGTCTTGCCAGGAGTGGTGTAAATTTGGTACATCATGTGAGCACTTGGTTGCACCGCAGTGGTGCTGACAGACTTCAACAGTGGCACAGGCAAGAGCGAACCTGAACACTGACTAGCTGACTGAGAGCACAGTGTCTACAAGGTTGTGAGGGTCTCCTCTATTTTAATTTTTCCTCTCAACCAAGGACACAAGAAAAGAAATGTGCCATAAAATCTCTTAAAAGTCCAGTTAAATGCCTGGGGAGTGGTTCAGAAAGCTGCATACAAGGAAGGGTGGCTTTCTTAAATCTGCCTGCTGGCTGACCTGGATGACTTTGATCTCCATAGGCATCTATAACAATGTCGTTCAGCACTCACTCTTCCAGGGCTAAGAAGTCAGGAGGTTTCCTTCCTGCATCAAAGCTTTGTAAAAACCACTACTTTCTCAGCTTTTGCTTTGGAAACAATCTACTCCAGATTGAGCTCCTTGCACTTCCCAGCCACATCTGACAAATATTCATCAACAGGAACTTAATGCAAACTTGCAATTGTCAGAAGACTGTACTTAGCCAAGTACTCTTTAAGGGACTGCCTTAAAGCAGGGGAAGCTTTCCCAATGGCAAGAACTTTGCAGCTACAATGTTTTCAGTGCTGTGCTCTCCTCAACCCAGAAATTCCCTGACCCTAAAAATTTCAAAAAGACGTGTTGACTGCCATCAGTTCTAAACCTTAACAGATGCTTGTTTCTGTATTACTACACACAGTATTTTTCCAACTCATGTATGGTTTCTGGGGTGAGAGAGAGGAGTCCCTATTGCTTTCAGTTTGTATTTTTGAAATTGCTACAACTATTACTGTGTTTTTAGTGGCTTGTGGCCTCCAGTTGACAAGGATAAATATTCTATCACTTTTCATATCAAAACCCATCAGTTTCTATTTCAGTGTTGTCTATTACCTCTTAGGCCATATAATGCCTGGGTGTGTGCACAGCAAGGCACAAGGTACAAAGGAAATGGAGCATGTAAACTACAGCATGGGGAGAATCACTGAGTAGATAAGGGCAGCTCACCATCCCAAGATCCAAGAAAGCCCTACTGGAATTCGGAATTCATGGAGAATGAAACCAAAGAACAGAGGCAGTATCAGAGCCCTTCTGACACTGTGCTAAAAAGGTGCACAGAAAAGTCTTGGGCTTTCCCACTGGCTTTTTCTTCCTCTTTTGGCTAATGGAAAGGGGCCAGAAAGACAACAGCAGAAATTTCAGAAGACACATTAGAGCCCCCATGGAGGTATCACCACATAGGTTTGGGCTCTTCTGCTATTAATGACTTTCTTCATGGTCTTGAACAGTGTTTCCAGGCAGAAAAGGCTTTTTAGAGCCTATGAAAAGCCATACATAACTGCTGTGTCAAAAAACGCAAGGCCAGGGAAAACCACTGTTGTGTTCTTAGCCTGTACAATGCCGGTGGCAAATCACTGCCTCTGCTTCTCTGGAGCGCAGAACATAATCCAGACCTTATCTAGAAGCTAAATTACATTCAGCTTTTATGTGTAATGAACCAGGTTTCTTAGGGGTATCATATTCAAACTGAAATATTTTAAGAGGGAGAGCCTTGCTGTAAATTCATCCAAACCAATATATGAGATTCTCCCAATATAACTTCAATGATTTTTCATGAACATACTGATTTTTGACATACTGATGCTTAAGGAACAGCATACACACTGGAGACTGTACCACTTTAATTATATTTGCACTAGGCCAGTATATTTTATACAGCAAAGTGTATTTTAAACACCACAAAATTTCAGACCAAATAAAGTCCTTCACGGACAGTACAGTTCAGCTCAGAAGCAGATACAAAGTGGAATCAGATTCTTCAGCCACCAGGGCCCACAGAAAACTATCACGTTCAGTGGCTTTTCACCTGAAGAGACCTTTAAACATCACTGCAGGAGCACACAGTGAGGCTGACACTGTTGGTGGTGTCTGAGAGCAAGTCCCATTGCATTCCATCTGTTGATCATCTGCTTTGTATTTACACTGTGTTTGTAATTCTTCAGGAAAACCAACAACTAAGCCAACCAACCAAATAACTCG
>VWZF01005506.1:0-30308 GCA_013396755.1 Sclerurus mexicanus | reverse complement strand
GGGGGGGGGGGGGGGAGGAAAGGGCCCAAACCCAAGCACCAAACCAAAAACCAACCATACAAAAAACTTTTATTATCCATGGAAAAGCTATTACATGACCCAAACTGAGGTAAACCAGTGTTAATGGACCACAGTTAAGAACAAGGTGCATATCATTCACATTCTATAACTTTGGTTACAAACTGGGAAAGGAAATTGGAGACTTTTCCCCTTTAAATTACATGACCCAGATTCACTTTGAACCATCCATGTTGCGTGTTACCTGTGCTATCTTATGCTGTTCTTTTCCAAGGCTCCTTGATATCTTCTGCCAACATCTTCTGAGTTATCATCTGTTCTCTTCTTCTTGCAAAATCAGCTTTGTCTGCTACTGTGCATATGGCTCCTTATCCCCAACAAAGTGAATTCTGTCATCCCCTTCCAGCTAACTTGCCATGTGTTCTCATATCCATGCTTCCCAAAGAGGTCAGTCTGTGAGGAAGCAACTTGCTCTTCTGTGAGTATACAATGAGCCAAGATATTTGCCAAGATACAATGTAGCTGCAGGTGCAATAATGACAGGTATAATGTCATGTTTTGAGACTAACATACACTGTGGGTTAACCCTGGGCAGCAGCTGAGTGCCAGCGAGCCACTTGCTCACTCTCCCCCCGTGGGACAGGACAAAGAATCAGAAGGGTGAAAATGAGTAAACTCATGGGTTAAGTGATAAACGCAGTTTAAAAGTGAAAGCCGTATACACAAGCAAAGCAAAAAAGAAATTAATTTACTAATTCCCACTATCAACAGGCAGGTGTTCAGCTATTCCTCCAGAAAAGCAGGGCTCCCTCACACACAGTGGGTTACTTCAGAAAACATAACTCCAAATGCCCCTCCTTCTTTCCCTAGTTTTCACTGCTGAGGATAATGTCATAGGCATGAGACATATCTTTGGTCATTTGGGGTCAGCTGTCCTGCCTGTGTCCCCTCCCAGCTTCTTGTAAACTCCTTGTGCTACTGAAGCAGTGTGAGAACCAGGAAAGGACTCAGTGCAGTGTAAGCACCACTCAGCAATAGCTAAAACATCCCTACATTATCAAACGTTCTGGTCACAAACCCAAAAAATAACACCATACAAGCTACTATGAAGAAAGACTATCCCAGACCAAACCAGTACACCTGTCAAAACACCCCCATTGGCCTAGCGGTGGTTATAAACAGATCAACAGGAGAAAGACTGACAACTGGGGAATTTCTTCAAGAGCAACTGAAGAAAAGCTGGTGGAATTTTGTGGAAAGCAGAGAGATGGTGCTGAGAAATTGCACCATTGGGAGAGAGCTGAGCCAGAGGAGAGACAGGCTGCTGTAATGC
The DNA here is from genome assembly GCA_013396755.1 of Sclerurus mexicanus. Taxonomy (NCBI): domain Eukaryota; kingdom Metazoa; phylum Chordata; class Aves; order Passeriformes; family Furnariidae; genus Sclerurus; species Sclerurus mexicanus. The sequence continues at coordinate 28,957 of VWZF01005506.1, read as the reverse complement.
TGGTTATCATGGCTTTTTACTTTTGTCTGCCTCTGTTGCTACTGGCCATTATTTTTCTGTGCTTTCCGTGTTGACTTTCAACACTGCCAGAGTCACGCCTGAAAAGCTTTCAATAGCTAAAAACATCTGGTTCCTGCACTCACCTTCTCTCCCTGTTTAATAGTTCAGTCTTGTCAATGGCTAAAGTTAGTACCAAAATAAAATGAGGTACAGCAACTACTAAATGAACCTCTGCTACAAAACATGACCCTTCCCCCAGGCTATTGTAATGTGCAAAGGACAGCTGGACAATGTGCCTCATAGAAGCATGGCTCTTGGCAAGCCTAGTCTGAGTGCAACAACACAGAAATATTCCTGTGATTTTCAGATGTTCAGGCAGGGACAGGGGGAGGATTTTACTTGAAGCAGAGGTGGATTTAATTCCCTTCCCCATCTTCTTCCTCTACAAATTATGGTGTACTGAATCCTGTTTTTATTCTTAAATATCAAGGCACTGGGAAAAAGTGCTTCTATAACAAGAAGGAAAAGTTATTTTCTAGGAAAGTTTCTTTTCTAGGAAAAGTTATTTTGGACATTGTGTTTTAGTGAGTCAGAAGTGCAGCTCAGTTATTCACAGTGAAGCTAGTGTGCCAAGGTTCCCCCCGCTTCCCATGATGTAGCTGTCCTGCCAGACACCTCCCATCAGATACTGTGCCAATCTGTTGTGGTTTAGGAATGTTACTCCCCAATTCAGTGCCCCCATCAAGAGTCTCCAAATCAGGTGCTGCTCTCTTCCCCCTCCATCCTCCTCTCCCCTTCCCACTGTGGCAGGATGGAGAGGAAAACTGAAGGTACAAAAGGCAAAGATCTGGAAACAGCAATGAGATAAGAAAACAAACAGTAACAGCAACAATACTAAGGAACAGAGGGTGTAAGAAAATAATTCACACAAACTCTACGATAATAGACAATACTGGGCACCTCCCTCTGTTGCATTTTCTCAATCCAAGGAGTCCCTTCTCCCCGGAGTCCCTTTCCCACCCCTCCCACAGCAATGACTAGATGGTATCAAATAACCCCTGGGTCCTGGCAGTGTTCCCTCCCAGCTACCTCAAAAATTAACCCTGTCCTGGCCTAAACCAGGACACAATCAGATCTGAAAAGTACAGTCCATCTTTCAAGAAGCAGGGCAAATAAAGACAGGGGAGACCCCAGGGATAATAATGCATACAACATCAAAACAACTTCCATGAAATGATAAAACATTTTTATGTAGTTACCAGATATTGCTGAGCCAGTACAGCCCGTCACCTGTGTGTGGTGCTTCTCTACTGGCACAGGTGGTGTTGAGGGTTGTGGGCTGCTGGAACAAGAGGAGGAATTACACACTATGTGGGACTCCTAGCCACAGGACTCCCACTCTGCTTAGCAAACACAGAGCAACTTGAATTATGGATTTCCTTCTCATATTTCCTTCCATCCGCCAGGTAAACCCCACTGCCCAAAGTCTAAGTGTGGCCAGTATGTACAGTATCAAACAGCATGCTAATATTATGCAAGAGTTTGTAAAACAGATGAATTTCACATCTTGCTTATCTGTTTGCTCTAACACTTGGTTTTCAAGAAGATACTATGGAATGGCATGAGAAGGGCAAGGAAGGTGAAAAGTAAGGCCTGTTAGTATGAGGGGTTTGGAAAATTTAGAGGCCTTGCCAAGGGAACAAGCAGGAAACTGCAGTTTCATGGAAGAAACCCAAGTTAGTTTCCACAATCCTTAGGAAGACATGTTTGAAGATGGTCCAGAAGCTTCTAAACAGGAAGCATCAGAGAGAGATCTTGGTAACAGAAGGTGTCTTGAAATAAACCATACACAAAAGCCTCCAGTAGTGTTACTATTTGCTATGAGGCCTGGAGCAGGTGTCTATCCCAGTCTCTGAAGAGCATCTACCACACTTTTCAGTGTCATGCAGCCCAGCCCAGTTCTGTCATCTCTCACTAGCTCCAAAAGCCTGGAGAACAGGTGTTCCCAGTCAGCGACAACTTTAACAGGACTCATTTTTCTTCCAGTAAAAGACCAAGCTTCATATAAGCATGTTAAAAGTAGTGTAGTGGTACAAGGGGTATCTCTTCATTCTAGTTTGTTGATTCAAACAATCTCTCCGAGTTAACAATAACGTACATGCACATACATATTGTATTATAGTAAACATTTTTTTCCCCCAAGAGCTTTTTGGGCACAGCCATGTTGTGTAGCCCTTTACAAACAAAAATGGCTACTTCTGTATACAACATTTTTCTTGCAGACGTCCTTTAGAGGCCTCAGGTAGCAGAGCAGCTGGACACTGGAGATCTATTCATCAGTACCATGACAGTGGTAATTTTACAGCTGATTACACTGTTTGGGGTAAGTTAATGTGAATGACAGTATTATACGAAGATTGCAGCAAGATACACTGAGATCAGGACCTGTGGTCAATGGCTGACAGACCTCCAAGCAAAAAGCAAACACGTCTTCACTTGTGCAGGTATTTTTTGAGACAAGAGCTGAAGTGTCATCTTCTTGAAATAAGTCTCTTCTACTTCCTACCTCAATCTAAAACATAAGAAAGGAACTGAAATCTAAGAAGAAATCCCATGAAGTTCTAAGATGACAGCATCAAGGATAGTCCTCTCTAGTTACAGAAGAACCAAGCCTTCCTTAATACACATTCAGGTAACTAGTTTCACTTAGACATTGAAAACAAACTGCACTTTTCACATAGTAATCCTGTGAGACTAAAGAGAATGTCTTTTTCAACGCAATAAAAATAAAAATTAAAAACCTAACGAAACAAATCAATTGCCTAAAATGTTCAGGGTTTCAAGAAACCAAGTACTCTGAATATCAAAGAACACATTTAAAACACAGCTCTTCCAACACGGTGGGCAGATGGGCCTGTAGCCTCAATTGTGTCAAGGATACCATGCTGACCAACTCAAACCCTGGACCACAGCTCAAGTTTTGACACTTTTTGATCAAATATTTGTGATTTTGTGACCTTATTCCTTGAGGACTACAAAATGAAACATTAGGTCAAAAATAATAAATAATGATAATAAAGCACTTACTCAATAGTAATATATTCACAGAATCATATTATTTATATTAACTTTAGGCGTATTTTAACAAAATAAAAACCAGTGCTCAGCTACTTACAAATCATTCTCTTCCTACAAATTGTCTGAGTTAATTAAAAAAGGTTACATTTCAATAGGGAAACCAGATAATATCTGTATCTGTGGTAAAGGAAGGCTAATTTTTAATTTCTAAGACTAAAGTAATTTCTGGTTTTGGGGAAAAAAATCAACCTCCAAAAAAATCCAGTCGTAGAATTAGTCCAGTATAACCTAGAAAAATTAACTGATGCTGCAGTACTGGTATAACAGAAAAATATAATAAACTTCCTTTTTATTTAAACCTACTATTGAGAAAAAGCAAGTTCTTTGGAGAAATTGACCACTGTAAAAGGCTTGAAAAAAAAAGTAATGCACTTCAAATCTGTCATACATTTGTGTAAGCTTTAAGAATCGAAGTTCTTAATTATCAATTGTTTGCAAGTTCTCCTCTTTGACAACTTCGTGAGTCTTGAAAGCCAGATGTTCCAAAACATGTCTACAAAAGCATCTTACATATATGTACAGCTACATATCACTGTTCATCCATCCTTGCAAGTCGCCGTCGTCGCTTCCTGAAATATTTTATGTTCCATTTTTTTGTCTCCACCAAAAAAGGTCCATTGTAGACAAACAGCACAGTCATCTTGTCATTGTAAGTGAGATTCTGCAGGAGCTAGCGAAAAACAAGAAAAACAAAGTTAAAACAGCTAGATGTTCTCCATTATATAAAAGAAGAGAATAAGGTCTACATGAAAACTTAGATTTCAAATAGTCAATATAGCACAATTATAGCCTTTCTGACAGATGATATACATTTGTTCCTAGAAACCCTCTCAAAGAGACTCCACTCATTTTTCAGACAATTTTCATGTGTCACTATTCTTATTGGAAGAAAATTTTCGTATCTAATCATCTTGCTGTAAACAGTCTCAGTACTTTTTTCTGTATCCACAACGGGGAGAGAATATTATCTGGTTTTCCTTTTTTTCCCAGGGCAGGACAGGAAGTAGATTTACTTGGGTACAATCATTATGTCTCTCTTTAGCCTTGTGCTCCTCTGAGCTAAGCAATTTTCATTAGTGGAAACTCGAGACAATCAAGACTACTTAGAAGTTGCAATACTGTCTTCTGGAGTAACTCCAGCCCCCCCTACTACTTTTCTGAAGTGTAACAGCCAAAGCTGGACACTTCCTACAATCCAAATCTTGCCAGGCACAAACCCAGCAGAGAGAGCTATGACACAAGCTGTAGAGTTGAGCTCAGGAAGATATTTAGCAATTTATTTGTAACTGATGCTCCACTTGTCATCCACAACAACTTCTGTCTCGCTAGTTATTTGGACATTTATGCCTTAGACCAGATGCTGTTCTTGATTTTTCCCATTTAAGTACCAAATTTTATGCTTGTCTGTGCTGAAATGAATTCTGTTTTCAAATAAAGTTACCTAACCTAAGGTTGTTTAGAATTCTGATCTTGCTTTACAGTAAAAAAAAAGATTAACTCCCAACATAGTGCTTATTCGTATGTTTAATAAATGTATGTAATCTGTTTCAAGCACAGATTCATATTAAAAATCCTGATTTTCAAATCTCCTTCTAAGGAACGCATTCAGTTCATCTACTCCTTCTGACAACTAGTCAGAATACAATTTTTCTAATCAACTGTACTGCCTATTAATTTATACCCCCTTCCCTCTATACCTTGCTTAATAATACAGCCAGGGGATGTCAACATACTGAATAAAATGGTCACAGTTTTTCCCATATGCACTGGATACATAAATGGAACTTAGTTTAGTATGGCAATTTATCACCCTTTCTAGTATATGATCGGTAACATGTATCGTAGGCTCAGGAACTGCAGGTAAGGCACTACAGCAGCAGTCTGGCTTTCTCCCCAGCCAGCCCTGTACAGCCTTCAGTGATCATCTGATGCAGCTCTGTCAGACACTGTCACTGGCGAAAACCTGTACACAATGTGCTCTCTCACTGATGTTTTTTGTGACAGGCCTTACAACATTGCTGTGTTAACTGTGGTTGTGGGCAGAGGGGAGAAGCGGGTCAAAGATTTAATATCTTCAGCCACCTCTTCAAAATGCTGTCTCTGGTTGCTGAATAATACTGCAACACATTCCTCCACCTTCCACTTACTGTAATGTTAAATGGACTTCTTTGGGTTTTTTAAACTGCTGAGATTTTTTTTACTCCTGCTTTCCTTCCTTTTGAATTCCTTCCTTCCTTTTCTTATTCTTTTCTTTCTGGTTAGGTCTACACACTCCCTTTTCCCCTGTTCTCTGTTCTTAGTAATTTGACAGTGAGCATAACTTCTAGAACAGACTCTGAACCCCAGACAGTCATCTTCTACAGTTCCTTAGATTTGGGAAGCATTACAGTTAGTTGAGCTATATCTATCTTTTCAACATCTAAACCATTCTGTTCTTTCTCAAAGTAGGAAAGAGCACAGAACAGCTGATCCAATAAGGAGAGGAATCACAAGACAAAAGGGTGATAAACAGAACAACAGAAGTAATGTGGTCAGGGAGCAGGCAAGTATACTGCAACATCAGAAAAACAACAAGCACCACCTCCCACCTACCTTCAGTCAGGTAAATGCTGTTAAGGTGGCTTTACTCAGACCCTTCAACTGCCACATATAGAAAAGAATAGGACATACCACAGATTTTCTAAAACAGTGAGTAACAGGATTCAGACACAGTATCTTCAGAAAAACCTGCCCACTACTAACTGCTTGTTTCCGTGGTGCACAAGTAACCTTTACTGGTTCAATTTGTTTTGGATCAAGATGAACATAACCTTAAGTTTCTGTTAAAGGTGCAGATAAACAGCAATCCTACTTACCAGTCCTTTCAAGCCTTGGCATTACATCACCACATCACCTAGAAAGTCAATTTTTCTTTTATTTTTTATCAGAAGAGTACAATTCAGTGCTGCTGGAGACTAGCTCTCACCTCTTCTCAGCATCTAAGTCTCAGATTGGTACTTGAATAGTTTTCCTGTATTAATGTGGAGTTCTTCTGATATCAGCAGCAGTAGCCTGCTCCTCCTCCAGTATCATCATCTGACTTGTCTGGAAGTTGGTCTCTGCTACAATCCGAATTCTGTGTTACCTAGACGCATTTACAGCCTTATTCCATGGTAACCCTACCCACTGGCCGTTAACACATGGTACTTTCTGTAAAAGGGTTTTAGAGGACATGAGCCTTGGTCTAAGTTGTCTGAATTTTTGCCAGGACTGTCCTTAATATGTACAAATCCTTGCAGGCACCCTTTAATATAAGGTTCTTAAGTAAAATAGAGCCAAGTTATACAGTGTTTACAGGGGTATTATCACAAATCTCAATTCTTCTACACTGAATTTTTCATTTCATTTTCTGCCACGCACCTTTGGTGTAATGAAGAAGTACTGAGATGTCCTTTCTTTGCAAGCAGTTTCCACAACCATTTCAAAAACTCTTCTCTCGTTCACTGGATCCATTCCCTAAAGGGCGGGACGGGGAGAAATAAAAAAATAAGTCTGTTCTCTCCACTATGTCATAAGCAGCTGCATATAGCAAGTGCAATACTGCACTATTGACCCTCACCTGATTTATTTCATCAACAACCCTGAAAGGACATTTGCTGAGTTCTTGCAGAGCCATCAGGTACAACATAGTGGAAACACTCTTCTCACCGCCACTCTGATAATATGGTGTCAACTCATGAAGTTCAGTGCTACTGTGGAATTTGACTCTAATGCGAATCCCATACTTGTCATACTCCTCCTGTAAAAGCCAGTACTGTCAGACTCAATTTCTTTGTACTACAGCTTATTTTATAATTACGTGCAAACTGAAGAAACTTAGGACAAATGTTCTACAAGGGTCTACAAGCTATTCAGTTTCAACTTAAAATCAATATATTATGTTTCATCTATTTTCTTTAACTCTCATCTATTCTTGTTAGAGAATTTTCAGTGCCACTCCGTCCCGATGGCAATGATTTGTTAATTTCTGAATTCCTAGTAAGAAGGGCTTCATACCCATTAAGAACATCAAGAGGAAAAAGAAGTCTTGGCTAGAAAAAGAAGAAAGTAATATCCTTATAAATCCCATTGATCAGAAAAAAAATCTGGGCATTAGAGTAGGTGGTAGTATCAGCTTGAATAGAGGAATAATGACGTGTGTGTAGGTTAAGGTTCCATCTGAACCTCTTCAAGGGCAAGCAGACCAAAAGTCATGGCAGCAATTTCCTTTTCATACTTAACACAGGAAATTCACATACAAGGATTCCAATCCTGGCTTTTCTTTAACAGCAAAGTGATACTTAGCAGCAGCCTGAGTCAACGATGCAATGTGTCAGGTAACAGATATGGTTCAAAAGAAGGATCACACAAGGCAATACATTCATGATTCAGAGAGAAAAGAAATCTTCAGAGTACTCGCTAGTATTTCTGAAGTTGTGTTCAGCTGTTTGGATCTCATCAACTTCATGTAAGGAGAAATAAAAACCAGGATCTAAGGTTTCTAGGCCCACTGTAATTTCTGATTCATTGGCATAGACTGAAACTAGTCTCAGAAAAGTGAACAAGGTACAGGCTAGCAAAACCTCAGGTAAGAAAGATTCACCCTCCAACACAGCCATGATGGCATCAGAAAGTCAGGCCTCTGTTGCCACAGTTTGGAATGCCAGTTCATGTAAATGACCAGACATTCCAGACCCAACAAGAATGATGCTCAAAACTCCCTGTGGGGAAATCAAGGAATGTAAGGATTATCACTGTTAGATGCATTCTGATTACCAAGTGTTACCAAGGGAAAGTCAGAATGTTCACTGAAGCTTCTGCTTGGATGTCAGTGAAGAATCCAGCTAAGTCTTCCACACAGTATCACATCAGAATCACAGAATCCATTAGGTTGGAAAAGACCTCTGAGATTATCAAGTCCAACCCATGACCGAATACCATTGTGTCAACTAGACCACGGCAGTCTTTTCTTAAACGCCTCTAGGGATGGTGACTTCACCACCTCCTTGGGCACTCCATTCCAATGTCTAATCTCCCTTTCTGGGAAGAAATTCTTCCTAATGTCCAAGATTCCTCCTATTACTGTCACAAAGGACATATAAACAGATCTCAAGGTTTCTGCAAGGCAGGTTAACAGAGCTTGAACCTTAGTGTCACAGAAATATTTCTAAGAAAAAGATAGTTCTATCTCAAGAGTGTATCTCTTCACGTCTACGGGTCAGGTAAAAGATTCTTCTGCAGAGAAGGGTACAGACTCCAAGTTCCAGAGCAGATTATCCACCTTTCTACATTTTTGCCACTGATCCCTTGAGGAAAAATTCTACTCACTGGCACTATACCACTAGCTAACCCCTTAAAACTATTTGTGACATCTTTGCTATAGAAAAACAAGAGCTTCCAACAAAGATACTCAAACAGAGACTTTAGACTCCTTTTGCTTTTGAACTGTTTTACTCTTCCTTCTGTGTTCTCTCTCCCGACTTACTTTTACCTAGAAGGTAGTTTTTGTGTAATATAGATCTGACTCTTTAGGTAACTATCAAATGACCTGGAGAGTACATGTTTTAGTGTCCTACTGTTTCATAATACTAGCCTCCATGTAAACATTTTTTATGCAGTTCATATAAAGAGCCTTGTTCACTGTTCTGCCCTGAATAATAACTAGCACTTCAAATACTGTAAGAAAAGCTGCTTGAGTTAATTTACAACAGCAAAAAGAAGAAAAGTTTAAGTGTTAATTTTCACTACTGTGGAGTCTATGCATTAGCATATGAAAGTCTTGAAATCATCATTACAGAGATGAATTTAAAACAAAATATCAAATTTCTCTTTTCCCCACTGCACTATTTCTCTCCAAATTCTACTGATGCTTTAAACTCTTGATCAGAGGTAAACCCTACCTATAAAAGTTACTGAAAGCATAACAGGATGGGCCCAATGACCGCTGCTTCCAGACTGGACAAAATGCCAGCACACTCCAGCAGAAACTACTTTTAGAACCAAATGAACACCTAATAATACTAGATTTAGATGACCCTGGAGGAACACAGATCAACTAAAATTGCTAAAACTGAATCAGCTAAAATCAAATCACTAATTTCATTAATCTGAGTTACAGCTAAGGTAAATACAATGCTTCTAATCAAGCTCTGTAAGTTGCAAGCCTATTCCCAAAGTCAGGACGTGAAGTGCTGTTCATCTGGATAAAGATCCACTTTTCTTCAATCAGATTGGTAAAAGTTAATTATTGTTTTAGAAAGAACATCTCCAAATGACAATTTGTTACTTTCCTGTAGCAATATATGAGCAGAAGATGATGCAAAAGAAGATTATTCTTCCATATGAAAAATAAATCATACCTCATTTTCCACATGAAGATCAACTTCACCAACACACTGCATAGAACTAAAGAACTTACTGAACTTCTCATTAATTTGTTCAATCATCTCTTTCAAGAGGGTTAGCCACCTTTCTTTGACCTAAAAGTAGACATATCCATGTAAAACCAGTTTAAAACCAAATTCTCCCTTAGAGACAGCATTTAAAGAAACATCATAATTAGGAAAGCTAACATCTCAGTTTATGCTCAAGACAATTTGAAATGTTACCCGTTATTTCTGTACATAATTTCATTGTATAATGACATAAGATTATAATGATACCAAAGTGATAACCTCAGCTGTTACCTGAGAAATGTTTTGCTTATAGTTATTCAATTCATTTTTCTTTTCCTCTAGATAGTTTGTCAGCTGCTGTATTTCTTGTGTTTGTTTATTGTATTCTTCAACAACCTGCCAGAATAAAAAAAGTCAACAGAATATTTCCCAATTTTAACCTTGAATGTAAAAATATCACACTGCACTGACACTGCTCGAACACAATTATAGAAACTACTGCACACTAAACGTTTCTAGCTTTACAGCAAAGAAACTGTAAAGCATTGCTTCTTTCATACTACTGCAACCTTTTTTTTTTTTTTTTTTACAAAGGCACGGAAACGCACAGTTCTTGGGGAAGAACCTACTTAAAACTTGAACAGATGCAGAATCTGGCATTTACAGCACATTGTTCCTGCTGTCTAGCTTTTTATACCTATACCAAGGGATCTAGCAGAGTGGGAAGCAAGTACAATGCAGGTAGAGGGGGAGGAAGAGAGGGCAGAGAGAAAGCAGTGAACATACCGAAGCATTCAGGCCTGTGAAACAGGAGGCCCTGGTTTTCTCTTCATTCAGAAAAGCATCAATTTCCTCCAATGTGTTTGGAAGAGTCTGAAAAGCCTGCAAGAGAAAGGATACATGTGTTACAAGGCAATATTAATGAAGGACTCAAGTTTTCTCAAGCAAAATGGAAAACCATAAAATAATCTATTACTTTTAATCAAGATGTCGCACATTCAAAATTTAACATAGCAAGATGTCCTCACAAACTACTCAGGACAGAGAGGGAAGCTAGAAAAATACAGCCTCTAATTACTTCTGTGAACACAAGTCTATGGATTTTAATTGAAATTGCAGATCGAACTGATAGAGGGTATCTCAGCACTATTTAAAGGTGCTTTAAAAGGTTAAGTGACAATAACAGAAGTACCCATCATCCTTTACTTGGAAAGCCTTCTAATATAAAATAGAGAATACTCTTTGCAGAAGTTAAAAATTCAAGAGAGATGTGGAGATTTGTTTTTGTACATACAATTTGAAATTCTTTTGGAAGGTCTTGATCTGGACTCAATTTGCAAGCCTGTCGAGCTTGTTTCATCAGCTCCTTGCAGTTCTCATAAAGAAATTGCTTCCTATCATCCAGTTCATGAAACCGTTGCTGTGAGAAATATTAAAGACGTTAAAAAAAATCACCTTATTTTAAAACTGTATTATAAAATTTCAGAGATGACACTAGCACACTGGCAACAAACCACATGTGAAGCAGAAAAAGTGAAATCAGACTGTTAGAATACAGAAAAAAATTGTTTCAACAAACAGAACTCATTATACCTCTCTTCTCCAAGTCAACAGATGCCAAGGTAAACTATTAAAAGCATGTTCTTCTAAGACAGCTAAATTAATTTTCTCTCAACTAAAAAAGTGTGCATGTAGATTCAATAGATGTCTCAAAATAGACTATTTTACAGGAAATTACCTAAGCCAAAACACAACTGTTGTGAGCCTTATATTAGCTCACATTTAAATGTATTGATCTCCTTGGGAAAACACAGTGGATATGATGTACACTGAATGGTTATTTCAGCTGAAATTTCACCAAGTAAACATCTTAATTACACAATCAGAAGTACCTATTTTGCTGTTTCATATTCTATCTCTGTAATATGAGGAAAATACAAAACAAAACCACATCACTTTTAAAGTAGTGCTGAAAAGTGAAAAGCAGGTATGGTTCTGATTTCACAGTGGTCTCAAGGCTAAACTCTTTGGAATTTAGTACAGGTAAGCAGCTGACACAGCCAATGACTGTTGTAATGTAGTGGTACATCAACAGTTGTTTAACAGGAGTTAAAATACAGTACACAAAATACAGCATTTTCATGAAACACCAAACTAAAGATTATGTCAAATAAGCAGTATTCAGGCAAAATTCAGGAAAGCCTGAAGCATCCTCCCCGTCTCACCCAAGCAACCTCATTCACTCATTTCTCTGCAGGTGGCCTGCGGCTTCCAACTGCTCTGCCTGCAGTGCTTGGGAGAGATTGTTCGCTGCAGTCTCCCAGCTCAGGTGAACACCACCACAAAGATAGCTGGGAAATGCCAGCCACTCAGAAGGGAAAAGTACTATATACAAAGATCTTGGTGGCTTTTAAACCATGTTAATTTACTACACATTTGTTCAGTGATCACATACACAATCCATCTTTTTAACTGACAGGTAAACTCTGGGAATACACTATTTCCACTTTTTTCAGAGGCACAAAGTTCTAGTTCAAAAATCCATATACACAGTATCTTCCTTCAGAACTTTCTTCTGACCATTTTGAAAGTTTAGTTATGTTCCCACATTTGCGAGAGCTTTATCTTCCCAATTTTTGTTGTTATGTGTTTCACTTAAATATAGGAGCCCTCCAGTGGTGAAAAATTTCAAAGCTTTCATTTGGAGATTCAGTTAGAGAAAAGCTTAGTCCACAATTTTATAATACAGGACACAGACACTGAAAGAAATTCTCATTACTTTCTAGCAATTTAATTAATCTTTATTCATTAAATACAACAGAAGCAGTAACAGATAAGATTGTGAGTGACCATCCATGGAACTCTCACACTAGACTGAAGAACTGGGGCTGCTGTTCTCAGCATGTACCAACTTAAAAATTCTGTTCATCCTTCTCTCTACATCAAGCTAGATTTTGCATTAGTGAATAAGAATTTCACAATCTCCAAAAACACACAGTATTTTTCTACACTGGGTTTCAGAAAGGCTGAGGGAAAAAAAGAGGGCCTTTTTTAGATCGCCCCTTCTACTTCATAAAGTCAATTGCAGAGAAGGAAGGAAATGTCGGAGTGGTGGCAAGGAGGACTGGCCTTAGAGCTGTACAGATAAAACTGTAAAGGGACGATGTCTGTCTGTCTGATAATAGCCAAGATCTTACATTATACTGAATTGGCATAAATAAACCTGTACAGCACAATGCTTATGTTCCACTGGATACCTGTATATGTCCTGTAATACATTAAACTAGTCTTTCTTGGAATATTTTACAAAGTTCTAAATTAAAATGGGACCCAGAAATTTAAAGCAAATTGGCTCAATCTCAAATGTGTCTGACTTCATGACAATGAAGGCAAAGGATCCACTCAGCAGCACCTATACTTTTTTATACAAGAAACATTGATTTAATACTTTTGCATTTGACCATTTCCAGAGCCCAAGTCAATTCTGAATCATCTGAAGTGGGCAATCTCAACTGTACCTAAAGCTTTCACTTGAAGCCCTACAGAGATACATGGAAAAAGATTTTGAGGTGATCTCTAGACACTGAAAATGCAAAGTAGATTCAACACTGAATATGCCTGACCCAAGTTAAGTCAATTGAAATTCTTCAGGGAAGATACATGTTTAACAGTAGAAACTTCAACAGAAAGACCGGAAAGCAACATACATTTGATCTAATTATGAAGCATGTACTAGAATAAATGCGTTCAGCAAAAAGCTAAGTTTCAATTTTCACTCAGCTTTGCCAATTTACTGTAATGGCTACCTGCTAAATAAAACTTAGATAACTATAAATAAGAATAGACAAATTTTGATTCCTTCTTCCTCTTGTATAAGTATTAATATTATACATATTAAAAAGTACATGCCAGTGTTAAGGTTCCTGTGATTTCCTGAAGGTGCTTCAATAAAACAATCTAGGTAAAAAAAGTAACTCTAAGAATTGCCATTTTGAATAGAGATGCTACCATAAAAAAAAAAAAAAAGTAAGTCTAGACAGAACTTTAAATTTGTTTCAGCCAACAGTGCAAGAACTAGCTTGGAAATAGCTGTATCCAGGTACTTCAGGAAAAGTTCTGTACTAGTAGAGAGCTGCAATTACAGCTTTCATAAAGGTATCTACCAAACAGCAAAAATCAATTCTATTCTATATGCACAAGCAACTCATACTCTGTTGCATCATCAGTACTGCAACTGATTTCATGCAAAATAAGAAGCTAGTTAAAGAAAACACAGCTAACACTTGTGAACAGCTTCTCAGGAATTCGTGTTTGAACCCATGCTTCTAAATTAACAAGCTATCAAAGCAAGTCAATTAGGAAGACTTTCAAACAACCATCATATACAAACATGCAGGCAACTGCAGCAATTACCTAATAAGCAGATGGGGCTAACAATCCTCCTTAATGTTCAGTATGGGACCCAATCATGGGTTTAGTTCTTGGGCTCATTAAATAAATTAAATACAAAGATAAGGTATCACTAAGGTGCCCACTTGAACTGTAGTGACAAAATACAAACCTGAGAAATCTGTTGTTGCTAACTGGACTTGTTAAAAAACATTTACTTTTTGAGCCTTTCTACTTAAGTGGTTAAAAAAATTCCACCATCAAGCAACAAACATGCTGCTCTCTCCACAGTATCCTACTGTCAAGATCTCACAGAAGGAACATATGGGATCTCCTCTTAGATGTACCACATGGGGTTTCTGTTTGGTTTAAATTTCAATCAGATATTTACTCAGGTACTACAGAAACTCAAGTTATTAGAAAACACCCAAAGGAGGGCAACAACGATGGTGAAAGGCCTTGAGGGGAAGCTGTATGAAGAGCAGTTAAGGTCACTTGGTTTGTTCAACCTGGAGAAGAAGAAACTGAGGGGAGACCTCACTGCAATTACAACTTCCTCATGAGGGAAAGAGGAGGGGCAGGCACTGATCTCCTCTCTGTGGTGACCAGTGAGAGAACCTGAGGGAACGGCCTGAAGTTGTGTCAGGGGAGGTTTTGGTTGGAAGAAAAGAGCTTCTTCACCCAGAGGGTGGTTGGACCCTGGAACAGGCTCCCCAGAGAAGTGGTCATAGCACCAAGCCTGACAGAGTTCTGAAAGTGTGATGCTTGGGATGGTCCTGTGCAGGACCACGAGTTGGGCCCTGTGGGTCCCTTCCAACTCTGGAAATTGCTTCTAAGACTGCTTGGGACAAACACCATGAGTAAGTGCTAAGTACTAACAAAGTTCTGCCCTTTCTTTGGCTCATACTCACCATTTTCAATTGAATGCATCATGACCAGCACATAACCTACAGATACTTGATGATTAAACAGAGAATTAATGGTCCCACAATTGTAATGTTAAGGCTCCATTTAGTTCACTACAGAGCTTTTGTAAAACCTACTTATTTCTATTTCTGTTCGACTTCCTCATTTTTGCAGATTTATTTATTTTATAAAACCACACAGCAACAGTTAATTTGAGATTAAGCTGAGAAATCCTGAGTTTTCCCCATCAAAGTGTAAAATTTAAAGCAGAAGATAAGAAATAAACTAGAGTGTAAAACATAAATCATTCACAGAGCAATACAGGTGTGGCGGTTTAGTTTTCTTAGTTTTGGTCTAGACCTTCCCTGGTAACAGGGTTATAACTAAGGAAGTATTCCACACCATTCCTTCACATAATCAGGTGTATATAAAGACAAGGAGGAAGGTTTCCTCCCTCTCTTCCTTTCAGGTGCTTAGAAGGCAGCAGGTCTCTGTCTTGGCATTGCTCTGTTCTATATGAGCTGAGGCCTATCTGAGAGCTGTTGTCTGAAGCTGTGCAGAGGTGGAGATTTCTACTGTTTTCTTGAGGGAAGTTTGGTAAGAATTTATTGTTAGTTACTTTATTGAGCTATTCCCTGAGTTTGAGTGTCTATGTATCTGTTTTGGGGGTTTTTTTAACCATTTTTGTCCCTCTTCCCCCTTTTCCCCTTTGGGGTTGTTTGGGATTCTTGTTCTGTATATTCATTGTGTTTAATTGTATATAACTGTAAAATATGTGAATATATATATTCTCTTATTACAATTTTCTTTTGGTACTTTTTTTTCTCTCTCAGGAGGGGGGAATCTGTGTGGCCAACAGCTGGGTTTGGGAGGGAGCCAACCCAAACCTCCACAACAGGAATAAGAACTTCTAAGAAAAAGGGGATTAAAGACTTAATTGAAAAACTCAAGATGCAGCACATGGGACACATAGCTTTGGATTTCCATGTACATGAAAACTTAAGATGCATCTGAATACGCAGAGTTTTTCCCCAAAGCAGGTAAACTTTCTAGAAATTCTAATCAATGGGATTACTAATTTTAGGGTTTTGATTGTTTAAATGTTCCTTGAGCCAACCATCAAAAACAGAAACTCTGACATGATTTCTTCTATTGATGAGGCTTAATGTAAACCAGTAATGACAACTAATGGGACACCACCTGAATCAAACACCTCTCACTAGGGAAGGAGGCAATTTTTGTTTAAGAAGTATCAGAACATTTACCTCACAAACAGTGTGTATTGATCTGACCAAACATCTAACCATACACTAGCCCAAGCTGCTCTCTAAACAACGAAGATGTGGGCAGAGACAACTGAAAACATTACATTCCCAGTGGCAATACACACTACTCACACAAGGTTCATGACTTTGTAATACAGTCTTACTCCTTACTCAGCTCCAGCAATAGTAATTTACATGAGATTTTGATAAACTCTGAGTAACAGGTACATCATTTGTAAGAACTGATGCAACAGCTATTTTCCAAATAACGTGCTGGACTTGTCTCTGTCTTCAAGTTACTTCTGCTCCTCTTAGGAAGTTCTCCTCTGTCCAGTTTTCCTAGAAGTGATGGTAACTACAACCTCAAGTGGTTTTCTAAAAACATGTCAAGGTCATTCCTTTTGGAAGTACATATCCATACCCATGCAAAATAAGTATCACTTAGCTTTTGAACTGCTTACCAGTTTTTATTTTATGGATCCAATTGAATTAGCAGTAGGGTATAGTTAACCCGCCTCTTTGCAAGACAAGGGAAAAAAAACTGACCTCCTTTGCTTTGACACTTTATTTTCCAGTGCATTGAAAGACTGTACTACTACACAAATACAAAAATTGACCTCTATGCAGCAATCCATGAGCATTCTGTTCTTAGAAAAGAGTACTTGCCTGTGGAACTAATTCCTCAGAGACTGTCTTTTTACCTGAACGCAGCATAGCTTCCTAATATGATCAATACGAGGGCTGTTCATCCTTCATTCTGTCCTCCAAAAAAGGCATTTAATTACAGTATGAGGCAATGAGCTTTGAAAGAATGGTAAAATAGCTCCACTCTGCTGCTGCATTTTCTGGTTCATCTTGAGCTTGTATTTCCCATGTGGGTCAGATCTACTTGTCCACGGACAGCCGCAGAAGAAAAATAATACTTCCAAGTAACAGCTAGCCTTTTTACATACACTACACATTTTGCAAAAAAAGATCTAGGGTATGATGACTTAAGCTTCTGTGAAAACATGCCTATCTGCCTTAACTGAGGAAGGCAAAGCTCCTATTCAGGTTTACATAAAAAGGCTGAAGTCAAACTACAGAAATCAAGGCTAAATATTTAGCAGTGCTAATACCCACTTCTAAACAAAGACATTGAAGTTTCTTTTTCCACACCATAAAGGCTTCCATATAAGATGTTTTCATAGTAGATATCCCAGTATTCATAGAAGTTGTTACCTCTGCAGCTCTTAGCTGGACACTTCCTGCTTTATACTCTGATTCTAGTCTGTTCTTCTCAGCAGTCGCCTTAATCCTTTGAAGACTCAAGACTCCATTGAGAATGCTCAGTGGTACGATACCCTACATAGAAAACAGAACAGGTAATTTATTTTTTTTCCACCAGAGACTCAAAATTGATATAATCACTATCTGGCTTTAGAAACTATCCCATTTTTTCAGTTGTAACATACAGTATCACACTGTGTTCAGCTCATCAACACTGCTGTCAAATTCAATGAAAAAGAAAGATGACTTATTGGTGACCCAAGTTCTTCAAGATGCATAGTCCCCAGGTACTTTTATCTCTAAATATATGTATATACACACACATCTATATCACTGTCAACCAAATACAGACATATCTATGTATATATACATACATATATCACTTTCAACTAAACAATTTTACATCAAAAAACCTCCCACGTTCTCTTTCCCTTTGTTGTATACCCACATGCGAAATATAAGAAAACCCAAGGCCATCTCAATTGTTTTTCAGACACAGAATTTGGTGGATGTCATGGTGGATGTTGTTTGTCATACATACAGATGAAAAAAGGTCAAAAAATTAAACACAAAAGATATATACATCTCAATGACAATGCAAGTTGACTGACCAGATGTACAGTGACTCTAGCATCTTGTGTCCCACCTGTAAGTGTGTATGATAACAGAAGGAGGCCCTGTTTGGGAAGTTTCATAGCAGGCTTTAGTGATTCCCAGAATCTGGTTTAATAATGTTGACATTAAAAGGGTTGTTTCTTTAAAGAAGTCAGCC
Source organism: Sclerurus mexicanus (assembly GCA_013396755.1). Lineage (NCBI taxonomy): Eukaryota > Metazoa > Chordata > Aves > Passeriformes > Furnariidae > Sclerurus > Sclerurus mexicanus. The sequence goes on along the minus strand of VWZF01005506.1, from coordinate 10,805 downwards.
TCATAGAGGCTTCAAAATCAGCAACAGATTTTTGACTGTGTGAAGGGTGGCTTCAAAGTTCAAATTATGAGGCACTGAGAACACCAGTTTACCTTGGGTTTTTTAATGATTGGCATATAAACACAAATGAATCTTCTGTTAATGACAGGGAGGACAAGGTTTCAACTGTGGACGTAGGGGACCTCCAAGATGAAGTTTTGAGAATGTTATCTTCTGATCACAGTGGTGAACCAAGGTCTGAAAAGGTTTACTATTTGTCATTTCAACACAAAGTTTCTATACTGTGAACTTGGACACAGGAAAATGTCTGTTTCCTATTCTCTTAAGCAGTTTGAAAACAATTAACAGAAATGCAAAAAGAAAAAAAAATTAAAAGGAGAGATAAAAAATAGTAAAAGATTATTCAGCAACAACAGCACAAACTGTTTGTGAACTAGACCTAAAGGCAGTGCCAGAATCTCTAACAGTGGAACACAGCTGTTTCTGTCAACTGGTTGTAAGGTATTGACATGTATTAGGTACATGCCAGGCACAGTCTGCCTTGCGTGTTTCTGTAAATGTGCAGCCTGTCAGACGAACTCTTTAAAAAAATAGATTGTATTACCATCACACACAAAATTCCCACATGTGTTAAATTTCCCTCTGTGGCAGAAATGAGTATGTTGGAAACATACAACTACTGAAGTTTTTCTCATGTTAATAACCTACAGTTAGTATAACTAAGAAACCTAGTACAGAAAATACGAAGATTCACATAAACTTGGAAGCATTCATGAAGTACTGGCTTGGGAACAACCAGATATGCATGAATTTCAACTACTTTGATAAAACACAAAATATCTTTTTGTACCCAGACCATTTTCTTCTCTTCAGTATGTACTAGCATGTATTTGCTACAGCACACCATGTACAAAAGTTGAGCTGACACACAACTGAAATAAATCCTTCTTGCAATCAATAACTATTTCAGGCAAACACCATCCATCCTCCCCTATACTCCTAGTATTCTGAGAAATTCACAGTATGTGTCAGATCTGTTTTCCTGTAGTGGGTGAAAGAGATTAAGAGACATTCTTCAGGCAGGTCATACCGCACTCTGTAAACACCTTTGGCTGCACTTTACAACAGCAACACACTTGGACCTTTCATGTACTGGGAAACAGGTATCAAATATAAAAATGAAAAGTCTGTTTCTAGAAAATCCTATTCTAAATAAAGAACTTTTGCATAAGTTTTGAGAAAAGTTACTCTTCAGTACGGTTACTAGCCGCACAAGTTCCATAATTTCTGTGAATCTACAGTTTTAGTAACGCTTTTAATATGGCACGTATCTTCTGCCATTTTTTGGCATTTTCAAATTGCTGTGGCTGGCTGACCCAAAGGTGATCTTAGGAACAATGCAATTGTTGCCAAGTCTATGCCTATCAACAAACAGAAACAGCCTACCCATTTGGAGTATTTTTTCTGTATTATATAAATACTAGCAACTGAAGTGTGTAGAAATCATCCTCAGTTCAAAAGAACACAAAGTTCTTTTCAGGGGTAAGTAGGGACATGTTTCCATGTTAGTAAGTAATGGCAAATGGAAAACATACATGCTCAAAGGGGTTTCAAGAATGGCACCATTTCTTGCTGGGTGCAAAAACACAGGCAGATTCCCTTGGAACTAAAAGTAAATGTCTTTCAGTTATTAAAACAAACCAAACAAAAACAAAAAAACCCAAACCAAAACAAAAAACACACACCACTAACCCCTCCCCACCAAAAATAAACTCTTAGAAAATTCACTTTGTAGCATCTTCCATTACTAGGGCTTGCAGACTAAGTTAATGCAACAGTTAAGTCCAAACTGTTTTCTTCTTTTTTTGCGTTATGGAAAAACCTTATTACATTGGAGTCCAAGACCTGAGTATTTTTCCCATCTTAGATGTTTTCCACAATCACAGATCCTTACAGCTTCAGGTCAGTTTTTCATGTAAATAATGACTACTCTTTTTTCAGTAAAAACAAGGACAAAAACCGAAGATTATGAACTAGGCTGGAAGGAAAACTTCACAGTTAGTATTTATTCAGAAACCATATTGGCTGAAATGGTTACACCGTTCATTCCTGTATTTACTAAATCAAAGCATGGATTGTTAAGACTTCAGTCATTGAGTTTTAATGGACAAGCAAATGATCTACAAATCAATGATAGATGAACAAGTTCAAGTTCATAAAACATTCAAAAGAACTTTGCCTTGAAGGAAACTAGCTTGTAAACATTTACAGCAACATTCAGATGCTGCATGTCTTCTACTTAAATTAGAAGAATTGGAGTTTTCATATTACAATTGAGATTATCTCAATTGATTAAAGCATGGTACTAATAAAGCCCGGGTTGTGGGTTCAATCCTATGGGCCATTCACCTAAGAGCTGGACTTACTGACCCTCATGGGTCCCTTCCAACTCAGAATATTCTAAAAACTCTGTGAATAAAAGTTAAATACATACTAAAATACATACCTTTGTCAGATGCATTAGTTCAGTAACAAGTTCTGCTTTCTGCTTATTTATTTCTTTGATCTTTAGATTTGCCAGTTGAGATTCCTTCTCCAGGTCGATAGCATCTTGTTCCAGTTGTCTTAAACTATGGGAGGAATCAATACTTGATTAATCTTGATTAAAAATAAATTGCACTAAAAATACAAAAATTCTTCAACTTGATGATAAACACAACAGTTAGCAAGAACAGGAATTTGTAAAGCTAAACCATTCAAATACATTAGAGGCATTCCCAATTTCCACACTTGGAAGACATACAAAAAAATTAATAATTAAATAAACTTCAATTTTGGCTACTAACAGCATCAGAATTCTTCCACAAGCATTATCCTCCATTTCTGTAAATTCCAAATTAAAAAAAAAAATCAAAATAAAAAATGACATTTTTCTCCTCCTCCTAGTTCCTTGCAACAACACAACATAGGAAAGTTCAAGAAGTTTGTTTATTTCTTATTACACTTAGTGCCAAAAGAATAACTGTGTCCTCATCTTAGTGCAGTAAACCAGATTTTTCCCTCATTCTAAACATCCAAAACACCTACATTAATATGAAACAATTGTGATGTTTAGTGAGCTGCAAAGCATTTGAAACCACCAAACAGGCCACGAGGATGATCCAGGAAACTACAAATTAATCATTCTTGCTTTGATCCCCAGGAGAAGTCTGGAGCAAGTTGCCTTGGAAAACAATTGTAGGGGCACAAAGCAGATGACCAGGAACACTCAACAATCATTTACAAGGGGTACACCTTACCTGACAAACCCAAACATAAAACAATAAGGTGATAGAAGATTGAGTAGTTGTCATTTACCTCAATTTTACCAAGGCTCTGTATCAATATATCTCATAAAAGCTCACCTACACACATATAAAGGAGAGATAACAGCAGGTTGGGGAAGCCCAATACACCCTAGCTACTCACAGGCCCATCACAGTGGCCAACAGTCCATGAAATGCCCACCTCCACAAACCCAGAAGAACACAGGGACACCCCAGGAGATGGGATCTCAAATCCAGGACTCAGAGAAAGGAACACCCTATCCCAGGACAGCCTCAGCACCAGTGTCCAGGTGTGAAACCCAACAAGGTAAGTCAATACCACAGCACCCTCAGGACTGAGGGAGTGTTGCTTCCATGAGGTATAACTGAATCATAGAATTCTATGAAAGTCGGGAAAGACCTTTAAGGTCATTCAGTTCAATCACTACCCTAACACTCCCACATCCTCAACTACACCATGCCCCTAAGAGCCACACCTGCATGTCATATTACAAAACCAAAAAAGCAACGAAAATGAAACGAAAAGCCACTATGTTAGACAATAATACAGCCCTTAGATAATTTTAGGTTCTGAAATGCAAAGATAGATTTGAAAAAGCTACTGTCATTTAAGGTTACAGGGCTACCACATGGGGCTCCAAGGAGATGAAATGCTTCTCTGTGCCTCCATCTGCAAGATCAAACAGCAGTTCCCAACCCTAACTGAACAGCTGGCACCACCTTTGGTGACAGTTCTCCTGGAAAGGGAGAGTCACACCACCTTCCCACCTCCTTTCCCACCCACAGCTACCTCTCTCCCTCCCTCTCTAACAGACCAGTTATTCTCCTACTGACTCTGGGTTACCTGAAAACCTTGTGGTTTCGTAGGTCTTTCACACTGGTCTATGGAGCATTTTGAGAGACCCCAATTTCTCAGCGTGGCTGAGCTGCCTCACTGCTGGGCACGTGCTGTGAAGGTTCACAAGGGTTACGAATTGCTCAGTGTAGCCCATGCACACAACAGCGGTATGTTTTTGCAGCAGCAGACCATAAAACTTACACAGATGTGGTAAAGCAGTGTTCCTACTTATGAGATGGAGGACACATAAATTAAAGGCAATTAGGTAACTTAACGGGTGGTCTTGTTCCTGGCAAATCTGCTCTATCTCAGCAGGGCTCTGCCCTGAATCTCTTCTCCTGAAGGCCAAGCTCTCCAGATTCAGGAGTCATCAGTTTCAAGCCACAAGAAACCTTAGTCTGTTGTGGGTAACACCCATTCCCTAACTGGAGTCCTTTAACCACTGAAGTAGAAAAGCCACTATCAGCGGCCATTACTGGGACTCCTCCAAGCTGTTGAGCCCCCAGCTCAATCCTTCCTACCTCCTGTGTAACTGCATAATGGTTTAACTTATACTATACCACAGACATCATAGGATCTAGGAGAAAAGCATTTTGCAACTGCACAGGACTTACCATTGCATATTCAGGGGAGAAACCAAATGCAGGGAAACAAGAGAATCTAGGTAACTTGGAGAGGAACATGAATAGGCAAACAGAGGAATATGGGATAAGAGGGACAGTTACATGTAAATAGTTGGCTGTTCACTACTTGTCCAGTCATGCCCAAATGGCACACTCTCATTTAATTCCATTTCTCCTTCTTTTCTTGGACAAGGGACTCTATTCAGCACTTGCTGAATATACACTTCAGTACATATAGGAGTTTAAGTGCAAGCAATTGTCAAATCGTAAGTCAGAGAAAGGGGCCTGCCTGTCTGTGAAGGCTGCACCTGGCTGGAGGGGACTGCAGAGACTTAAGTGACAGCCACTGGAGCAGCACTATAGGTCAGAAGCCCATCTGCCAATGGTGCCAGAAGCTGGTACACATGGAAATGTGCAAGAATGATCCCTAACAAGGACCAAGCCACACTAGATGGGAAGTGGCCTGGGAGCCAAAAGGGTATGTGTGTTACTAAGGGTGAGACCACAGGAAGAAATGGCTACTGGAGGGACGAGGGGAGTGCAGTTGGGCTGCCAGAGGCTGGTGTCTCTAAAGGTGAGACCTGTTGGAATGTATATGTGTTTAAGGGTAAGATGACAGGGGTACAGTCTATGGGGTAGGGACTGGAGGAGTCATGGCTACCTCTGCACACTGGTATTGCCTCCATGTCTTTGAGGGACCACAGAATAGGCTCCTGGGAAACTATGGAGTCACACAGACCATTCAGCATGCATATACACATGGGTGAGTAAGGCAGTCTGTCCAGGCAACAGAACCAGGGTTACAGCCTCAGGGGCTTGCAATCCCAGGTACCAGCCACTTGGGCAACTGAGGTCCATGGGCAGTTACTGTGCTGTTACTGTCTAGACCCAGCTGCTGATAAGATCCACACTACCCACAGGTCCATGTAAAAGTCTCACTAGGGGAGCCCCATGCTGCTCAGAGAAAGTAGGAACATGAGGCAGCCACTGGTGCTGCATTTGACCCACTGCTCTGTGTGTTCATTGGTGCTGTATGGCCTTGTGTAAATATGTACCACAGGTGCTGTTTAGATGTGTCCTGTTGAGTGTGTCTAGTGGGAACTCTAGCTTAGACTCACTATTGGATGTATGTGAGAGGAGTAAGCTGCATCAGCTTCACCTTCCTCTCAGTCTACTGGATCCAGACTCATTTCTGTAACTGTTTCAAGGCTCTCTCTCTCACACTAGCGCTGTATGCAAGTTTGAAGACCAGTCTGGAATAATGGAAGACTAGACGGGTAAAAAAACATGGTTAGATGGTCACTCTTGAGCTTGCTTATGGTGCCTGGAGGTCAGTGTCAAGTGGGGTACCATAGGACTGGGGCCTGTCCTGTTGAACACTCCAGCCAATGACACAAGGAGCAGATAGAAGGTCCCTGCCATCAAGTTTCCTGATGACACTAAACAGCGGGGAGCAACAGAGCAATAGAGGGGTCTGCTGAAGCTGCAGGAAAGGGTCAACAGAAGGCTCATGAGATTCAGCAAGGACCAATTCATAGTCCTGTCCTGGGAAGAAAATAGGTCTTGCAGTGATACAAGCTCACGACAGACTGGCTGCAGGTAAGGACTTGGGGTCTTGGTGGAACAGTGAGGTGTGTGTAAGCAGGCAGTGTGCCCGAGAGCAAACACAGTCCTTAGGTGTATGAGTGGAAGCACAGGGAGGATGAGAGTGACTTTTCCTCTCTATTGAGTACTGCACATGGTCAATGAATGACAGACAGTGGTCTAAAGCTGAGACTGGATGCCAGTGTTGTCTGCTGCCTTCTGGGAGCATGAGCTTAAATGAAATACCTCTGCAGGCTCATGATTCTGCCTTATGACAAAGCATAACATAAGAACTAACTGCAGAGGCCACAAAACAAAAGAATGTTATGAAAAATACTATGAACAATTGGGTCCAACTCAAACCCTGACATGCTTAGTACCATTTATGTACATTATGATATTATTGAGATATATGCTACTAAAACAAAAGAACATGATAATACCAGGGGGTCACTGCATGTATTTACTCAAACTGCAATCCTATGATTTTAATACAAGAAACCACCTGGAACATTGTTACCTGGTATATCAGATACTGTCTTATATCTTAACTTCTAAACGCCTTCCTTGTTTTGATTATCACCTGTTATCTCATGCTCAGTTACTGGTTACTTGGTAAAAGTATACTAGTAAGAGGAAGCCAAAAATACATCTTTGTTATTAAAATGTTCATTTTTCACAGACAATATGGCTTGTTTCCTACCTATCATACTTCAAACCAATTTTTGATTCCAACTGTCTTCTTCTGTTTCCTCTCTCTAAAAGCTCCTTCTTCTGTTGCCTGAGCTCATTGTCTCTGTGTTCCAGATGTTTCTGTCTCTCAAACAGTGTAGTCAAACGCATATCCAATGACTTCAATGCGTTATTGATGTCCTGAAATAAAAGAACACACACACTAGCATTCTTACCAACAATATGCAAGTAGGCTCTGCTTGTTGTATAGTAAACTGAATAACAGGTCAAAACATATACAGTGCAGAAATAAATTCCTACCTGTTGCTGACTTTCCAACTGTCTTCTTTCATCTGTATCCACAGAACTACTGAGAAACTGGGCTGCCCTCAGGGATGTGTTAGTAGAGAGGGTTAGATTTGTATAAGCAGATACTTTAATCATGTATCTTTCTTCTGCTGTGTATATTTGCCTAAATTTGGTTTCCTGTATGACCTAAAAAAACACACAAAAACATTAATCTGACAAAAGCACTACTTAAGGCAATGCTTTTCAGAGCAAGGAATAAACTAAAATCCATTGTAAAAAAATTCAGCTTATGCAAGACTCTGACTTGTTAACAACCTTTGCAAAAAAGATGCTATGTTTAATGCAGCATTATAGTTGCAATTCAGACTGGTCAGCAAATAACTGTTAAGATACTATCAAACAGTGTTATGTCACCATAACTAACTGAACCAGTTCTGACTATCACAATATTAGAGACACCAGAGGCAACTGCTAATTTTTGTATTGTATCATGAATAAGAATTGTATTGGCTGAAGATGCATAACATGTTACACATGCAGTCTGTGTAATAAAGTATTCAAGAAATTAATAGATGAAGCCATAAAGTGAGCTGTAAAGCATTAACTTCAGTCAAGTAACTGAACATGGAAGAAAAAAGCAGGTATAAAAATACTAGTTGCTACTTTTAAATGACTCGTGTCAAAAAGGATAGTAGAAATAACCAAACATTTACCATGTACTTCATAGTAGCACAGTAGTAGTACAAAGACATGAAATGTCCAGTAAACCACAAAACAGCTAAAAGCCTTCATAGGATAAGATAAATTTGACTATTTTTGTTCAATTTATATAACACAGCACCAGCTATATTCTGTTGATTTGGTTCAGTAAACAGTCTTCACTTTGCTTTACCACTCAGACTGTGATTGACAACTGTTCCGGTTTCAGCCAAGACAGGGTTAATTTTCTGTCACAGGTGAGAAGGGGCATGGCCCACTGATGTCTCAGGTCACCAGGGAAGAGGTGCAACACACACACGGACTTGTGATGGAGGGGTGGATTTAACCACAGACACTCTCCCAGGTTATCTGCAACTTTGAAACGTGCTGCAATCCAGCGGGCCAAGTGAGTTAAGTGCCTGAGGTATGGGTGGTANCTGTCCTTGGCCAATACCAGGACACTGACTTGGAATAGCATACAGGTAACAGATAGATTTAACTTTCTGTGAAGTACTGTGTTAGGATCACTGAATTTGTTAAAATGTCTTGCAGTGTATTAGTATATAATGAACTGTTCCCACTTCTAAAGGACATACAAAAAGAGAAATAAGATTGCTAAAGCAATTTTTTTTGCTTCCTCCACACTAACTTGCCAAATAATTTCCAACATAAACCTCTAGACCACAGGTGTTTCTGCTACTTCAGATACCTTACCCTTTCAATCATGTCTCTGGTCTTCTCTGTTCCCACAGGAACTTCATGGACCCGATACTGGTAACAAAGATAACTCATCACAGGATGAGGAGCATCAAATAACTCTCGTAAATATGAGAAAAATCCGTATCGGCTGAAGAAGAGGGGAAAAAAAAGCACTCATCAGAAATCAGATTTAGCAGGTAAGCAAGCTGAACTTACTGAAAACTCAGAAGGAAGTCCCACTAACCCAGAACTGAACTGGTCCAAAAATCTGACTGGCACAAAAAATTCTAACACACAGCAACAGAACAAAACCACTGAATTCAAAACCATTCCCCCAATACAGTCTGATACATACTGTAATTCCTCAATAGGTCTTGAAGGTAGGCTTTCAGCACATGATTCAGCAGGTGCACATACAGCATTCACTCTTAGTTTCTGATGATCACGTATCTAGATTAAGATTAGATTTGGTAAAGAAGACCAGAAAAACTCACTACATGAAAATAAAGTATTACCAATTCACAGCATCAGAATTATTTTAAAATGATGACTCTGAAAGAACTCACACAAATACACAAAAAAATAAAAGCAACCAAATGCAGAACCAGGTACTCAATCTAAACAGGTAATTTGGATGCAGTAAGGAAACCCATGGTCTCAGGCTGTACAGCCATTTTGCACAGATAATGGCAGACAACTGACTGCAGAGGTGCCGAAAAACCTAACCTTAATAGCTTAAAAAAGGCTGAGGATATAAGTGAAACATCAGTTTAGCCTGTTAAAGCAGCTAAATTGGGTTCCACAATGCTGCAGGCAATACAAGCCCTCAGAACCTCATATATGACCACTATTGTTCATGTATATAAAAATTACTACTTCTGTGAAGGGCAGACAGGTCTTCAAAAATTGCAAGACAGCTTGTCATTAAGCACACTATTCTGTGGACACTAGTCAAAAAGCATTATGACAGTTTAATACTGTATCTTCTGGCTTTTCCTCCTGCATCATCTGTCTGGCTTTCAGAAGGAACAACCTCCTCACTGACTCAGGAAACAGCAATATTAAGAAAACACAAGCCTGATTTTTGCATGTCACAAAAGATGCTCTCGTCTCTTTAGTGAGGAGGCACTGCAAAATCTTGGAACTCCATCAGTAGAGTCCCGCTCCATTCCATTTCTCATACACAGTTATTTCATACTTAGTGACTATCGCCTTGCCAAGAAAAACAAGAAAGTATTTCTAAAAAGACATTTTCTTAGTGTTTCCACATACCTCCAGTTTGTCTAAGTTTTAAAAATCTTACTCCAGAAGAAAACCTTAATCCAGAAGAAAACCTTTGAACACTCTGCATTAGCTGTTGTCCCAGTCGAAACACTATTTACTTGGCAAACTCCACGTTTAGGGCTCCTACATCAGTATTTAAATCATTTTTAAAATAGCTGCCAACTTGCCTCCACAAGAAACGCTTCCATATCTTCTTGACTCTCAAAAACGAAAGCCCTCATGTCATCACTTGAAATATGATTTTCAATATATTTAGCATGTCTGCTGTCTCTTGTATTGATCTAATAAAGAAAGGTAATGAGAAAATGATTTAACACAATTGGACATATCACCCCCAAGAACATTCGCAATAATCAAGATGATATCCAAGCCTACATTTAATGAAAAGGAAGAAAACATTCTTAAAACACATTCCCTGCCTTTTTTGCAACCAGTTCTCTGCAGAAGAAACCTACTGTAAGTCATTGTGCATTGTTTTTAGCCTCCCATATTCTCCTTCAGCACTCCCAAAGCTACCACTTCGCCCTTCTCTGCTCCACCCTAACCTTACAATTGCAATCACTCTCATCTCATGTCTAATCTCTCACTGTTTAGAAACAATTAAGTGACCGAATTCAAAACAATAAACACCACATTCCACATGCATTCATATGCAGTTTCTCTCAAGTGGACACTGTGAACATCAGGAGCTACAAACAAAGACTATTGAAGCACTAGTCAGATTCTGAGACTGACTGAATTTCTTTGAATTCTTAAAAAAAAAAAATCAAA
>VWZF01005503.1:2463-20218 GCA_013396755.1 Sclerurus mexicanus | reverse complement strand
GAGAAAATAGGTGTTTTGGCAAAAAAAAGTTTTACAGGAACAACAGATTTGTAGATGCCCACCGTTGAAAAAGAATGGCAAAAGCCAAAAGGGTCCAAAAAAAAGCTCATAAATTTTTATTAGCAAACTACACACTTGCATGGAAATTGGCATATTTTTGCCCCTATCTTCTAATAATAAGAATAAAAGAAAAGATGGAAGAGAGATAGAGGTCAGATAGGAGAGGAAAGAAGGTCACCAGTCCTCGGTCCAGCATTGATCCAGGCAACAGGGTGTCCAGGGTCCTGGGAGTGCCACCCGGGCTTTGTGGGGTACCTTTTTACAGGTAAGTTTTGCCTGCCCTGGGATTAGGTTTCTCACTCTTCATATAAATGAGTTAGCATGCTCAGTCTATTCTTCTGGGCCTTTCTGGAAATGGGTCAAGGGGCTTTGAGGGTCTTTTGGTGGTCTCAATCCCCCTCTATTGGTCTTGTTTGCTCCTTGACCCCACTTCTGCACTTGCGCTGTCCTTTATGTTGTGCAGTGGCCATGGACCAGAACAGTAAAATTGGCTCCAGAAAGGTGCTGCCCTACCTTTGTACAGCCCCCTTTTCCAGGCACATCCTGTTCTAACTTGCCTGCTTGAATGGTCATTGGTATTTGAGGCATAGCAATGCATTAACTCCTTACTGCCCAGCCCTCTACACTGCTCTAACAGGTCTACATCTTTCTTATATTGAGGACCCCATACCTGGATGCAGCACTCCAGGTGAGGTCTCACAAGAGTGGAGTTGAGGGGGGAAAATCACCTCTGTCAACCTACTGGCCACACTTCTTTGTATGAAGCCCAGGATATGGCTGGCCTTCTGGGCTGTGAGCAGACATTGCCAACTCATATCAAATTTTTCATTCACTAAGTCCTTCTCTGCAGGGTTGCTCTCAACCCCTTCATCCCCCAGCCTGTACTGATACCAAGGGTTTCTCCAGCCCAGGAGTAGGACCTTATACTCGGCCTTGTTGTACCTCATAAGATTCACATGGGGNGGTCTTTTGGTGGTCTCAATCCCCCTCTATTGGTCTTGTTTGCTCCTTGACCCCACTTCTGCACTTGCGCTGTCCTTTATGTTGTGCAGTGGCCATGGACCAGAACAGTAAAATTGGCTCCAGAAAGGTGCTGCCCTACCTTTGTACAGCCCCCTTTTCCAGGCACATCCTGTTCTAACTTGCCTGCTTGAATGGTCATTGGTATTTGAGGCATAGCAATGCATTAACTCCTTACTGCCCAGCCCTCTACACTGCTCTAACAGGTCTACATCTTTCTTATATTGAGGACCCCATACCTGGATGCAGCACTCCAGGTGAGGTCTCACAAGAGTGGAGTTGAGGGGGGAAAATCACCTCTGTCAACCTACTGGCCACACTTCTTTGTATGAAGCCCAGGATATGGCTGGACTTCAGGGCGGCNATGGCTGGCCTTCTGGGCTGTGAGCAGACATTGCCAACTCATATCAAATTTTTCATTCACTAAGTCCTTCTCTGCAGGGTTGCTCTCAACCCCTTCATCCCCCAGCCTGTACTGATACCAAGGGTTTCTCCAGCCCAGGAGTAGGACCTTATACTCGGCCTTGTTGTACCTCATAAGATTCACATGGGGCCACTTCTCAGTCTTGTCCAGGTCCCTGAATGACATCACATCCCTCAGGCATGTCAACCACACCACTCATCTTGGTGCCATCCTCAAATTTGCTGAGTACACTCGATCCCACTATGTCAGTGATAGACATTAAACAGTACTGATTTGTATATGGACCCTTGAGGGATGCCACTCATCTCTGATCTCCATCCAGACATTGAGCTGTTTACCACTACTCTCTGGATGTGACTGTCCAACCAATTCCTCATCGACTGAACAGTTCATCCATCAAATCCATATCTCTCCAATTTAGAGAGAAGGATATTCTGGGGNGGAAAATCACCTCTGTCAACCTACTGGCCACACTTCTTTGTATGAAGCCCAGGATATGGCTGGCCTTCTGGGCTGTGAGCAGACATTGCCAACTCATATCAAATTTTTCATTCACTAAGTCCTTCTCTGCAGGGTTGCTCTCAACCCCTTCATCCCCCAGCCTGTACTGATACCAAGGGTTTCTCCAGCCCAGGAGTAGGACCTTATACTCGGCCTTGTTGTACCTCATAAGATTCACATGGGGCCACTTCTCAGTCTTGTCCAGGTCCCTGAATGACATCACATCCCTCAGGCATGTCAACCACACCACTCATCTTGGTGCCATCCTCAAATTTGCTGAGTACACTCGATCCCACTATGTCAGTGATAGACATTAAACAGTACTGATTTGTATATGGACCCTTGAGGGATGCCACTCATCTCTGATCTCCATCCAGACATTGAGCTGTTTACCACTACTCTCTGGATGTGACTGTCCAACCAATTCCTCATCGACTGAACAGTTCATCCATCAAATCCATATCTCTCCAATTTAGAGAGAAGGATATTCTGGGGAACTGTGTCAAAGGCCTTACAGAAGTCCAGATAGATGACATATAGAGCCTTTCCCATGTCCACTGTTGTAGTCGCTCCTCTTACCTTCCCCTTGCATAGTCTTAAGGCTGTTGCTCAGACTGGGACAGTGCACAATACCACACATTAATCTCCTGCTCACATTCCCAGATACTATGCTGTCTGTTGAGCTCCTTTTGTTACATAGCTACTTGTCTGAAGAGTTCTTCTAGCTGGGCACACTTGTGTAGCTACGACATCCACCACTGCCTTCAGCAGCTAGGGGAACTAGGGGGACTGCCAGATACTGGAGCTCCATGCAGCCTGAGGTTATATCAATCCTTGGGAATTCTATTTGGGTGGAGATGTCTGCATAGATAGTCTGTAGTGCTTCTGTTTGGGTTACTACCTTGCCGTTGTGGCAGATGGACACCATTTTCTTTCAGTGGATCACCTTGAAGTCTCAGGACAGAAGGGAAAGGGACAGCAGATACTAGCAAGAGGGGAAGGAAGAAAAGGGGCACAACTTCAGGAAACAGAGTTGTTTAGGGCACAATCTGAAATTTATAAGTCCTTCAGTTACAACTAGCAATTGTTTTCTTGGCACGTGCCTGTAAATGTAATGTCTGGGAAGAAAAACAACTACTGTGGTAAGTAAACCTGCTCCCCCCCCTTGGGAGTCTGTGCCTGATAATGCAGTGTGAACACCCCCAACTCCTATTGACTTCATCTGAAATAAAAGGCCTTTTGCACCTTGCAAGTGTAGCTGGTAGCATTATACTTTTAGACCCTGTTCTGTACTAGAACTGTTCATTGAGTTTCTGAATGAATTATTGTGTGAGTTGTGTTTGTAAGCCAAGGATAAGTGGACTGCTTTCTTTTAATAATCTCCTTTCACTCTAGATGTAAAAATGTTCATTTTCTTTCAGATGCTTCAGGCATGCTCAGTCCAACATTTACCGGTACCATATGCAGCGTTCCCACCTCTGATTTCTAATGACCCATTCCTTTTGCATCCTCCTCACCTCTCTCCACATCATCCTTCTCACCTGCCACCTCCAGGACAATTTGTTCCCTTCCAAGCACAGCGGTCACATTCAGTAAGTAATGCTTAATATCCCCTCTCCTAAAATATTTTGGGGTTGATCAGCAAATAATGCTCTTGTCCTTCTAACAACATTCTGGTTGAGAGAATAAATGGATCTTATTTAGAGTAAATAATAGGGTTTTGTAGTAGCGCTACCTGAGCAAGTCTTAGTCTGAAGAAAAAAAAAGTATTGTTTTGAAATTAATTTTTTATTCTCTTAAGATTTCCTCAGCTGTTGCCCACTCTTTTTCCCTGGATACCTGTACTCCTGTCAGTCTGATATGCTTGCTTCATGTATTGCTTCTGCAGGTGATGTTCTTCCAGAAAGTAAAAGAGAATATAGAGACCTAAGTGTAGTGCAGCAGTGGTCTCAGAGAAAAAAACTTTGTAGAGAAACTAGAAAGCACGAAACATTATTTGTATTGCATGCTTCTACCACATTAATTCACAGTTTATTTAAAGTGAGTATCCCCCCAACCACTAGTGTGAAAAGTATTGCTTAAACCTTCTACGGCCTACTGGAGTCTCTTTTCTCCCCTGCTTATGGAAATTATTGACTCTTCTCTTAAATAAACTTGTGTGAAAAGTTAATGCCTTCATAATAGGGCTTATGCAAATATGAGAGAAGATGCTATTTTGGACACAAAGGAAAAAAATAGATTTTTCAATTTCTACTTGTTAATCTTCTGCCAGAGGTTAGTAGTATCTACTTAATAATCTTCTTCCAGACACATTTGTTTCTTTGGAGCTCTACCAATATTTCATTAATACAGAAATACAAAATCATTTCAGTATTGCTGACAAATACTGCTCAGATTGTTTTGAGCAGTAACAAATACTGCTGTTAAATGTCAGGTGTTGGCACTACTGTAATAATTTCATGTTAGTCATGGGGGAACAGTTCTACATAGTTTTCTCTGGTAAAAGGATGTTTACCCTCAGAAAACGTTGGGGCTTCTTTCTTAACTTAGATTGCTAATTTAACTTCAGGAATAGGCTCCTTTGTTAACTTTTAGTTCTGTTTGGTAGCTTATTTTTTTGCTGTCAAGTCTTACCAGAAGAATTATTTCCTTAAATATGCTGACTATTTAAAGTTTATTCAGCAGATTGGGGAAACAATTTTCCTTTTCCTTTGCTTCCACAAGATGACTTTCATATCTGACTGTTTTGAAGAATGTGGAATTCAGTACTGGGAAAAGAAGGGTGATTTAGTGAAATAGTAGAATTAAGGTTTTCCTGAAAAATGAGATCAAAATGAGCTGAGATTTGAATTGATCTTTCCTAATAGCATAAGTATAGCTTCAAGATAATGTATCTAGCCTAAATAGGGCAACAGATTACTTATAAGTATAAACCATGTTGTTTATCATGAAGATGTTTGTCTCACAGGGAAATGATGAGTTCTTTTCATAAGAAACTTCTTAATTTTTCATACATCAGTATGCCTTCAATAATTTCTTCTGATATTGAAGTAGAACTATTTTCTTCAGTTTGAGAAAATGTTTCTATTAAGGAAGTCAGTTGCTGCCTTATATATACAATCTGATGAAAGAGATCATAGGATCACAGGATAATTCATATGTGAAGACACCTCAGGAGGTCTCTAATTCAAATTTCTGTTTAAAACAGGATCAGCTATGAGGTCAGGTGAGGGTGTTCAGGGCTTTTTCTCGTTGGTTCTTGAAAACCTTCAAGGATGGAGACTACGCAAATTCTCTAGGCTCCTGTTCCACTGCTTGACTGTCCTCATGGTGAAAAAGCTTCTATTTGTATTTAGCTGGAACCTCTTTTATTTTTACTTATGCCCATTGTCTCTTGTTCTTCCACCGTGCACCACTGTAAAGAGCCTGGGTCCATCCTATTGATCAAATATCTGCAGGTATTAGAAGGCCAGTGTTAGATTTGCTTTCCTGCTCCCTCAAGCCTTTTCTTCTCCTGGCAGAAAAAGCCCAGTTCTCTCAAGTTCTAATAAGACAAATGCTCCAGTCCCCTGCCCATCTTGGTGGCCCTCCTTTGAGCTTGTTCTACTTTAACAATGTCTTTTTTCTTTTTTTTTTTTTCTGTTTGGGCGCCCAAAACTGGATGTAGTATTCTACATGAGGTCTAACAAGTGTTGAGTGGAAGGTGTATAATCACCTCACTCAATCTACTGGCTATGCTACTGTATGTTAATACAGCCTAAGATACTGCTAGCCTTCTGTGCTGCCAGGGCACACTGTTGCCTCATGTTCAGCTTGCTGTCTACCAAGGGCCCCAGGGCCTTTCAGCAGAGCTGCTTCATAGCCTGTCATTCCCTAACCTGTGTTGTTGCCAGGGGTTCTTCCTTCTCAGGTGTAGGACTTGGCATGTGTCCTTGTTGAATATCATAAGGTTCCTGTTGGCCCGTTTCTTCAGCCTGTTCACATCCTGCTGTATGGCAGCCTTACCTTCCAGTGTATGGATTGTTCCCTGCAATTTGATATCAGCTGTAGACTTCATGAGCAAGTACTCAGTATCTTCTAGGTGATTGATAATATTGTTAAAGAGGATGGGTCCCTGTGGTATACCAGCATCTTGGTAGAGTATGACCCATTAACCACCATGATCTAAGCCTGATCATCCAAACATTTTTTTATCCATCCGGTTGTTCACCCATCTAGACTGTAACATTCAAACTTGGATGCAAGAATATTGTGAGAGATAGTGTCAAAAGCCCTGCTAAAGTTGAGGTGAATGACATCCACTGCTCTCCCCTCATCCACAAATCCAGTCACCTTATACTAGACAATCTGGTTGATTTTCCTGTGGTATAGCCATGTTGACCCTTCCCTCTTCCATATGCCCAGAAATATGTTCCAAGACGACTTACTTCATGATTTTCCCAGGGACTGAAGTAAGGTTGACTGGTCTGTAGTTTCCCAGAGTGTCATTTTCTCCTTTTTTGTTGATGAATGCAATGTTTGTCTTTCTCCAGTTGTTACAGATCTCCCCCTATCTACATAACCTTTTAAATATTATAGCAACCTTGCAAGGACTCAGCACTCTTGGATGTAGTCCATCTGGTCCAGTGAACTTGTATGGATCAAGTTCTCTCAAGTAATAAATCTCTGACTCAATCCTCATCCACTGCTAGTAGTTCTTCTCTAGATTCTTCTCCCTGCCCTAGTGGCACAAGAGGGAGGAGGTGTAGAGGGTTATGGCCAGTATATAACAGTCATTCTCTGCTGCATCATCCTTTTCACACCTTTCCTCTACTCCGGCATCGGTTTTTCATGTGCTGCAATTCATCACGAAAATTTACTCTAGTGTAGGTTCTTCCATGGGCTGCAGTCCTATCAGGAAAATCTGCTTTGGCATGAGTCCTGAATGGGCCACAGTTCCTTTGGGAAATATAAATCTGTTCCAGAGTGGGTCCTCCATGGGCTGCAGGGAATATCTGTTCTGGTGCTGTGGAGTACTTCATCCTTCTCTGACCTTGGTGTTCCCTCTGTTGTTTCTCATACTTTTTTTGTTCCCTCCTACTCCCCATACAGCTTTTTTTTTTTCCCCTTTCTTAAATAGTTTTTCACAGAGGCACTACAAACACTGCTGATTGGCTCAGCTT
The DNA here is from genome assembly GCA_013396755.1 of Sclerurus mexicanus. Taxonomy (NCBI): domain Eukaryota; kingdom Metazoa; phylum Chordata; class Aves; order Passeriformes; family Furnariidae; genus Sclerurus; species Sclerurus mexicanus. The sequence continues at coordinate 13,051 of VWZF01005503.1, read as the reverse complement.
TGGCCTGCAGTGGGTTGGTCCATTGCTGAGCCAACTGGAACCAGCTATCTCTGGCACAAGGGAGCCCCTTCTGTCTTCCCACAGAGGCTACTCTTGCAGCCCCATGCCCCCGCTACCAAAACCTTGCCACATATTCCCAGTACAACTCCACAAAATGTTCACAACTCCTCAGAACATATAATTGGAACTGTGTTTTTTTGGTATTAAAAAATAAATTTTAGAAACTGATTTTCTATTAATACAAAAAACCCTGTGTTTCTTTTAGCCACTTCAAAGGATAGAGAATGAAGTAGAACTACTTGGAGAACATCTTCCTATAGGAAGCTTTACCTACCCGCCATCAACTCATCCACCAACATTGACTTCCTCAGCTTCTATCCAATTCTTAACCCATGATCCTTTACACCAAGAGGTTTCATTTGAAGTAGTAAGTATTGTTTTTGTACTACATCCTCATGCATGCTGAGTTCAAGGTCTTGATCTTTGCTCTAAGTTATAACCATTTTATTGAAAATTACATTTTTGCAATTGAATTTCATTAGTGGCTAGAGCGGTGGAAAGTCAGAGTGGTTGGTTTTTAGGGTTAGACTTACTTCATAGAGTCTGAGGGCTCAAACTTGGAAGAATGACTTACATGGCTTATACTAGTGAAAGAACTGTATATATTTTGTTTAAAACTCTAATTCCCACTCAACCACCTGCACAAGCCAGTGCATTGCATCAGGTTGAAAGCCCTTGGCTTTTGTTTTGCAGCATGTTCACCAATTCAAGTCCTGCCTGTCCAAACCAGCCCATATATAAAACCTTACAAAACACTTATTCCGTCTAGGACAGAGTTACTTTTTGCAGTAGCCATGAGGAGGCAGAGACTGGAGCCCTAGGGGCATGGCTAGGAAGCTATTCTATACCACCTCACATCAATTGCCAGGGGTGGAAGTAAGGGACTCTCTGGCTTCCGAGAAGAAGGGTATGGTTTTCCAGTGGAACAAAGCGTGGCGGGGTAGGGAACCCGTCAGCCATTGTTCATTGTCACCCGGGGTCCATGATGACTATTTCTGCATGCGAATCACCCTTTCTTTTTTATACTTTTGTTATTAATATTGTTGCTGTTACTGTTTGTTTTCTTATCACATTGCTGTTTCCAGTAAATTGTTCTTAACTCATGATCTCTGCCCTTTGTGCCTCCCATTCACAGAGGGAGGGAGGGAGGGGAGCAGTTTATGGTATTTTTAGTGGGAGTACTAAGTTTGGGAATACCATTCCTAAACCACGACACTAGCTTACAAGGGTTTCTGATTAGCATTGTTGCTTTTTTTTCCTGCAAGACAGTATAATTGTGTATTACTGATGAGATTTGTTGGTCAAAATAATTTTTTTAAAAAGTGTGGTATTTTTTAGCTTGGACAGAGCTGGATTTTTTTGGATAATGCCTTATTTAAAGCTTATTTCAACACTCACTTTTCATTTCATTTCATTATTAAATAAGACAAGAATTTTTTCTTCCTTTTTACAGCCTTACCTGCCTTTTATGCCTCGAAGATTCACAGGGCACAGTAGATATCTATCACAGCAACCAATATCACCACACGTGTACCATCCCAGCCTATTACCATACGTGTTGTAAGTCCAAAGCACATTGTACTCATAGACTACTAAATAACTCTGTAAGCTAGTTGATCCCCTCAATATTTTTTAATGTTTAGGCTCTATCACAGATTACAGACAGTTCAAACAATCCCAAGGAATAAGAAAACTTGTAGCTATATTTAAAGTTTCCAGTCTATTTAAACTAGTACAAGTGAACAGTTTGATGATGATGTAGTTTTGGCATGTCCTTTGCCTCTTTTTTCTGTTGAAATCTCCTTAAAGATATTCAGTGTAGAATGATTACATGTGATTCTTAGATAACAGTTGAGTTATACCCATGGTTACATCCTAAAGTCTACTTATGTAGGATAAAGATCTAACACTCCTTACCAAAAGAAAGAAAGAAAGACCCCGGGGAAATCAATTTGCTCTTAATTAAGTACTGAAACATAATGACTGGGCCTTCCTGGGTGTGGGTGTGTTTTGGTTTTTTGTTTGAGGGGATTTCTTTCTTCTGTTACAGCTTTTGAACTTCTGCACTTGACTAACCATTTCTGGAAGGGAAGGGATGGTAGAAGTAGCATTAAGGGATTATCAGTAACCTTTTAAAGTAGATCTCATCTACTGTAGATTAGATGTGTGACATGGAATTTATTGTTCTTTGTAGGTTCTGTTTTTGAAATTAATATGGAATGCTTAGAAAATGAGGATATTTTTTTTATAAAGGTGTCTTTGACAGGGAGATAATCCAGCTTTGTCATTTGCTGTTTTGCCACAACATCTATAGTTGCTGACTCTGCAGTTTGACTTGCATCAAAATAGCACCAGAATATAGGATTCAGTGAAGTTCTTAAACTTTGCATTGTGCATTCTGACAAAGTCTGTTCTGATGTTATAGCTGCTTGCCTGTTTACTCAGGCAAGATTGCTCGTGTGTCACAATCATTCCTGATTAATTTATAGTGCTGTGGGTTTTTTATTTCTATGGTTGTGCATTAAACTTTGACCCATATTACTATTTTGAGATGGCGATGCTTTTTTAACTTAAAATTAAAACCAGAAAAATCGCATGCTCTTCCCTTTATACCTGCAGAGGTTCTTTTCTGGGCAAATCCATGCTATATGGAAATGTATAATTTGGTCTGCTGTCAGTGTGGAAGTTGGCCCAGTACTATATTGTAACTATCTTTGTTATGTGCATTATTGTAAAGGAGACTGAGGGGCAACCTCATTGCTCTCTTCAACTTCCTGTGGAGGGGAAATGGGGAGGGAGGTGTTGATCACTTCTTCCTGGTATCCAGGGACAGGACATGTGGGAAGTATTCAAAGCTGTGTCAGAGGAGATTCAGATTTGACATTAGGAAGCATTTCTTTACTGATAAGATGGTCATACACTGGAAGAGGCTTCCTAGAGAGATGGTCAATGCCCCAAGCCTATTAGTGTTTGAGGCATTTGGACAGTGCCCTTAATAATATACTTTAGCTTCGAGTCAGCCCTGAAGTGGTCAGGCAGTTGGACCAGATGATTTCTGTGGGTCCCTTCCAACTGAAGCACTCTCTTCTGTTCTATTCTGAGTGCTTGAATGCTTTTGTATTGGGGAACTAAGTGAACTTGGATTATTAATCTTCATTGATAGTCTATCTATTTAAATAAGTCAAATTTAAATCCAGAAACTCTGATCAATATTAATATTAACTCTGTGATGCAGGCCATCAAGAGATTAATTTCTGTAATAACACATCCTTACTGTAAGTATGAGTTTTCATAGTAATATACATGCAATTTAAAAATGCAATACAGCAAGTACCAAAGAGTGATGTAATTTTAATTATTAATTCTTAATTTCAAATTTAACCTTTACCGATTCTTAGAATTTGTTTATTTTAAAAGGATGAATAGCATAACTCTACCTCTGACATATGTTTGCGTGCTTTCCTTCAGGAAGATGTTGAGTTTTAATGTTGTTTGTTCTTCTGGCAGATCAGTGCTTCCAGTGCCACCTGCAGTTAGACCAACTTTCAGTTTTGAGTTGGATGTGGAAGATGGAGAGGTAGAAAACTATGAGGTTGGTGTGTGAAGTACAAATTCATGAGGAGCAGATGTTAATTCAATACATGAACTTAAATGGTCTTTTGCTTTTCAAAGACAAAACCCAGATTAAATAAATGTAATGTTTATGAAGACAGAATGTAGAAACATTTTTTTCCATACAAGTTTAGAAACATCCTTATTTTGTATCTATTGCCTTTCCCCAAATCTATCCTTTCAGATTAGCGATGGTTAAATTTCTTAATTTTCCATTCTAGATGTGACTCTTCTTTTTGTACTTTTCTTGATTTTTAAATGTTGAGCATAAATATCCTATTCTTTTGAATATGCTATAACTTAATGCTTTTTATGTGCCTTGATATCTTTACAGATTAGTGCTAACATTATAGGATGAATTCAGGTAAATGTTCTGTTGGCAAGAATTTCTTAATATATATTTTATCTTGACAATAAGGACAGTACAGCAAGTCACATATTTTGAAATAAAATCTCAGTGTCTTAGGTAATTGAGGGCTGATCCCAGCTCTTGTCCTTGCTGCTTCTCAGGCTGTTGGATTCCCATCAGATTCTGTTCAGAAAACCTCAACTGCTGCCTACCCCTCCTCATGTATCTATTGCTCATTGATTCTGCTCGGAGATATGTATCTATGCTATTGCACAGCATTTACAGTGTAATGACAGGCTTTCTTATATTGCTTCTTGTGCTAGTTAAAAGAAGCTGGCATGTTGGGCTCCAGGTTTTGGGCTCTTTGAGTATCTGTACTCTTTGCATCTTTCATCAAATCTCTTAACTTCTGCGCTTCAGTTCTCTATCAAGTTTATACTGATGCTTTTCTGGAGCCCCTCATGCGGGAGCAGAAATTATTTACATGAGGATCACTTAGGAACAGTGTTCTACCTGTATGAGTACAAAATTTAATCAGAAAGTGTCTCTATTCAGTTTGATGTCATGCCTTTGTTTCCAAAGGTTCAGCAAGAAATCTCCATGTCTCAATTCAGTTAGCCCAGGAAGTGGAATGGGAGTAAAAAGTTGTCTCTTTAAACTCTTGGACACATACAGCTAGGCTGATTGCATATTCCTAGAGAGCAAGTTTGTCAACATTTTCTTCTGGTTACTCACACTACTGTGTCAGGGATGGGGCAAAGGGATTAATTTCCAAAGTAAAACATGTATCAAACTGTGAATAAGCTACAGGAGTAATTAACAGTTAGGTCATGGATATTTGGAAATCCTGAAGATACTATCTTATGCAGTTCAGAAGGATTCATCAATGAGCAAACTTTGAAAGCCATCTTTCCATAGTACTTGCAGTTGTAGAGAGAGAAACAAGACAAAACCTGCCTTGATTAGCTCAGTTGGTTAGAGCACAGTGCTAATAACACCAAGGTTGTGGGTTTGATCCCCATACAGGCCATTCACTTAAGAGCTGGACTTGATGATCCTTGTGGGTCCCTTCCAACTCAGAATATTCTGTGATGAAGTGGGTTGTGCCACCTGTGACATGGCAGAAGAAATCACTTCTAGTAGGGCTGGAGCTTGTTGTGGCAATGAATGTTAAAAAGTCCAAATTCCTTGTTTTGTAGGCACTGTTGAATTTGGCAGAACGCCTAGGAGAAGCCAAACCTCGAGGACTAACAAAGACAGACATTGAACAACTTCCATCTTACAGGTTCAATCCAAGCAATCATCAATCAGAGCAGACATTGTAAGTGCATCTATTTCAAAATTACATACTTTACATAACTGTTTCCATGCCTTCAGGCTTCAGCCTGAATGAGACAAATACTGTAACACAAGTGCTCTAAAAGCATTCAAATAAAAAAGATAAATTTTCTTAAACCATTTTTCAAATAATATATCATTTATCTTGACTTTAAAATTCTGCATAGTCTCACTTCAGTTATATGTCCAAATTTAGTTATTCAGTATTTTAAAAAAATTTTCCAAATTTTTGTTTGGCACACTAGATAACTTGGAATTCAGCCTATATTGAAATATTTTCCAATTACTGAATTTTTAAGTGTTCCTGAAAGAGCTTTTGACAGTCTTTGAGGTTTACAGTTATATTTTCTTATTTTTAAGACAAATTCTGTTTGAAAAATCTACATAACAGAGAAATGAGATATAGGTGGGAGGAAGCAAAAGTGATATATAGTGCTGTCAAATGTTTGAAATTGAACTGAAGTGTTTTTTTTCTCTGATGTTCCACTTGGAGCAATCTTCAATGTTGTTTTTAACATAGTAGGGAATAAGAAAAATAAAAATACCAGAGAACTTAAGCTGATGGTGTCCCTGGGGAAGAAATGTGTTTATAAAATACGTACAACAGAATATAGATGTAATTTAAGGAGAAATTTTTCATAGTAAAAATGTGTGATCTTTAATCAACTATGGCTTTCAGAAATACTCAAAGGCAGTTTTCTGGGATTCTTTTTATTTTAGTGTAGCTAAAATTAAAGTTAAAACTGAAAGAAATATGCTATAGGGTTTGCACTGCCTGTTTATAACAGCAGGCATGAACTCCAGTACTTTTAAATTATGGTAAAGCAATCTATTTACTGCTTGAGCCAGTGAACTCCCTTGTCTGTTTTGGGATTTGAAACCATGGCAAACAAAACAAAAGAAATTCTCATTTTACATTAGTCCCCTAGAGATCTATACCCACAAAAGTTTGATCACTGTAGATACTCCAGTGGTTTTAAAAAACACTTTTGCAGACACACATAATGAGTTGCCTGTTGTTATTAAATGGGAAAGTTTATAGATATTTGATGTCTTTTTTTTTTTTAGGTGTGTAGTGTGTATGTGTGACTTTGAAGCAAGGCAGCTACTTAGAGTCTTACCCTGTAACCATGAGTTTCATGCCAAGTGTGTTGATAAATGGCTTAAGGTAAATAAAATGTGTTGGATGCAATTTATAATGTCCTAGTTTGTAGTTTAATTTTTTTTCTTCAGTTTTCTACTGCATTTCATCTCATTTCCCATTTTTAATATTTCGACTCTGAAGTAACAAAACAGGGCACAAGCTGAATTTATCTTCTTTTTGTTGTCTCCTTATACTATAGAAATATTCCTTTTTAGTGATTAACAAAATATATTTCTTTTTAATAATAATTGGAATAGGGTAATTTTAAAAGGAATGTGAAGAGAATGATCTTCACTGGTAGAAAGTGCTCCTATAAGAATCCTTCCTACCATTATGAATTTGAATTCTTTAGGCCAATAGAAATATATCTATCTTTATAAGTTTTAAGACATGATTGAAAGAGATTTGAAAACAAAAAAGGCCTTAGCATGAAATTATGTCTTTATGCTTGCTATGATATATTCTTTCAAAACAAGTTGTGGGGAAGACCTAGAAGCAGGACAGTGCAATATGTTGACAGATAGGATAGAACTGGTACAGAAGGTGAGAAGAATAGGAATACAGTTTAGAAGATGATATATAGGGAGACATCTGTATAATCTGTTATCCAGACTAACTTCTAATAAGATATTCATTCCTTTCTTGTCTTACCTTTTAAACAGTTCTATTCAGATTTACTTTAATCTATCCATAGGTTGTGTTGCAATATCAAATATTTCAGTCCTATGTGAAGAAGCATGTCAAATATTTCCTAGAGAATTATAGATGCAATCTTATGTTACATAATTTTAAGATATATTTTATAAATAAAAAAGTTCTCATGCTTTGCTGACAAATATATTCCTACAGAAAATACACATTTTTTACTTGAATAAAGTCCTATAATTTCTAGGCTTTATAAAATGAAGGAAATTACTGTCTCATACATACAGTAAAATATCCTGTGCGTAATGTGAAATATTAGATTCAATATTGGCTAATGGACAATCATGAATAATGATAAGATTTTTTTTAAAAAAAGTAATCTGAAAACCTCTTTGGGTTAGTGTACCCAATTGCCCTGGTTTTGGTCCAGATCAGCAGGAGTGGGCATAGCCAAGACCCTAATGTTATTCGATACTACCACATGTCACTGCCAGGGGCAGGGAAAGGGACTCTCTCTTGTTTCTGGGAAGAAGGGTATTCCTACCAGTGGGAGAAAGCATGCTGGGCAGACTGGTCTGATATTGTTTTATTTTATTTGTAAATCATTTAATTGTCTTATACCTTTTGATATTAATATTGTTGCTGTTACTGTTCATTTTCTTATCTCATTGCTGTTTCCAGTAAATTGTTTTTATCTCAACCCATGATCTCTCCCTTTTGTGCTTTCAGTTGGGGGGGGTGGGGAGGGAAGGGAGGAGGAGCAAGCAGCAGTGTGGTTTTAGCAGGACTATTAAATTGGGGAATACCATCCCTAAACCACGATAGCCTTAATTGACACCCAATGTGGGGCACGAAGGGTTGAGATAACAACAGATATGCCCATAGAGGGCTGGAAACAATTTTGATTTAAGCATTTGTGTATTAGGTCCAGAGCCACTGGTCACAATGTTGCTTGGTCTGTTCATGTGGGTGTGGCACCTAACACAGTATATATTCCCATATGTGCTTCTCGCAGTGCTCTTTTTCAGAGCAGGGAGAGGGATCGGGATTGCTTTTTTGCTGTACTGTGTGATATCAGTTTATGACATGATAACATTAAGGACAATGATGACCATTTGGAATGTGTATTCAGTGTTGCTTTCCTGCCCTGGCCTTGGGTGCTACCTCTGAGAATTCATTAATAATTGTACCCAGCCTGTGGGGGGAACAGGGGAGGATGGTTTTCCTCAGCCTTTCACCTCCTTTCCCTCCTTCACACCTTTTACAATAACTTTTGAGAATCTTGAATTCCCTTTGGATGTTAAGGAAAGCATGCTCTTGTTGCTTGGTCTGCCAGTTCTCTTCAGTGTAGTCTACACCCTATTTAGTTACAAAAGAGATTTCTAGGAAGGTCATTCAGAGATCTGCCCTGAGGGAGGATAGTCATGAGTGGCATGGAAGGTGGGAGAAAATGGGCCAGCTTTTGAAGGACTATTCTGCTCCATTGGCTTGGAAGTTCACCCCTGAATAACTCAATGGTTTGGAAGTTCACTCCCAAATAACTACAGGACCCTGTTGAAGTGGCAGAATATTTTAAAGAAAAATGCTGTGGCAGTTCCAGAGAAGAGCAAAGTTATGCCATGTGCTGGCCCCGGTTACTATTTATCAGACACAGCTGCTTGTCACTAGACAGCACCCTCGGGGAGAGGAGGAGGAAAGCAAACCAACAAGCACTGTGGCCATTCAAACTGCAGCTGAACCAGAGGAACAACCTGTGCCAGTAGCAGTCACCCCTATATGGAAGAAGAAATCCAAGACCAAATCAGTTTGCTTAGTGAGAGATGAAGTAGAGTCTTCAAAACAGGAGGAAGAGGCAGGGCCAGAGATACTCACCCGATCCCTATCCCCAGGTGAGCTGTGAGATATGCAAAAAGATTTCAGTCACCAGTCGAGTGAGCCCCTGGTGACCTGGCTGCTCTGGTGCTGGGATATTGTGGCCCGCAATATGAAACTAGATGGTAGTAAAGTCAAGCAACTGGGATCCCTGTCACAGGATGTGTGCATTGACAAGGGGATTGGGAAGAGGACAGAAACTCTCAGCCTCTGGAGGTGACTTCTGTCAAGCGTGAGGAAAAGGTACCTTTTCAAGGATGATCTTTTAATACACCAAGAAAAGTGGAACACCACGGAGCAAGGTATCCAGTACCTGAGAGAATTAGCTGTGCTGGAGGTAATCTATAGGGATTCAAATAAGGAGCAGTGTCCTGTAGATCCAGAGGAAGTCCAATACACATAATCCATGTGGTGGAAGTTTGTGCAGAGTGTGCCATTGTCATTGGCAGTGATGTTATAGAAAGGAGAACAAAGAGTGGAAAATTTGGTTACAAAACTCAGACTATATGAGGAAAGTATCTCTTCCCTGCTACAGGCCTGTATCTCATCCGTGGAAAGACTGTCCAAGGACCTTCAGCAATTTAAAGAGGAATTGTCCCATGTCCCATCAGTATAGAACAGAATCTCTGTTATTAGGAGCAAGTGCCTCCCTGCTCGAGAGAGGGTACATGCCAGAAGGTAACCTGTGGTTTTACCTGCATGACCACGGAGAGGATATGAGGACTTCCGTAAGGCAGATTTTGGCCTATTCAGAAGACTGGTTCAGAGCATACCCTGGGAAACAACCCTTGAAAACAAAGGGGTCCAGGAGGGATGGACGTGCTTCAAGAAGGAGGTCTTGAGTGCACAGGAACAGGTTGTACCAGTGTGCCGTAAGGCAAGCCGGCAGGAAAGACGACCGGCTTGGTTAAACAGGGAGATTCTGAAGGAAATCAGGGGGAAAAAGAAATCTTATNCCCTGGGAAACAACCCTTGAAAACAAAGGGGTCCAGGAGGGATGGACGTGCTTCAAGAAGGAGGTCTTGAGTGCACAGGAACAGGTTGTACCAGTGTGCCGTAAGGCAAGCCGGCAGGAAAGACGACCGGCTTGGTTAAACAGGGAGATTCTGAAGGAAATCAGGGGGAAAAAGAAATCTTATCAACTGTGGAAAAAAGGACTGGCTACTGTCTTAGTTCAGGGGAGAACTAAGATATCTATGTTGGCCGAGCGAGAGAAAAGGAAAGGCCTTCTTCCCCCAAGAAGATCAGCCAAAAAAAAAGAAATAACCCCTCTCCTTTGAATTTAGAAAACAGAACTTTAATTAGAAGAATATATATATATGAAAAGGATAACAGTTCTTAACCACTATATATATATATATGTCCAGAAAGGGCCAAAACAAAACAGTTTGTAATAAGCCCCTTAAATGAAAAGGCAAACAATGTCCTTGGCTACCCCAAAAAAGGGATGCAGTTATATTTATGGACAGCAGGTGGTGATGTCGTGCCTCAGCTGGCTGTGGGTCCCCTTTCACCAGCACTGGATGAAAGAAAAAGAAAAGAAAAGAAAAGAAAAGAAAAGAAAAGAA
>VWZF01005498.1:75942-100172 GCA_013396755.1 Sclerurus mexicanus | reverse complement strand
AGGGCTAAGCGAGCTCCATCTGTGCGGGTTTGAAGTTAGAGTTCTCCTTCTCCTGGGCTGGTTGCCAGGGGGCTAGCAAGCCCATCCTGCCCTTGGCCACACTTTGTCTGACCCTTCAGTTGAGACCTGAGTAGCATGGGAGACCCTACTGGAGGCATGTACCACTGCCAGCACAGCTCCCAGCCTCATAAGGGCATGCAAGCTTCTACCCCACGACAAGGGGAGCTGTTCATGGGGAAGGAACACCTAGGTATTTGACAAAGAATAGTGCAAAATCCTGCACTGTGGGTGAAGTAATCCCATGTGTTGGTACAGGCTGAACACTGACTTGATATAAAATAGCTTTGTGTAAGTGAATCTGAGACTCCTACTCAGCAGCAGCTTGACCATGAGGCAGCAGTGTGCTCTTGTGGTAAAGGCTGCCAACTGCTTCCTAGGCTGCAGCAGGAGGAGGAGAGTTGCCAGGAAGCTGAGGGAGGTGTCATGACCAGTGCTGGCCTTCTCTGGTCAAGAGAGACATTGACAAAGTGGAGCAAATCCAGTGAAAGGCACCAGGATGACTAGGGTGCTGGAAGACATGATGTCTGAGGAGAAGCTGAGGTAGCTGGCTTGGTGAGGTCTCATTACTGTCCACAGCTGCTTAATAGGAGGATGCAGAGAAGCCAGGTTTTTTGCAGAGTCATGATGATCATAAAAGAAGAACACATAGACAAGATGCAACAGTCACATATTGGAACACTTGCAATTCCAATTACCTGAGAGGAAAAATTATGCACCATGAGAATGTTACAAAACTGGAAGGGGTTCCTTGGAGAGATTGTGAAGTCTCCATCTTTGAGAAACTAAAACTTGTGTTTGCAAATCTCTGAGCAATGCAATTTATTTTGACCAACTTTGAGTAGGGTGTTGGACTAGATGACCTCTGAAAGTCCCTTACCAGCTAAATTATTTTATGGTTCTATGTTATTGATCTATGCATTACAGAGCTATTTGAGGGGCCTCTGTAATTTGGCATGTTTTCCTCTTTAGTTGAAAGTCTTCATGTTGCTGTCACAACATCACAAGTGAGTGAAACAGACAGATCACTAGAGGAAAGGCTTGAGGATTCAAGTATAAAGCACAGATTTACTGACAATGAAATCTTGGAATCTCTTCTGGGTGGTGAGTATAATTTGATATTCTTACATATTCAGAGTGCTAAAATAATAATACCTGATTGTTTGTTTGGAAAGCTTTCTCAGTCTATGACAGTATCAATAGGAAATACTGTAATGAAAGTTGTCTTTGGACAGATGCTCAAACAGTATAAATCGTCATATAACTTGGTTGAACATATGCTTTCTTGTCATTGTTGCTCAGCTCCATGGCAAATCTATATTGCAATATAGGCCATTTCCCAAGTTAGCTACTTTTTGTCAGGAGGCCTGAAAACCAGAATTGACATTCCAGAATTGACAGTAGCTTCAGCTGTAAAGGGTATCATGAATTTCTTACAAAAAATTACAAATAAAGTCCTGAAAAAACTAATACAGAGTGTTTTTAGTGATATTGCTATACTTATCTTCTAACTTTCCTAAATGAAATAGTGCTATTTTTTAAGGTAAAAAAACTGGATTGTGCCATGTGTGCCATTCTGGCTTTCAAATTTGTTTTTCTCCAGCCTGGAATCCATCATGTAACACCAAATTATGTCAATCTCTATTTCAGCATCCTGTGAGTACCTGTAAAAAACCATGCCACTCTTTGTTTTTCTAGTCAGAATATGCTTTGATATCTTTCTTTTGCATTTTCTTGGGGCTTTATTTGTTAGATGCAGAAATAAAAGATGCTGCAGAATCATCAGAAATCGATCTCAGTGTTGAAAAGGAAAAGGCAGGTGCCAGTCTTGAGAATAAGGTACTGTAATCAATTTTTCTTCCTGTGTTGCATATAGCAGTCTGGACATGTGCATGCTGTCCAAATTTTTATGGTGTATCTAAAGGCTGTTCCAAAACAGAAAGCATAGGATAGACACATTTCATTCAGATCCAGTTTAATTCAGTTTAATAGAGGAAACTGCAATTAATAATAAAATTTTGAAAAACAATCATAAACAATACAAATGCAGAACAGTTTTCCTGCCAAGCTTACAGACCAGTGAGCTGTAATAAAAAGTAGTGCTTTCAAACCACTTAAGAGCCTGGTTCTCTGCAATCATTATTCAATAGATGCATCTCTGTGAAGCTGACAATAGTGTTCCCTCTACTCCTCACTCCTATCTCAGCTAATGCAAGGAAGACTTATGCATTGGAAGAACTTTGTCCTGAGAACAAGCACATAGAATAGAATGGATTGTCATACACCAACTTTCTTCAGAATTTTAAATTAAAACAAAATTAAGCAATTGGAGTATAGAAGAGAAACTGCCCATTTTTCAAAGTCGTATAAGCAAGGAAAAAAAAAAGCAGAATCAAAAGTCAGTTCTGAACAAAATTAGGAATGACAAATTTTGGGTAGTAACAGTGTGTTGGAGTAAGCAGAATGAATTTCTTTGTGGAAATAAAGTGAATTGTAATTACATAGTTCTTAGATGGAGATGAAGTACCACAAAAGGAGTAAAAGGGAAAGACAGGAACAGAAGATAAATAACTTGAAATGGAAATCAAACTTTGCTAGAAAATGAATTGCTTAGCATTAGCATACTGTCTTTTCACACAAGAAGGCTTGTGTGCCTGAAACCTTGGTTTGGTTTGTTTGTGTGTTCGTTTTCTATATCCGGAAGGCTCCTACTAATACACTAATCCTCTTATAACCTTGCCTTATGTTAGGCTCTAGATCATCTTACCAGTCTGCTATGTTAGAAGGGAGTAGCAAGAAGAATGTCAGTGGACAAAAATGGTCTGAAACCAAAAATCTAAGTGAGGGAGCAGAGGAACTGGTTGAAGAGAAATAAAACAACATAATAGAGGATAAAGGGGCTCAGATGTAGCCCATTAAAAGTTCCAGTATCTCCACATGAAAACTTTGCCATTGGGGTTATAGAGAAGATAGAGCCAGGCTTTTCTCAGAGATGCACAGCAAAAAGATGAGCATCCAAGATTACAAGTTGCAGCAAGAGAAACTCCAACTATATATGAGGAAAAAAAGTCACTGCAAGGATGAGCAAACAGGAACAGGTTGTCAGAGAGGTTTTGTGGGTCTCTACCCTTGGAGGTTTTCCGGATTTGACTGAAGACAACCTTGAGCAACCTCCTATAATCTGTCTTTTTTTTTATTTGGAGCTATTGCTGCTCAGAAAGCTGGAGGGACCTGCACCCAACTCTTTCACCCTAAGTCATTATCCTATTATTCCACTCTAAGTCATTATCCTATTATTTATGGCCTATTATTTGAGCAAGGCTTGTGTCACATCTTACCATGTCAGAATCAGACTAGCCAGGAGGTGGCAGAATGAGCAAAGAAAAGAGGCAAGGCAAGGGCTTTTCAGCGTGGTGCGAGTTCTGCCTAGTTGGCTGGGTGTGCAGTCCTGGTGTTGTGGGGTGCTAGTTCTGGGCTCAGCCCAGCTAGCCTGGGGAAACAGGAGCAGGACAGGTGGAGTGAGAGTCCTAGCCTGGGGTTTAGCTTCTAACTAGTTACTGGAAGGGAGAGCTTTGCCTCTGCAACCTGAGGGGTCCCAAGCAGGTAGCTGTGAGAAGCAGTCTTCTGCCTCATTGCTCCTACTTCGTAATCACGTCTCTGTGGGAGTTGTCCAAAGCACAGTGCAGCCTGCCCTGGGATTTGACCATCCTCATTTCTCTGAACCAGGATGCTGGGGAACACTGGTAGGGAGGTGGTGGTAGCCCTCAGCACAGTTAAACACCTGAAATTATTGCGTTGCTCCTAATTGGCCTTACAGGGCATGTGCTGAAGTTGTAGCAATGCAGCAGCGATGCTGCTGTCACTTGACCAGCTCAGCTAAACCTACCTCACCCTCATCCTCCAGTGCTCAAGTGGGGCTGCAGTGAAAGGACCACAGGCACTGGGACTGGCCATTTCCAACACATTGGTCAAGCCAAAGCCACTTAAGGCTTTCCACTTCTACACATCCTTTTTCAAATTAAAAAAGGCTCCAAACCCTGAAAGAAATCCTACTCTTATTCAATATGTGGCCTCACTCTTTCTTCCTCACCCTTCCAGCATCACTTTCTTTCTCTCCCTCTTCTCACTGCTCTGCCTCCTTGCCTGCTGCTCACTGTCCAGTAAAGGGAAAGCAGTGCCTGTCCTTGTGCTGCACAGAGACATCTGACCAAAATCCTCTGCTGTTCACAGCACAGCTGAGAAGTTTTATGGCTTGTGGATGCAATGTGGAGGAGGAAATGAAGATCTGGAGGAGGAATGAAGGGAAATACTGAAGTGAGATAATGAGAGAGAGAGGAGTGAAGGAAATGCTGCAGCTGGTGCTCCCTTTCTCCCATGCATGTCTACTTTGAGCTGTGTTTGGACACTTGGCCTCTTTCATCTTTGTTTTCAAGTTATCACAGCTAAATGAAGGAGATGCTTTGCTCACTATGGCAGAGAATCAGACTCAGTAGAGAACTTAGGAGAATCAGAGAGAAAACAAATGCTCCCCAAACCCTCCTCTACTCCTCTGAAAATAAAAAAAATAAAAATTGTGGAAAGTGTGACATGGCTGTGCCTCACTGAAGAGGCAGTAGTAGCCATGCTGGTATGTTTTGCAGAGTGCACTGGGCATAGCATCTCATAGGGCATCTAAGGCATTTGCCATAACCCACTAATATGATTTCTGCTAGTTCCTTACTACATTAATACCCCTATTTTTTTAAGAGTCTTGCGTTATTTCATCCTACTGTAAGTAACCTAAGCCTACTGTGCTGTATACAGAGAAGTCTGGTTACTGTATTTCAAAACTGTCAGGTAAACAAAGAACGAAAGGAAATGTCTTCTCTGTGTCACAAGAGGATTAAAATTGTGGATGAAATATTTTTACTTTTACAGTTGTAAACTGTAAAAACTCTAGTGTAAACTTAGAAACTCTAGTGATTTCCACAGAAACTCCAGTGTTCATTAATTATTAGCCTTCATAGATCACTGCTTCTGTCTTTTTTTCACACACCCACATAAAAGTTTGACTCAGCACTGCATTTCTTAGAAATATGAATGTCTCCACAAGTCTGAAAAAAAGAAAGTTTAAAAACTACTTTTTAAAGCAACTTATGTTTATTTTAGGGAGGAAGTATGAATTTCGCAGGATCTACGGGCACAGAGGTGAGTTTAAATAAACCTCAGACAGAATGTACTAACTGTTTAGTTAACAGTGGTCAAACCTTTGAGAAATCTTTCTCTTTTATTTTCTAGATTGTACAAGCAATCCAGAATTTAACCCGTCTCTTGTACAGCATACAGGTGACTACTCCACTACTAACTTCATAGCGTAATTAGTCTTAATAATTTGCTTCTTAAGATTTGTTTTCATATTGCCCTACTTTTAGACATTACGTAAGTGGATACTGATCTCTACTGACTGCTGCATAGGTTGTTATAAAGTATGTTTTTATTCTACATCAGTGGTAGGTTTTTTTTAAGAACTCAGTAAGGCTTACTTGCTTGGAGACTTGCTTTTGAATAATTGAATAACAGATAGGGGCAGTAAATTAAGGCTTGGGTTCATTCCTTAATTGTTCAGACCATGAACTTGCAGTAAGGTGCAGAGAAATAAGCAGAGGGTCCTGTCCTTGCCCTGCTTGCAAATCACTGGAACTGACCCAGTACTGGAGGGAGAGCAAAAGAAAGTGGTGGTTGCACATCACATAAAGTTAAAAGCTTTCCGGAGTGGACAGCATGGGCAATGGGGCTGTGTGGATTCTCTGGGAATGTCTGCTGAAATAGATTCCCATGCTAGCTCTTGAAGATAGGTGGTGCAATAAGTGTTTCAGCAGATCTAGGGCTTTCTTGCTATTCTTTCGTCTTAATCCCACCTATTTATTTTTGTGTTACTGGAGGATGTCACAATCTTTAATGCAAACAATGTCACAACATTCTCATGAAGGATGGAATGTAGAGCTCTCAACTGTAAAAACAGTGTAGAAACAGTGTAGAAACAGTGTAGAAACAGTGAGTCTGAATTCAGATTTATGCTTTCACTGATACCTGGTCAGGTACATGTAGTGGTATGGTCCTGGTGACATGGCTGTGTTGGCAGGTGCTTATAGGACTGATGTTAATTGGACTGCAGTACTGCATGATAGCAGAGAAAGGCTTAGGGCTGGAGTGACCTGTACTGGAAACAGTACAGTTTTGTCTGTATAAGCCACATCTGCATTAGGAATACTTTGGTGAGTATAGCATTACCAATACCTTAATACCCTCTTTAACCATGAAAAATCATTTTTCCTATGTGTCTTAACATCCTCTGACAGAACAGGACCCCAGCTGTAACTGAAGTGCATATGCTCAGCTGTAACATAAACATGTATAATAACACGAAGTTTAAACCAGAACCATGTTAAAAGAGCTCAAAACAATTGAGCGCTTTCAGAAATATCTCTTTGTAAATGCATGATGACAGAATTTTCTGTACTTGCTTTCGTAATAACCTCCCAAAAAGTAGTAAGCACTGCTATTATGAGAAGTTGAAGCATTTTTATGTAATGATTCTATGTAAAAACACAGAAATGGATTAATGCTGATATTTAAACATTTGTGTCTGATTTTGTTGTGGTGTCTAGGCAGCACTGGCTATTCAGGACAGCCACAGAGAGCTCCATAGGTTACTTCTCCAAGAGAATGAGAAAATTGGTCGGGGCCATGGTTCTCGGCTAAACCTCCTTTTGGAACAAGAAAAATATCGGAATCTGGAAAAACAAAGGGTAGAACTGGCCAACATACACAAATTGAAGCAGCAGTTCCAGCAAGAGCAGCAGCGGTGGCTGCGTGAATGTGACCAGCGACAGCGGGAGCAGGAGGCAAGGGAGCACCGGCTGGGGCAGCGGGAGCAAGAGTGTGAGTGCAAGGAGGAGCTGCTGGAGAGGAGCAGACAAGGACTGGCGATGCAGCTGCAAGACTACCAGCAGAGCCTGGAGAGGCTCCAGGAGGGCCAGAAAATGGTGGAGAGAGAAAGAGACAATGTAAAAATGCAGAAGAAACTCCTGTGGCACTGGAAGCATGATCAGCAAAGTAGCCTGTTTTCATCCACAGGGATCAATGAGGTGTGTGGTGCCCCATTGTAATTATAACCCTGACTGCAGACTTAGAGAGTTGCCTTGATGAATACTCCAGTATGCCTGGGTTTTGTTGGTTGTTAACATAATAAGTGAGCATATGGGAAGCTGAGATTCAGGCATATCCAAGGATTTTGTTTGAATCTCATGAAGTTTAACCAGGGAAAGTGTGAAGTCCTGCCTCTGGAAGGAGCAGCCCCATGCATGAGTAGATCCCCATGCTGGGGATCACCAATTGGAAATCAGCTTAACTCTCTAAAACTTCCTGAAAGGAGGTTGTAGTAAGGTGGGAGTTTGACATCTTCTCCCAGGCAGCTAGAAAATGGCCTCAAGCTGTGCCAGGGAGGTTCAGGTTGAACATCAGGAAGAATTTCTTCACTGGAAGGGTGATCAGGCATTGGAACTGGCTGCCCAAGATGGTGGTAGAGTCACCATCCCTGGAAGTGTATGGTATAGTTGACCATGTGGTGGTGTTTGGTCAAAAGTTGGACTCAATGATCTTGGAGGTCTTCTCAACCTTAATGATTGTATGATTCTGTGAAAGGGACATGGGGGTCCTGGGGGTCCATGTTGAACATGAGTGAACAACATGACCTTGCTACAAAGGTCTCCAGGGCTGCATTAGGCAAAGTATTGCTATATGTCAAGAGATGGGATTCTTCCTCTCTCCTCTGGTCACACATGGACTACTGTGTCCAGTCTGGCTTCTCAGTACAAGAAAGAGCTATGGTGTGGAGAGAGAGATGGAGGCAATGGGAGGGGAGTTCCAGTGAAGTGCCACAAAGGTGTTTGAGGCATCTCTCCAGTGAGGAAAGGCTGAGACTGTTCAGTCTGGAGAAGAAATGATTCTTATTTGTGGGTGTTCTTATTAATATATATAAATAGCTAAATGGGGGATCTAAAGAAGATGGAGCCATGCTCTTTCCAGTGGTGCCCAGTGACAGAACCAGAGGCAACAGGCAAAAACAGAAACCCAGAAGGTTCCTTTTGAACACCAGGAAACACTTTTTTCCTTTGAGGGTGACTGATTCCAGGCACAAGTTAGCCAGGGAGGTTGTGGAGTTTCTCTCATTGAAGATATTCCAAAGCTGCCTGGATGTCATCCTGGGCAACATGCTGTAGATGGCCCTAACTGAGCAGAGGGTTGGACCAGATGACCTTCAGAGGTCCCTTCCAACCTTAGCCATTCTGTGATTTTATCTCGGTGCCCTATAAAAACCAAGGCTGATGGTCCTGAAACTGAGGCAACAGAAATTTTAAATGTGAGCATCTGTTTTCTATTCTGTTTTGCTACTGTGTTTTCAGCATATGTTGTGGTGTCTCTGCATCTTGTAAGAAAGCTAAAATATTGTACTGCTTAGGCATACAAAGCTTTTAGTGAAATTTTTGGTTGCTGCCCTCATTCCTGGACCACAGCACTGTCTCCAGTGGGGAAAAGGGTTACCTCCAGAAGTAGCAAATACTAGGCTCTTTGTGAACCATGTGTCAGGCCCTGCTCTCTTGTTACCCTGAAACAAGCAGCCCCTTAGGGGAAGAGGTTGCTGTGTGGCTCCCTCCCTGACAGTGTAACTCCTCGGAGATGGTCCTTACTGGAGGTACAATTTAGGGTAGCTCTGAAGCTGCTTAAGTGTTTAGTGCTAAAGGCTATTAAGTTTTTGTTGAGGGTGAAGGATACAGTTTGTCTCTGAAGTCAGTTGTCTGGGTGCTCACCTGCCAGGTAGAGCCTCACCCCTAATCCTTGCCTCAGTGGGTACTGTCTTGATTTCCATTATTGTTTGCTAAGGCACCTGAAAATCAAAACATTTTGTTCAGCTTTTGCATATAGTGAAAGCTCACTGACCCAAACAGCTTTTTTTTTCCGCTCAGGTTCCCATTTTCACAAGAAAGTCTGTAGAGCCTTTCTTCAGGCCATCACCTCCATAGTTTTTCAGCTGGCAACTCATCCATAACAGGCAGAGACCATTTGGCATCTAAGCCTGTGTCTGCATGAGCGGGTGAAGGATTGGCCTCTGACCTTCCCCTTTTCATGTAGATTTTGTGAACACTGTGTGAACATGACTTAGCTGTATATGCTTGCCAGCCCAAACAACAAAGACACCTTTTACTGGTATAGCGTGTAGTATAGCCAAACTATTTTGACTTGTTTGGCAGTGCTTAAGAAGAGGATTATAAAACCAAAACTGAACTTGCCCATCAGCTTTAAAGGATGTGACTTCTGAAATCTTTTGAGGAGAGGAAGTTGAAGGATGATAGCCTGATGCAGGGATGGCCAGGATCACACAGACGGAGAGGCAAAACAATTAAATGCTGAAAGAGAATATTAATTCTTGTAATCCAGTATTTAATTTGTAAGACTAATGTTTTTGTTTCAAGTAGACTACATGGCTTTGGATCTGTTCCAGGTCTTAATCTTTTCTTTGTCCTGTGTTTTCCACTATCATACTCCTTGCAGAAGCAGAGCTGGCTGAGTGGTTGCCAGTCAGCCAATATTCCCATCCCGTTGTTTTTGTATTATACTGAACCGAGTTAGTTTTGGGTGACCAAACGTTACAGTAACTCACACTGCTGCTCCTGCGTTTTTTGTGAGCTTGGCCTTAACAAACACCTGAAGGCAAAAAGTCTTCAGGAGTTGCATTTTCAGCCCCTGGGAGCCGTGGGTTGCTTGCTGAAAGCTGTTTGCCACCCCTAGTATGACTGCTGCAGTCCTGTTCTCTGTGATTACCTGTCTTTGTGAGGTACAGTGTTGTTTTTGGATTGCAGAGTACACAGGTTTACATATGTGAAGTGGTACCTCATTGAGCCATGAGGCAAAGTATTAAACCCCTGAAAACAGTCAGCAGAGCTCAGCACATCCCAGGTGACAGTCCTTTGTTATCTGTTATTTTGCAATTAATACTTGTTTCGAGGTAAGCTAAGGCAAGATCTGGTAGGTTATTGTTGTTTATTCCTGAACACACATCAACTTAAACATGTTTGAGGTTAACTTCTGGCAAACTAGTTGACTATTTGCTGTGAATCCCCATTCTATGTGGTAGTTAATTTTATATACCTTAGAATAAGGATTCTTCAGGATGATACTCGTAGTCATGCACTTCAGTTTCAGGCAGTGAGGATCAGGGAGCTGGACTCTTGCAATCCTTGTGAGTCTCTTGCAACTTGAGATATTCTGTGATTGTGTGATTCTGGTGCTCAACAAAGGTGAAAATGCTGTTCTCTCTTTTGTTTGTTTGTTTTTCCCTTCTGCAGATAATGGGACATAATCAATTGGACAGCTTACATGGCGAAAATGCATTCTACTTCAATGAAGCTGTAGTATGTGTGTCTCTAAGCAGTCTCAACAGATCAGATTCATCTCTCATTTATGATGATGGTGTGTATGGGCTGAATATCTCAAATTCTGATGTAGCAAGGATTAACAAAAATCAGGTGGACCTCAAAATGGACACTTCTTGTCAGCCAGCATTAACTAGTGCAGTGTGGAAGTCTGCTGGTCATTACCAGCAGTTATCTTTTTCCTGCAAAAGCAGCAAGGATTCCTTTAATAATGGTAATTAACACTTTATTTAATTAAGAAGTAGTGTGAGCAGTTTACCACCTCTCAAGATGAACAGTCCTAGGAACAAAGACCATTTGATCATGGTGGAAGCAATACATTTGGTAAAATAATTGCATACCTCTTTGCAACCTTCTTGAGAGTAAATGAGAAAATAAGCAGAACAGAAATACAGAAAACTTCTGACTGCTATTGTGTCTACATAATGGTACTCAGAAAGTTTTTCTCTCCAAAGCTTTTGACTTTTTTTGGTTTGCAAGCTGAAGTCACTCTTTTTAGAAGTGCATTGTATTGATTGTTTTACATGTGTGCATTACTTGATGATTTCTAGTTAGAATAGCTTTTGATTTACAATTTAAGAATGGTAATCTGTGTTCAAACACCCTTTTCTTTCTTCATTGAGAAATGAAAGTATCTTGAAAGACTTTCTGGTTGTGGACAGAAAATCATATTACATATGAAGGTTAATGTAATCTTTGACAGTAAGTTATGTAGCAAAAATAGGTCTTTCTGCATTACCTTTCTTTATTTTTGTATTTTGCCAGAACACCCAAAGATGTGTAGGTTGCATGGCAGTTATTGATGGTGGCTACCAGAATGAGTGGACAAGGCTGTCTATTTGAGCACTGCATTGCACTGAAAATTCCCTGAAGGACTTAAAAATACAGTAATGGGAAACTCTAAACTACCTGGGATTTATTTCTCATGTTTTACAATGTTAGTTTTGATCTAACTTCTTCCATTAGTGTGAGAGGTAGAGCAGCATGTAAAAACACAACTAAAAGTCTTGGGGGCAATGGTGCACTTTTGGTGTAATAGATTAAATAATCTGATTGGGTTTTCCTGTGCAGTTGGGAAATTCAGGTGAGACATAGCAAGTCAACACTGCAACAGTGCTTGAGCTCCCATTTTTCTGCAGCTGACAGTGCAAAATAACTTCTGTCTTCACACCAGCTTCATGCAGGTCAGGTCACAGCAAAGACCAGTGGGCAGCAGAATTAGGAGTTCAAGACATACATAGGCACAATGGGTTTTAATTGTCTTAGATTCTTGATTAAGGAACTAGCACCTCAGAACTTTTTGTAATGTATTAAGCAGGTATCCACTGCAGCCTTATTAGTCCTTGGTATGTGGGTTGCTAAAATAGCATTTTATAATCAAAGCTAAGGCAGGCTAGTCACATCACTACAATCAGCAAACGAAGCTGATTAGTAAAAGAGATTAATATTTCTAAAAATGCCTAAATAATTAGCCCGGCAAAACTTGTTTTAGTTTGAGTGAAGTTGTCATCTTAGTAATAGGTTAACTAAGCTAGTGCAAATTTGAAAAGGAACACATGTGGGTTTAAACCTCTCAAAAGTAGCTTAGCTTGCACTGGCAATCATTCAGATGCAAGCTTACCAGGATACTTTCTAGTGAGCCCACATGAGAGCATCTGATTTAATTAAACTGCCTTGTACCAGTTTAATTGTACTGATTCTAAGATAAGATGGTGGAGCGTCTGTATGTAAAGACAACTACAGTGGACTGGCTTTGTGTTCAGCTCTTGTCAGTACTCTTGTGTAGATGGCCTTATCTTGCCCTGGTAACAGGACACCAGAGCAGTTCCAGTGGCTTAGGGACCAGCACTGGCTACAAAATTTGCCCAAGGAGCTAGTAAGCTGGTCCTTCTGGCTAACTCATGTCATTGAAACCTGCAGTTACTGCCTGGATGGTGCTGCAAGGTGCCTTATGCAAAGAAGTGAAACAAAACCTTGCAGCATCCTGATGGTGCAGATGATGCTATCAGGCCCAACAGCGCACTGCTAAAGCAGGGAGGGCTGGAAGCCTCCCCCCAGGGAGATGTGCCATCACATTCCACAGTTGCATTTGTGATTCAAAAGCTTACAAGCATTTTGTGCTCTGATCGTGTAGTGCATAAGTCTGCATTGTTCAGACGTGCTTCTGTCATGCATCAGAAAGCACTGTACAAGGAGTGGGGAATGAGAAGAAAGATGGACTTCCCTGTAAAAGACAGATGGCATGCAGAGCCCTAGCTCTGCACATGGAAATTAAGTAGATAATTTCCTAAGCTATGTGAATCAAGTTGAATGGTACAAATATTTCATACTAGGAACTGATTTTATTTTTGTTGGGTATTTTTGGCTGTGCTTTTCCCCCAGAGAGTTTGGCACACTTTAAGAAGACCTCTGACCTTGTGCCTCCACTTCCTGGCACCTCTGCAGGATCAGTTCTGATCTCTATGAAGGAAAACCAGCTGAGATCCAATGAGAGAAAGACCAGAAAGAATTTGGAAATTAGCTGAAACTTCAAATATTTTTTGTGGATGAATGTTTCATGACATTTTCATCCATTTTTTCAACGAGCTTTATGTGTAAAGTCTCATAATTGTCTTTCAAAAAACATTCCTAATTAAGTCAAAATAGAACTCAGAAACAAATGCTGAATGTGGTTTACTGGATGTAGCTACATAACACATATATACATGCCAGATCCAGGATATACTTAAAGATTTGTGTATACAGAAAAGCAACTTCTTGGGTTTGGTTTATTTTCCCAGAACTATTAGGCATTCTGTAAAGAGTCTTCTCTGTCAAAAACCCCCTTAACTTATTTAAAGAGAAGCACCACCTGAACACATTTCCAAGGAGTTAATCACACTGCATTCTACTGTATGTTAAGTACTATTCAATTAAGCTTCATAAATATACTCAAATGGAAACAGTTGCATTCCTCCAGTGCATAATTTTCCATTCATATTTTCTAAGGTAAGACATATGTCTCTTCACATAGGTAACACCATGATTATATCTCATTGTTTTATGTGTATGGGAGGGAACTATACCAAAGACCTTCGGGCAAGTTCCCACAAAGCTGAAACTGGCACAAGTACACTCACTAGAAAAGGTGTGTCAGTCAACAGGAGGAAAATATGATTGAAAGAAAAATGTGTTAATGCTTTATACTAATGGTTATGAAATTATCTGCATGAAAGAAGACAAGTACTTTGGCTAATTAGGAATCAGGGGAAGTATAGGTTTTGTGTCAGACTAGACTGAGAATTGAATAAATTACTCTTGCATTTAATTGACAGGTTAACTAGCCAAAGTGATGCCTAAGGATTTACCTATGGATTCACCTCTTTGATTTCAGGAATCAGTGCAGTTTTAATTCTTTTAAGCTTTGAAGTGAACAGCATTGTTGGCTGATGTTACCTTTAACTTCTTTTATTCAGACACTGTAGCTAGAGAAACAGAGTTGAAAAGTCACAGATCTGGAAAACTGCACTGAAACTTGATTGAGGGAGCTTTTTTTCCTCAGACATTTAGCATGAAGGATCTTTCCTCATGATGTAGTGAAAAACATAGTTTAAGTCTTTATGAGGAACATAGGAAAACTCGTGATCTCCGTAAACAGCCAAATGCAAAACCAGGAAGCAAAAATAAGACTCAATTTGACTTATGTAATTTTGGTCTTTTTTAGAGGACAGAAATTTGTGCATATAAGCATATAAAAGAAAATAGTTTGATTTTGGAAAAGTAATCGATTTAGAGTGGTTTCCATCAAAGTAAGTGGTTTCTAAAGCTGCAAGATACTTAACTTGCAATAGAAAAAGAAAAGATTCCAGTAACTATGTGTAGTATCCTATAACTCCATTTTCTTTATGTGGAATTTCCTTCGTGTTCCTTAAGGCAGATAGTGCTAATGGTGATTGCTCTGTCGAACCTGTTCTTAAAACTGTAGATCACATTCATTTACTTTGCTTTTCCATTGGTGATTTAGATGAGGTTTAGAACAGCACATTTTTTGGCTATGTGCTGGTTTTGACTGGGGGAGGGTAAATTCCACAGCGGCTGGTGTGGGACTATGTTCTGTATTTGTGCGGAACACAGTGTTGGTAATGTAGAGATGCTTTTGTTATTTCTGAGCAGTGATTACACAGAGCCAAGACCTTTTCTCCTTTTCTTATTGCCATGCTGGCAAGGACGATGGAGG
Source organism: Sclerurus mexicanus (assembly GCA_013396755.1). Classification (NCBI taxonomy): domain Eukaryota; kingdom Metazoa; phylum Chordata; class Aves; order Passeriformes; family Furnariidae; genus Sclerurus; species Sclerurus mexicanus. The sequence goes on along the minus strand of VWZF01005498.1, from coordinate 85,427 downwards.
TATGTGGGAATTTGGAAGGAGACATAGCCAGGACAAGTGACCCCAACTAACCAAAGGGATATTCCAGACCATGTGACATCATGGTCAATAATATAAAGTGGAGAGAAGAAAGAGGCGGACATCTGGAGTGACATTTTTCCTCCCAAGACACTGCTGTGTGTGGGTGATGGTCCTTTCCTCCCTGGGATGGCTGAACACCTGTCTGCCCATGGGAAGCAGTGAATTAATTTCTTGTTTTGCTTTGCTTCCTTGANGGAAAAGTAATCGATTTAGAGTGGTTTCCATCAAAGTAAGTGGTTTCTAAAGCTGCAAGATACTTAACTTGCAATAGAAAAAGAAAAGATTCCAGTAACTATGTGTAGTATCCTATAACTCCATTTTCTTTATGTGGAATTTCCTTCGTGTTCCTTAAGGCAGATAGTGCTAATGGTGATTGCTCTGTCGAACCTGTTCTTAAAACTGTAGATCACATTCATTTACTTTGCTTTTCCATTGGTGATTTAGATGAGGTTTAGAACAGCACATTTTTTGGCTATGTGCTGGTTTTGACTGGGGGAGGGTAAATTCCACAGCGGCTGGTGTGGGACTATGTTCTGTATTTGTGCGGAACACAGTGTTGGTAATGTAGAGATGCTTTTGTTATTTCTGAGCAGTGATTACACAGAGCCAAGACCTTTTCTCCTTTTCTTATTGCCATGCTGGCAAGGACGATGGAGGTATGTGGGAATTTGGAAGGAGACATAGCCAGGACAAGTGACCCCAACTAACCAAAGGGATATTCCAGACCATGTGACATCATGGTCAATAATATAAAGTGGAGAGAAGAAAGAGGCGGACATCTGGAGTGACATTTTTCCTCCCAAGACACTGCTGTGTGTGGGTGATGGTCCTTTCCTCCCTGGGATGGCTGAACACCTGTCTGCCCATGGGAAGCAGTGAATTAATTTCTTGTTTTGCTTTGCTTCCTTGAGCAGCTTTTGCTTTCCTTGTTAAACTGACTTTATCTCAACCCATGAGGTTCCTGGCTTTTACCCTTCTGACTCTCTCCCCAGTCCTGTTGGTGGGAGAAAGTGAGCAAGCAGCTGTGTGGGGCTTGGTGGCTGGCCAGAGTTAAACCAGGACAGGCTACCTTAACATCAGTTATAGCCTAGTGACATTGTATGAAAACACCTGGTCTATGTTTGCATCAGGGAGGTTGAAAACAATGCTGTATGGGCCTAGTTCCTTTCACATACTTGTGTAAGATGAATTTGTTGAAGTCAGAAGAGGTCTACAATGTAAAGCTGATGTGAGTGTGGTAAAAACCAGGTGAAATATGCTTTGCACTGAAGTGTTAAAAAGCCATTTGAAAATGGACAGGCTGTTTTTCTATGGTTCCAATTCAGCACTGGCTTTTTGTAAGGTGTGAAACTCTAACTCAGGACCTTACTCAGATGAGCATAGTTACTGCTGCCAGCACTGGAGGTGGTTAATGGGACCCCATGGTGAGGAACTTTTTGGATAAGATTGCTTTCTTCAGTTGGAACCTGCTAAATAGTGATTAACCCACACCTCCTACCTCCCTCCCCCCTCCAAAAAAAATAATTCATCACAGTTAGGCATATGTGACCACTGTGAGTTAAGTTTTGTACTATTGTTGATGAAAGAACTCCTTCTAAAGTACATCTGACCTGTTCTTCTTCTGAACTGGAAATGTAATTGTGCCCCATACAGCACACACTTTACATGTGCGCTGGTTTCAAGGTAAAGTGTTGGGAGGAATGAACCCAGCTCAAGAAAGATTAAAAGTCAGAGTTAAAATTTACTAAAAAAGATTACAATAAATACAATGATACAGAGAAAAATTGGGTTTAACCCACAAAATCGAGATGTATAACCCAGCACCCTGGGGCATGAACAGAACAGTGTTTGTTAGCCCCTGTGCTGAGTGCTACGTGGTCCCCCTGAGAGCAAAGTAAAAGGAAAGGAAAACCTGTTTGTGAGTGTGATGGTCACAGTCTGATCGAGAGTGGCAGTCACAGTCCTGTTGAGGTTCTGGTCCTCCTCTGGATCCAGTGTGTGGTACCAGAAGTCCCCAAACCCAGATATTATATATGCTTAGGTTCAGGTGGGAATGCCCAGTATCTCTCCCAGGACTGAGTTTCACAATGGGTGATTTAACTCCGTGAGTCATGGGATATTTTTGGAATCTTGGAATCTTTGATGGCCCATTAGCAGACCAGATTAGATGACCCCTCAGGCTGGGTGTGAAGGTGCTGATGCCTTCCAGGAGGGGAGTTATCACACCTGAGTCACTGGTGTGAAGGCACAAACACTCCCCTATCTCACAGGGTTCTTTAACACCCAGCTTGTAGCGTGAGGTGTCAGGTGTGCCCTGGGCAGCTGCTGCAAATGACCCATTATTAACAGTTCATCAGAAATGACACAGAGGGTGTAGAATACACATTTTTGATAGTATCCATGGAGTGATAAACTGGTCCCAGCTGCTGTAACTAGGACATGTTTAAACAGCGTTCTTTGTAGTCAGTGACAAGCCAACCCTTTATCACTGCAGAATGGCATGTGAACATGTTTTTCAGCCTATTTTAATATTTTTTCTGATGCATTTCATAGTAGTTTTAATAACACAATTTTTTCCACTGTTTGTCATGCACAGTGAACAAAATATTTCTATTGTTCTTTCACTTGAGAAGAGGGAAAGTGGGAAATCTTTCATAAGTGTACAATATGACCTGTGGAGCTCCTTTGTTAGTCAGAGCCTCTTTAGCTGGTGTGGTATTTTGAACTACTTTAATTTTTTTTTTCTTCTTTAATTGAGTAGATACCACATTGAGAACATGCAGTTAATTCCAAATTGCCTTTTCTGTGTTTGACATATCCCATCTGCTCTTAGCATGAAATGGCTACATAGGTGAGCACAAAGCCCCATTCAAAGCTCAGTGTAAGTTACAATGAGAACAAAATTAAATGGAAATATACAAGAATGTGAAGTTGAGCAACATCAGCACCTGCATCTTCCCAGTTCAAAATCATATTGATTTATTAGAACAATTGAGATCTTACTTTTAACTCTGCAACGGATATCAGCAAATCTGCCTCCTTTCCACACCACAGAACACTGAGTTTCATTCTCTGCTGGAAGACGTCAATGCCTCTGGAATACTTGGTGGAAGTGAAGGAGAGAGGAGTATTTTTTTTTCTCTCTTGGGAATTGCACTTCCACTTGCTTAAAGCAAATGGCAAAAGGGATTAAATCAGATGGCAGTATGATACTAAAGTGAAAAATATGTCATTATATGTCATGTGTAATTAGTATTTTCAAATAACACTTGCTTTTCACCTCTGCAACCCTCAAGATTTGTGACTGTCTTACTGATTTTCTCATCTCAAAACACTTTGTCTAATTTCTGAACACAACTACAGTAGATGCAGCACTATTACATAACCTTTTAATTAAGGCAGCTAATTATATTCTGGTTTTATTTTGTACACTAATGTAAGTATAGAATTTCCTGTGTAATGCCTGTCTGATTTTATTCTTTCTAGTATCTTCTCATTTAGAGTTTATTTCTTAGGAGGGAAGTTTTAAACAGTGCACATTTTTAAAGTGATGAATGGAGGAGAGAGACTGTCTGTCCCTGTCTTTCAAGGTACCACACTCAGGGTTTCACTGTAGCATTGTTCTTAAACTGTAACAGGATGATGGGCCACATCTTTCTCATTTTCTTCACATTTATGTTTCCAACAACTTTGGTGCAGTAGTTTTTGAAGTCAGTGGAATTACTGACGTCAATGAAACTGGAATGGTTTGGACCATCTCTCTTACATGCAGATTTATGCTTTACTTAGATGCAGTTATTCCAGTAGGTGACTGTTTCATGGAAATAGGAGGGAAAGGATCAGAAGGTCTTTAGCCAGACAACTGGTTTGTAGTGAAGCAGCTCTAGCTCAGGGTTGTGCAGAGCTGTGACTTTGACAGCAAATCTGCAGGGAAAGAGGTGATCTTTGAGGAAAGGTGTCACAAAACAAGTGTTGCTGCTTGGCTGATGGCAGGAAGATACTTTGGGAGGTCTTTGTTTTCCTTGGGAAAAGTGATATGTGGGTGGAGACCTGGTTTCGTGCCCTGCTTTAGTACATTAAAAACGTTTTGTATATGTTTTGTAATGGAGTTGGAATCTGAAATAGATGCAGAAGTGTGAATAAATGTCTGGGAGAAGCTGTTTATGGATAAATCAAATTTTGCAAGACACTGAGTATGCAAACACACCCTGTAAAATCATGTAGCTGAATCACCAAGTGTATCTGTCTGACTTATTTTGAAAACTACAATCTCATTTTAATTATTTAGTATAATACTTTACATATTCCAGGAAATGGCCTGTAGCGTGTTGTGTAAAAGTAATGAAGTCTTAGTAATATGAAACCTCAGCATCATCTGCTGTTAAATATTTATTGGGAAACTGGGGAAGTTTTCTATCTTTTTCTGTCGTGCATTACAAGAGTAGCCAGTTGCTGTCCACATAAATTATATTGGCTGTCACTAAACTGCTGGAGGAGATTTCATAGGGTATCTTGTTCTCGCTCCCCAGATGCTGTAGAAAACTTTGCTTTGAGTGTACATCTTTGGTGGGGCAGTAGATGGGAAGAGCCTTGATGTGGTATGGAAGTCGTTTTTAGTTTATTCAAATAACAAGACTTCCAGCAGTCACTTGCTGAGATTCCTTGAGTCCTTTGGAGGTCTGAAGTCTAGAACTAGAACAGAAATGATACAAAAATAGGTGTGATTGGTCCATATTTTTTTAGGGTCTGTCATAGAAAAATCAAATCCACATGCCTTTAAATATCATTGAATATACTCTGTGATAAAGAATACATGACAGACAGGGAAAGTAGTATATTTGGCAATGATTAAAAGAGATTTTTTTTTCTTTTATTGATTAAGCTTGAAAATTGGAGTATAATTGTTGCTGAGAGGAAGACTGCAGAGAAAGTGTCTCCTGTGCAAAGCAACTTGCCCTTGGAGCACAGTGCCATCGGGAAGGTGATGAACGTCTAAGAGAGGCTTCTGCATTAAACACAGTCAGTTTTGAATTGAAAGTGAACATGAATACAGGAGAGTGTTTTAAAACTTGTAGTAAAGGCAAGGTAGAAGGAAGAAGTGATGAATTTGGGCTTATTGGTAAAACCAATGTTGCTCATAGTGGAGAGAAGTGGGAGCAGAAGTAATGCAAGTTGGTGCAAGTCCTCTTCATGTACACATGAAAAGCACTTGGCTGAAGGGATGCAGGCACATGCCTATTTGATAATTGTGCACTTTTTTGGCTTTGATGTACAATTTTTCCTTTAGCTTTTATGCAGACTGCTGTCATAGCAGTTACATGTTCATAGAGATTTTAGCAAGCAATCAAAATATTCGATCACACTCAAAATTCCTATGCTTGCGATGCAAAACTTGGGGAATATGCAACTTTTCTGTTTTTGATTTTTTTTCCAATGACTGAAAAAAGAAAATGTCATTTCATATACTTCCTGCCAATTTGACTAAAGTGGCTAAAAATTACTGTGCTAAAACTTAAGCTGCAGTCAAAAATTAGGAAATATTTCCCTCTGTTTTGAGGTCAGGAGAGAACAAGTATCTCTGTGATTATCAGATAAGAGGCTTCTCTCAGATGCTTACTCTTGCAGTAATATGCACATTTTTTTCCTATATTAATCAACAACAGCAGGTTCTATTAAAGGATAAGATTAGCGTGTAATTGATTTGAAACATGTGCTTTGCCTTATTTTTTCTTCTGTGACAATTCTATATATTGACTTAGTATTCTTCTGCTACTCTCTTTGAGTTTTTATGAGTAAGAAGTGGTGGATCTGGTCTGTTGTTGGGAAATTACCTTATAAAACCAAGGTGCTTCGAAAGAGACCTGAGTGTTTTATAAATTACCTCTCCCTTTTGGCTTTTGAAAGAGAGTTATACCCTTCTGCTACTCAAGAAAATGTTTGCCAAAGTCCAGAGCACACTCCTTTGTGTTGCACCTGAAAGACTGGCCAAATGCTAGGGACTAAACTGAATTTTTGCCAAGGTCTTTGATTTCATGTTTATTTCAAAGTGAAATTGTAGTTAAAAAAACCCCAACGAAACAATCCACAACCAAAAAGCATCCATAAAATATGAGGCAAAGTTAATCAACACAATGACATCTGTCTGTGGTAACAGCTCAAAAGAACAGGTTTGATGTGTAAATGTTACCTTTTATTTCAAAGGGAATGAATTCATGTGCCAGAGACGGTGTTTTTTCGGGGTTAATGCTAACTATTTTTCTCTTTGGGAGAAAAGTACAGAAAGCCTCACTTCGGTGTTTTCTCTTCAGGGTGCAAATTGGGGAAGTGTGTGAGGGAGATGTGGGGATGTGCTGGCTGGCAGCAGAAAGGGAAACTGGTTTCATTGTCTACAGAGTCCTTGGAAGTGCTCTTTGGGTCTTTAAATTTATGGGGTTTCCATTTCTCCAGCAAACATTCAAGCAGGAGTGTTCCCCACTGGTGGCAATTTGTTTTGACTTCAGCTTGCTGGCCAAATGGTTTCTGCAGATTATGGTCTGGGAGGAAGTGGCTGCAGCCCCTTCATACACACCCACAGCAGGCATGAACTAGGAGTATGTGAAGGTTTCCCATGCATCCCGCTGTTGTCAGTGGACAGGCGAGTTGACTGTGCCCCAGAGACGTGCCCTGTGTGGGCGCTGCTGCCCTGGGTGGAACAGTGGCCCCAAGGCGGCAGCTGGTCACGTTCCTTGTGATCCTTTGTAGGAAGGGTGTTCTTGGGGTTTTATGGTTCTTTCCTCTTGATCATTTGAGTGCAGCTGTGTTTAATGAGCTGGAAAAGAAGTAGGTCAATAAAACATGTGTTCATTGTTAGCAGAATACCTGTTGGACCATGTGTGTGTCTGTAATTGACCATCTAAAGCTTCAAAGCTTAGCACAAAGACAATTTAATAAGGAATTCATACCTAAATAGATTAATATTAAGCAGAAAGCTGTCAGGCAGTATGCCCTGCCAAGGTGAGACTGTGGGTATTTAATGCACAGACAAGTTATGTTTTCAAGTCAGACCTATTTTTAAGTCTCTTACTGATATGCATTAAAAAATAGCATGCCAAAAATAGCTTAGAAGCTGTGTGCTTTCAAACCGATACAACTGATAACATAGCCATGTAAATAGGTTAAAATTTTAATTTACCAAAAGGCATGCTATGAACTTGATGTTAAAGTGGTATCAACTGTCAGTGTCTGAGCTTGAGTTGTTTTTAAAATCTTTTCTTTGATAACACTATTGTTAGAAATAGTACGTTTTTTGGGCCTTAGTAAAAAGAAAGATGGCTACATTATGACATTACTTCAAAACCTAAAGCTTTAAGACATGAGTTGGAGCTTTAACATAAATGCAGTTTTGGTGGAATAAATTATATTTTGTCTTAGCCAACAATTTGGTCCAAATTCTCCAGACCAAACTTCTCTAAAAGAATTATGAGGCAAAACCTGAAAACTGAATTGCATTGTTTTACCTAAGCCAGCAACTACCAAAGAGCAGAAACATGCAGGATAATGGCATTCACAGTAATTTTACCACAATCAAAAATCCAAAGTACAGATGTGGAAAAGAGTTATATTGCAGACTTTATTCATCCCAGACTTTAAATTATTTCTGTTCCTTGTCTTGTAACAAAAAAAATGAACAGAAAGCTGATAAGATTAGTTAATGAAGGCTCAATTACGATATCATTCCTCATTCTTTTTCTGTAAAGACGTCTTATTCATGAAGGTGCTTGTTTGCCTAAGAAGTGCAGCTGTTGCTTTTTCACAGGGTTAGGCTGGTTAAAAGTACACAACAGCATTAAAGTTCCCGTATTGATTTCCTGCCTTGTTCACTTAGCTGGGAAATTGATTAGGCTCCTCCTTCCTTAGTAGTTTTAGGGTCAAAATATTTTTCCCAGTGTTTTTAGGACCCAGTACGAAATTCAGTTCCTGCTGTAAAATGAGCTTTACTGAGGTGCAAAGACTTCTCGACTCCCAGTGAAATTGCTGGGAATTGTCCTCAGATCCTCAAGGCTTACAGATGGTTTGTCTATAGCAAGTGTTCTAAAGTGGCACAGTAGCAGCAGTGTCCTGGTTGCTGCAGGGTGATGCCATATCATTCAAGGTGTGCAGTGCTGCTGCACGGTGTTTGTTCCCTTTCTCCCACCAACCGTGAACAACTGAACCTGCAGTATGGAAAATCCATCGCAAATTGGGAAAGTCTTAATAGACTTTAAAAAAAGCAATCAAAACTGTTCATGGTGCCTTTCATGGTGAGGAGAGGGAAAGAGGCTGAGGTGCCTGCAGTTCCCTGGGGAATTGGCTGTCTGTCGCTAATGAATCTGCGTGGAAACCACTAGAGACAAAGAGGTGCTGTGGGATTTGCCACTGGTGACTTTCAGTGGAGCCCGTGGGAGTTAGGCTGTCATTTGCTATTGAACTGTAATGGCAAATGAGAGCCTGTTACCCATGAATTCCTTTGAATATTCCAGACTGGTAGACTTAGCACTGGTTTTTAGGTGTCTGCTTGTGCTTTGCATTATGCATGAGTGCCAGTGGGGGGATTAAATAGAGCAGCTCTGCCATTTCATATAGCGGTGGCCTGAAGATGATGTGTCAGCTGTCAGTCCTGATGAACTGGGTACCGGTTATTATAAATACATGTAAAACCAAAACCTGACTCTGTGTATTATTTTCAGAGGAGTAATGGTTCTGAGACTTTTTAACATACTTGTTGCTAAAAGTGGCATAAATCTCTCTTCACTTAATGAAATTTTATTTTGTAAAGAGGACCCACGTGAGACAGATCTCTGAAAGGCACAGCAAATTAATTCAGTGTCTGCAAAATTCATGAGGTGTGTTCCTTTCAAACCTCCCTTTATTTTTAAATTTTTTTTTCCTCTTTTTTTTTGTTGTATTGGTTTTCTTGTTGTTGTTTTTTTTTCTGTTTTTTTTGTTTGTTTGTTTGTTTTTGTTGTTGTTGGTTTGTTGGGCTTTTTTGCAACAGCTAGGAACTAGCCCATCCTGACCTCAGAGCTGATCCAGTTTTGAGGAGGAGTTTGAATCAGGGGCCTCCTAAGATCCCTTCCAACTTGAATTATCCTGTGATGTTGTGAAACTAGGGTCAGAACTGAAGGAGGAAAAATGAGGGCTTTCTATTCAAAACACAGAGACTTAAGACCAGGTTTTTTTGCCTGGAGTGTTTCTTGCCTTGATAATGTCCTCCTGTCCTTCCCATAATCATCACTGTGGGCACTTCAGGCTTATGTGAAGAGCTCTGATTCTGGGAGAGAGAGAGAGAGAGGAGGAGTGAAGGGGGTGAAGGAGAAAATCTGTGGCATTTATTTGATGTGAAAGTGCTTACATCCTATGACAACAGACAGGAGGTGAGAATCAGTGTGACTAACAAGTTGTTTACT
>VWZF01005498.1:0-75921 GCA_013396755.1 Sclerurus mexicanus | reverse complement strand
CCCCCCCAGGAATATGGGCTGTGTTTGTTTTGAAATGTATTGATTTCAGATTCCTGCACTTCTTTGTCCTTCACCTTCTCAGCAGTTTGTGAGATACCACTAATCCTGTCACAGTGCTATGGAAAAGGTAGTTAGGATGCAGAATACTTGTTTGTTCCCTTCCCTATACAACAACAGCATGTTTTTAGCCAGGAGCTGTCGTTTCTCAGAGTTTGGATTCAGAACCCATCTGGAGAAGTGAGGTCCTGTTATAAACTCCCTTGCGAAATGACCCATACACAGCAGGCCTGCTGTCTGCCGTTATTATTCTATTGAGGCTGTCTTAAAAAAAAGCATGGAAAGAGTATGCAGAATCTTTCTGCAGTTTCCTGATGCTTGTCCTCATAGTACCCAACATAAACTCATGGAAAATAGGCAAAAAATTTGATTTATTTTTAGTGTTGGATTTGGTGTTGTCTGTGTGAACAAGACAATTTGTGATTATTTCCGAATTTGTTAGAAAAAGCCTCTAATTCCTTTTGAGAAAATTGATGAAGAAGAGGGCAGGGAATGCCTCGTGTTTCTTTATTTAATGAAATGGTCTCAGCTGAGATAAAAAGGACTAAAAGCTGTACTTTAGAGGTATTTTGTGCTGTGTCACTGCTGGACTGAACAGGCTACATGTCACCAAAATGTTGAAGTGCTGTCACAGATTACCTAATATTTGATCTCCAGCCTCAAGCACATCCCTCTTTGCTGGGGTATTTGACCAGCCCAACGTGGAAAGAGTGGATTTCTCTGCTCTGCTGTTCACTTTTGCCATGATGCGGGTGCAGATCTGGCTTGCTCTTTAGGAAAGAGTTACCTGGAGTGTCATAGGAGAAAAATATGTAAGTGAGGAACAGTTAAAGGGGGCTTCAGTTTGCACATAAACTCCAGGGTCCAGGATGCAGAAAGATGCCAACAGCCCTTGGCTGGTGCAGAAATGGGAGGGAGCAGGTTGCTGTGAGTCTCACAGACTTGGAGAAGTGAGACCTTGGAGACGTGTCTGAGCTACAGCTCAATTTTGTTAAAACTTTGGAAATTTGGGTGTATTTTCTGCACTTATATAAATATGAAGGAAAAGTAGTGTTCCTTAGGTGTAAGGGAGCAAGAGTAGGGTTTTGTCTTATTCTTTTGCTTGTCCTTTCTGTGCAAGGGTGTGGGAGCAAGCCAGCAGGCAGAGCCCGGCCGGGGCAGGAAGGGAACAGGCAGGGGCCATGGGAGCGCTTCTGATACGTGCTGGTCTGGTGGGCGCGCTGTTGAGCTGAACACAGCCTGCCGGAGGGAGCATCCTTCGGCACCTTGGAGGGGAGCAGAAGAAAGGATAAGTAAATGCTGAATTTAAAGAAAGGGAATAAGACAAAACTAATTTTGTGGCTGATGTCGACAAGTGAATTACAATGATGTTGAAGGAGGCTCACAAAAGGCTAGTCATCCTTACTTACCTGACTCTTGATCCATAGTGAATTCTGACTATCAACCACAGTGCAACAGAGAATGGGCCTGGAGAGAACCTGAGGAACTCCCCTGAATACCCCAGCTGCCTGGGGAGCACAGGAGAGCTTCCTGGACATCACTTTCTGGTAGCAGCCCCTCTGCCTTGGTGTCTGCACAGATAATAACTTTATCATTCTATTTTATTTTTATTGAGCATCCTCAGCAACCTGAGTTCCCTAGTAGACAGCGGCTATACCAGATGCTGTACTAGAGAGCTCAGGGAAGGCTTCTTGACTGCTATTGGTGCTCTACATCACAAGAACCAGTGCTGGCTGGTGGTTCAGTCACTATTCCCCACTGTCCCTTCACCTGAGACTGTTATTATCATTTCTAGCACTCCCTACTTCTCAAGGCACATCAAACTACTGCCTGTAATACCAGCTGTTCTCCTGGCTCAGATGCTTCCAGCATGACACTGGTCAGAGAGACAGCAGGCACCCTCCCTGATGGCAGGCTGAGTGTAGTGGCATTGGGAACACACTGTGCTTTTGTTAGGCAGAGTCTGTGTTTGGTGCCACCTGAAGTGCATTCAAAACCAGCTCCTTCCCTCCTCAGTTGGATTAAGAACAGCTTTTCCAGCCTGAAGCCACTTGCCACCCTAGCAGCAGCTGTGTTCTTGCCTCCTGGGTGCTCTCCTGCTGTTCAGGTTCTCCAGATGAACAGAATTAAAAAAAAACAGAAAAAACCCCCTAAAAAATGAAAGCAAACAAAAAACCCCCAAAAACCAAAATCCAAACAAACCCCAAACAAGCAAACAAGCGAAAAACCGCCAAGAATAAAAAAGGAGCTAAAATAGAGTTAAATCATTTATTTTCATAGTGACAGAATCTGATTTGTTTTTTCCAGAATGCTGATGGTATCCATTGCTCAGCTCTGCTGCTTAGAGTTGTAACAGTTAATGAGAAATAGCTTGAAAACAGCTACTGGTTTAATTGGTGAAGTAATTACTGTTTAGTTTTGATGGTGCAAAATAGCTGCATGTAAGATGTTTCTCTGTTCTGTGTTTTTTTCAAATTTGTTATTAGGCTTCTCCAGTTATGGACTTCATTAACTTTGGAAACAGATCTTTAAATAAGTGTTTACTGCCTGATATTCTTATGCACATAACTTCGGTAAGGTGAATAGACTCACAGGATGTAAAAGGAATATTAATGTGGCTAACATTACCCAAAAATATAAGTGTTTAAAAGTTGAGGATCTTCAACTAGTAGGGCTCTTTTTAATAAATAATCCCAATGTATCCAGTTTTCATAAAGAAAGGCAGACACATTTCTGCTTTCTTCTGTTGCTGCAAATTGCAATCTTTTTCTAATATGACTATCAAAACCAAAGAAATATAGAAGACACCTTTAAAAAATCAGGGCTGTTCAAGTAATTTAGGGAGTCAAGTCCTGCTGTGTTATGTATTGCAAATAACTCATCTGCAGTCTGCATTTTCATCAAGACTGAAATTTGATCTGTTAAATCCAATATAAAACAGTAAAAGAAAGATAATTGGGGATTAATTTTCATAACGCTCTGTGTCATCCCACTATAACTAAGCATTGCTTGGTTATAAATACTTTGCCCCTGCCACTGACCCTGCAGTCTTGGCAGCACAAATAATGTACATGTGGCTTATGTTGGGACCTGAAGCCCCAAAACCTGTTTATTCCTGCCGGCTGTGTGAGTGTCAAAGAAGTGAAGATGCTGAAGGCAGAGGCAGTGAGACAATGTGTTCCCACATGCTCATCATATAATCATCTTATACTGCTCCACACATGCCATGACAGCGAGCAGCTGGGGAGCCCAGGCTTTTCAGAGTGCCAGCAAGCTTGTTCTATCTTAAACTCCTACATCAGTGAACAAGACTGGTGAAAGCCACATGTGTCGGGGGAATGCCAAATGCAAGCAAGGTGTCATTTTAAATTGCCACCAGTTAGAGTGGCATGGTGTGTAAAATCCCAAATGACTTCTTTATAATAGATTTTCCTTGCACGTACATGTGAGAAGCAGCAGGGACCAGAGCAGGCATGACATTCTTTAACTCTTTTCATGAATGATCAATGCTCAAATGACCCCATTTCTGGGTTTGTTTGCTTCTGGTGTTACCATGCCATGGGAGGGATTCCAAGCTCCCCTTCTTCCTGCAGAGTCCTTTTTTGAGGGGGGAATAATGAAAATTTAACTCTCCCAGTGTAATAGTAGAGGTTGGTCAGGCCAAGATTACAGTGAGAAGTATTGCATCCTGTCCATTGCAGACTTTTCTCATCACTATGCATGAGGATGCACGTTCCCTTGTTAAGCAAGTTGTTTTTATGGTAAAATTGCTTTGAAGAAATACAGATGTAGAAAAGCTAACTACTAAGAAGTGGTTCCTGAGGGCCTGAAGTGCTAGAGAATGATGACTAGGGATGAGACCCAACTGTAGTTGTGTTGTTTTGAGGTTTTTAAGCTGTACAGAGATCATCACAAAAGTCTTCTTTGCTCAGTGCTGGAAAACAAGTACCTGATTCTCTGCATCTGGGAGAAAATTGTAAAGATAGCAACTGAAGATCCTTGTGAAATGTTTGGGTGCAAGTATTCTCTCCACATCACACTTAAAGGATTGAGACAAGAATAGAGTAGGTAGTTTGTGCAAATAAGCACAGTTAACTTCATAGAAAAAGCTGAATGGTTATACATCAGAATGCAAGTGCCAGCTGTGTAGACTTTTAACTGGGTTTGCTCAGTTGATTCTTTTTGTCTCTTAAAGGAAGGCTTGCAAATAAAGTTCTGTGCAATGATGAAAATTAATTTCATCATGTATTTCATCATGTATTAATTTTACAATTGTATTATTACTAACAAAGGTACTGATTATGTGCTGTATGTTTCTCTCCAGTCCAACTCTGACCTCATTTAAGCCTTTCCATTATTGTGTATCTTCAGTACAGTATGGCTATACATTTTTTTTATTATTGTAACAGTAGTGACAGTGAGCATCTTTCACGTGACAGTGCACAGACTTGAACAGATTTTAGTAAACTTGAGTAAGGTACCTCTCACCAGGCTGTACTATAACTTGTACTGGAGTGGTGTTTTCCTTTCTAGACAGATGCAGCAAACTAGAAAATGATACTAATGAAAAAGTCAGAATTCTCTCTTTGTGATGGCATGGGCATAGTAGAAGATGCATTGTCCCATGTCCTTCTCTTCTTTGTTACAGATCTGAATACATCACAGACCCAGTGTGCCCAAACAAGCATTCCAAACCGGGGATCAATCCAGTCATCACAGGTAGATGCACTGCTGCTGAATCATCAGCCTGAGAGCCTGCAGGACACGGAAGGTGAAGGCAGAGTAGAGGAGAAGATTGTTTACCTCTGATGGCTTGTTTTCTAGTATCAGTAACACTTTGGAAATATAACCATGTTTGCTTTTCTAAATATCTGTAGTTGTTCTCTGTATGACCAACTGGCTTTAAGGGTAGTATTTAATATTAAATGTAATTTTTTTCCTCTTGATAAATACAGCAATTAAGTTATTTTGAAGTCTTTGTTGTATAATCTTTAGTATATTATTTGATTTCAAATGCTTTGCAAGTAGCTACAGGTAACAGAGGAGACATAATATCTTGGAATTGCAAAGATGCCACCAAAAACTGTGAAGGCTAGTGTTGATTTTCTCATAAGTCCTCTTTTTAAAAGAACAAGCTGAGAGAGATGGGCTGGCTATTTGAGATTTGAGTGTTTATCAATAACCTTCTAACAGTTGTAATATGAGAAGACAGTAATGTAAGAATGATGTCTGTAGTCTTTGGTGAAATCTGCCATGTTCCCTTAACTTGGGTCCTTTTCTTCACCCCCTCACTCAGGAACTCCTCAACAGAGGATGTTTTTCATGGTCTCAACATAATTGCATAATTGTGTTTGTTCACGTCCCAAACCCTATTATCATTTTGGTACTAGTGCCAGTTGCTGTGAAGAGATGCAGTAAATCAGTTTGTTACTGTATTATATCTCATTTCAGTAAGTGCCCTTATGCATTAAAATTTACCAGACGAAATCATCTCACTGGTCAAAGGAAAAGAAAGGGGGGACATAGTAGGCTTCTAGTTAACTGAACGCTTCTGAAACTCCACTGTTATCCCATGTAGGAGCCAGCTAGCCTTCTGCTTTCAAGATCATGGATTTGTCTTTGTGTTAGTAAGAAACTAGGGCCTGTTTCATGCCTTTTTCTCTTTCAGAAATATTTGCACACTTCTGTCAAATTGAATAAATGTTCTGTGCTCTTCTACAAAACTGTAACTTTGATTCATTGTCAGATCCTCCAAAGAAATAAGAAAACAGGAGGAAAATGAAAAAATAAATAATCTTCAAGCTTTGTTTGCATTCAGCTCTGCTGCAGATATGTCTGTCTTGGTCCAGCACAGCCAAAGCCGTGCTCTGAGTGTAGCAGCTGGCAAAACCAAGGATATGCCTATTGCTGCTTAGTGTGGCTGATGGGATTGGCAGAGGTGCAGCAGGGATGTGACTGCACAGCACCTGAATCAAAGCTGCCTCACATCTACTCATCTTGTGGGGCAGAGAAGCACAGGATTGCTTCTGCCCATTTGTCTGGGTAAGCCCCATGTGTCTTGTGGTTTCAGTTTTACCCTAAGCCTTGAGTTGTGCAAAATCTTTTGCAGGGAGCAGAATTTTAGATGGTGTGCGTTTGTCAGCAAGGGTTTCCTGATGCAGAAGATTCGCTTCCACAGATTGCTGTGTTATGGGGAATACTCAAAAGCAGAGCTTTCTGAACTGCATCTTACTGGACTAGCAGATTAGCTGTTCAGCTGGTATCCTGGTCAAACAACTGAGCGCCTGATTTTCTTGATGTGCAGAACCTGATGGTATTAATTAGTGTGCAAGGGTAATCAGGGAAAGACTGGCCCTGCAGATCTGTTTTTCAGTGTTTATGTCCAAACTTTAAGACTCCTGCTAACCTGACCACAATCATACGTCTCCTAATACATATCCTTATAAGAGAAAAAAATCTCGTAGAATTCGTAGAATTGTTTTGCCTTCTTTACTTTTCACAATTAGACTGAAAGGAAAATGTGGATCTAACTTCTCTTAAGGGTCCTGCAGTAAGGACTGTCCATACCCTTTCTATTTTACCAGTCAGCAATGAATTCAAGGTTGCCATTTAAGAGGTTTTTGGCAAATTCCTGAGTAGCCAGACCAATTTCTTGGGATCTTGTATGTCCCAGGATATGTACATTGCCCAGGGACCTGTGGGAAATTTGGAACAAATGAGCAGTTTTCTCCACAGTTATTCTCTCTGCATTTTATTATGCCTTGGCTGAAACATCTGGTACTGGTTACTGTCAAATCCAAGCTGCTGGATGGATAGCTGCTGTCCCAGTCTGGTGTGGGAATTACTGTGTAAGCGTCTTGCCACTGGGAGAGGAAGAGAGGATACTGTTTCTCTCATCAATTTTAATTGAAGGTCTGGGAGTTGAAAAGCAGCTGGCCCGGACTTCAGCTGTTGTGCAAATCTTTAAGTCCCCTAGCATCAGGCAGTATCTTATTTTGCTCACCTGTGTTTACAGTAAAGCTTGAGGAAGGCAAAGGCAGGAAACAGGTGGCCTCTAGATTTAGGTATTTTAATTGTAGAAAATGTTTAAAGTATAGGCCAGTATGGTCTCAGCAGGTGCTCTTGATAACAAGATGTATTATGTACCCCTGAACTCTGTCCATTATTTAGTAATTTCTTAATACTTAGCAGAATTTAAATGCAGACCCAGTGAGACTCAGCCATTTTAGTAGGCTGCGCTTTCAGTTATGGCGAGGCATATATTAATGCCTAAAGTCTTCTTGTTTATTTAGAAAAATATATTCAGAAATTCTCTTCAACTTTTTTATATTGTTTTGAAGTAGTCTTATTTGAAAGGCTGGTTTTTTTCACTCATTCTATACATTGTGTTTTCTTTTTGCTGTGCTTCTCAAGGCATCTTGCCTCTGAAAGCTCAGAATCTAATGTAGTCATTCATTTCAGTTCTTAAATGAAAGGAGCAGTTACTGTACTACAAATATATATGGCACAGGGACAAGCTTTCTCTTTGTTTTTTTTTTCTTTTTCATCTTTCTCTTCACCATTTAACAAAAGAAGGATTTCTTTACTGTAATACCTAGACTTTTTGCATTGATGTTGTTGCTAGTAAAGCAGTCTTATCAAACAACTTTGAGATATTTTTAAGGGAAAGTTGCAACGAATCTTTTTTTCAACAAGTCTATTATAATGTTAAAGAGGGAATTCATGAAGGGCTAGGCTTTCAGTGGGCTGGGTCTAGAATCTTGGATTTATGTATTCAGTCATTTGTAGAATGTATTTTTGTGTTCAGTCATTTGTAGAATGAGGCCAGAATAGAGCAAATGCTTCACTTGACTGCTGTTTGAGTATTAAGGTAAACAACACAGCTGCATTTTTAAGAGATTTTTCACACAGGTCATCCGTGTTGTTTTCAAATTACTAAATTAAATACAGATTAGGCTCTCAGCAAAACTCCCCAAAGGTTGTTTACTGAAGTGATTGAAAAAAGTATTTGTTAATGTTTTCCATGTAAGGAACATGAATCATTTTGCTTAGAGTGCCCTGCTGGCTGCACTAATTTGTATGCCACCCATTTAGATTAAAAAAGTGACTAAGATTTTCACTGCTTCTTAATCAAGTAGGTGAATCAAGGTGCAAATTCTGTAGTAATGTTCCATATTGCTGCTAAAATCATTTTTATTTTCATGGCAGTGTTCATTCAAAGAAAAGCAAAGAGCCTGAGCTGTGGAAGTAACATGTACAACATGCTCTGACTGAATTTTGAACACAATGGAGTGTTGCAAAGGAGGCAGTTTTCCTTATGTGTTTGATGATGAATGGGGAAATAGCATGACTGCTTGGATACCTTCGAATGAGTATTCTGTTTGAACCAACCCCAAATTCTTACCATCCAAAGCCTTCACTGTGTCCAGTTTATATTACAGAAGTATAAACAGATTAGGCTATGGGGCATTAGTATACTGAAACAGGCTGAATGTCTGCTATTTCTTATGGAATTGCAGTTGATTCGTGCCATTTTGGCAAGGTAAATGGATATGTTTATTGCTTTCTCATCCTTAGAAGAGGATTGTATGTAGAAGCACTGCAAAAGTAGCTGTGAATATTCTTGATAATCATAAGGACAGCTACATGTTAATCTCCAAAAAGGTTTTTCTGTCTCACTGCTGGGTTTTGAGGTAAGACTGTGAAGATGGCCTGAATTCAATGGCTTGAATTTTGCAGAAAGGCTCCCTTTGGCAGGCTGATGTCAGAGTGTTTCATTTCTTCAATATAAAGGAAAAACCTCAAAGGATAATATTCTTGGCATTCATCTAAAATGTTGTCATCAATACAGCCTTTTGCTCTGCATCAGACAGTAGACCACTTGTCTTCTTGTATCAGGAGATCATCAAAAACCAAGCAGATTGTGGAAGAACTTGCAAGGGTTTTGTGGGCCATGCTGGTGAAATGATCCAGGTACCTCATCTGGGAATATCATTGTTTTTCACTGACATGCAGAACAGTGTTTGTAGCAGGTCTGTTCATGTCAGTAGTTGGCTCCCAAATTTCCAGATCTCATGGATCACCTATGCAGAAGCCCTCTCCCTCTCCCTCTCCCCTCCCGCTCAGGCTCAGATCAGGATGTTCCCTCACCTTGTATGGAAGGGCTCTCCGACAGGGAGGTCTGCAACACCCACGCAATTCTGAGTTTGAGTCTTGAAATATCCTGGGTACAGACCAGGAGAAGAGAAAAAAGGGTGCTCTGGATGTAGACAAGGCAGAAGTATCCCCTGCCATGACGTGTTTCTAAGCTTCTTCATGGAACAAACTTTTTTATTCAGAGAAAAAAGTCAGTATTTATCACATTACTTTTTGTTTGTTTGACTAATAATATTGAGAACTGGTTAGATGCCACATATTTCAATTCCAGTGCCAGACAGACTGAGGATCAGATACTTACAAAAGGGACAGTGAAGCATGCAAGTTGGAGCAAAGAATTTCTCCTGTGGAGGCTGCTTAATAAACCCAAGGGAACTTTCTTACCAGATTTGCATAAAACTGCCAAACCACGACTACAGGAGCTATGCAGAGGTGTGAACCTTCTGCTCACCCAAGTTACCACTGCTAACAACAAAGCCCTGCTTTGTTGATAAACAATCACATGAACTGAAGATGGCTTGTGAAGACCAGCATGAGTCCCTGTCCCTCCTATGCAAGCAAACAAACAGGATGTCCACATTCCCTCTGTCCAGCTCATTGAAGATGCTCAGGCCAAGCTGTGGACCTACTTGTGCTCCTTTTGAGTAGTATAAGAAATGTGAGAAATCAGTGTTGCTTTTGGTTAAACTAAGTACTGTCTCAACCGAAATGAAAATCTTCCCCATTTCCTACATGTACACAGTTGTCCTAAAACTGCTGAATGAATGCTACAACCAGCCATTACAGTTCAATTATAAACTTAAAGCAAGCCTAATCCAGATACAAAGCAGTCAAGAGGACAAAAATTATAGTACTGACTGCATCTCCTGCTTTCAGACAGTGGAGGGTAACCACTCTTATCATCTGGGGCCTCTTTCCAGCTTTAATTGAGGAGGTAGGTTTCAGAGTGACATACTCAAATGGTCAGTGAAAAGAAAAACATTAGGAGTGAAATTGCTTCTCTGCTGATATTGCTTTCCATTGCAGAGTCCCAAATCAGACCAGATTGGTCTGATTTTAAACCTGTGTCCAGCCACCAGATAAACTGACAAGTGACACGAACTTCATGAAGTTACCTCCAACTGCCTGGTGCTTGAGTACTATCAATACAGCTTGTAACTGAGTGAGTGCTGGACAGTGTCAATGCTGCAGATGAAGGAAGAACCTTGAATACCCAAAACTAAAGTGTGACCTCCTTTGAAGCAGACATCAAATTAATCATTTACTTTGAGATCTGGCAGTGCTCCTGGATGCCCTATGAACAGAAAAACCTGGCACATAGCTGTATCTGTGAGTAAGTTTTCCTTACTTCTTCCAGATAGTTTGAAAATGCTCTCCTACCATGAAAGTGATGTCCTGTCCTCAGCTGACCTTCATGTGATACCTAGACTGCATGCAAAATGGGCAGTAAGTCACGAGACTGTAGGAAATGCTGTTGCTGCTGTTGAATGCTATGGAACATGTCTTAAGCACATCAGACTACCTCCAAGTTGCTGCAAAGGCTTTCTGTAGGAAGATTTATCACAATATTTTTCCTTAGTTTTAGGTCCTCAGCAAACATCTAAAGCTCCAGGCTAGGGGGTGTGGTTGGTATTTTAATATGTCTTGCACTGCAAAATTTTTCAGAGAATCACAGAATATGCGGAGTTGGAAGGGACCCACAAGGATCATCAAGTCCTACCCTTAGCCTTGCATGGAACCATCCCCAAGAGTCACACCACATGCCTGGGAGTATCATCCAAATGCATCTTGGACTCAGTCAGGCTTAGTGCTGTGAACCTTGGGAGCCTGTTTCAGTGCCCAGCCACCTGCTGGGTGAAGAGCCTTTTTCTAATATCCAACCCAAACTTTCCCTGACACAATTTCAGGCCATTCCCTTGGCACCTCTCACTGGTCACCACAGAGAAGAGATCAGTGCCTGCTCCTCCTCTTCCCCTCATGAGGTGAAACTCAAGGTTACAGGAGGCAAAACTTGATTGTGGCTTATCCAGAGATGGGGGGTGAACTCCCTCACAAACTACAGGTGCTTGCTGATGTTGCAGGTAATCTACAAGTCATGTTCCTCCTTAAGAAGAACGATGGGTGCTGAGGGAAGTGTTCCAGCTCTGGGGCTGGTATGTGGCCATCAACTGAATAATGCTGGCAGCTTGGTAATCTGGGAGGACCAAGCCTTTCAGTGTCACTGAAGCTGATGCCACAGGTCGTGCTGGGAGTTGACTGCATGTTCAACCCTGCTTTGCCACACAGAAGAGTGGTGGGGCCCTGGGGGAACTTGTGCATCAGCCAGGTCACCCCCCTGTCTGGCTCTCATCCCTTCAGTGCCTATCTTGGTGTTGAATATTTGTGTGCAGGTTGCAGCCTTGGGAAGCCTCTTTTGACATATATAATAAATGCTGAGCGCTGAAGGGTATTTCCCACAAAGTAGTTATTGACAAGAGGAAGGGTGCATCAGCTGTTTTACTAGAAATCATGGTTTGCACAGCAGAAGCAATTTGATTTCTATTTCTGACTCCAGCTGTTGTCATTAAATTGACAGCATAATTCTTCAAAGAGAACAGGATAACAACTTTCGAGGGCAAGATGTGAGCATTTCATGAGACCACCAAAAAGAGGGGAAGTGGTTTAATTTATTAGTAAATGGCTGGTTGCTTTTGCTTGTCCTGCAGGCAGGACTGTGTTGGATCTCACAAACTAAAACCCCCATGAGATGGCTGAGTTCAACATGCTTCTGAAGTATGCTGGTTATGCAGACACCAAACTCAAAATACTCTTCCTTCTGGGAACGTTGGAACTCAGAACACCTGGACAACTGAAATTCAACAGAATACAGTCCTTCCATCTATAATTTCAATTAAATGTAACTTGACTGGTGCTTACCACTTAATTTCACAATTGCCTTCTGCTAAGTAGAAACATTTCCCTAAACATTGCTCAAATGTTTCCAACCTATTATTTCTGCTATTTCTGCCAGAGATTTTGGGGTAATTACAGAGATGGGCCTGAACATAAAAGAGATCTGAAGGATGTTAGATATTTGGAACAGGCAAACCTGGATCCAAGTTTGAAAGACTCAAACAAAATGCTTCACTTCTTCAGAATGTTTTTCAAAGTCAGATTATGAACTGTCAGGCAAAGTGATAGGGATTCAAAAATAACTGTTTGGGGAAACAAACAGCACAAGCAATAGTGGAAAGCTCTTCTTTTGTACAGTGTTCAGGGGGTTACTGATGAAAAAAATCCATATAGGCATTCTGTGAAATTACATTATTATGTTACTATTTGATTAGGGGTTTTCTTAACTTGGGTTTAGTGTATAATTAAATTACTGGGTAGGTCTAGTGATGAAAGTAAAGCTCAACATAAACTTCTGGGTTTAATATAGTGCAAGATTTCACAGTCAGGTAGCAAGAAGACTGTTCATGAATCAAGAATCCACGGCTGGCAGAGGAGGGGAGTGAGATTACACTGTCTGGTCTTGCCAGAGCAGCTAAATTCTTTCAGAGTCTTGCCTCTCTGTGTCCATTGCTATGCCATGATTGAACCCCACAAGCACAAAACCATGATGTTCTGGACCCTTTGCAGTAGTCTTGGCCAAGGCTCGTTTCCTCAAGGATGGAAACATAAGTGTGTGAGGGCTGGCCCAAAAATGTGGTCCATGGTGGTGAGAATGGCTTCTCCATGCTGCCAGCAGCCCCTCTATGTTAAAATGGGTATTTTATTCTGTATTGCAGAGGATTTATGCACTACACATATGACACAATCAGCTTCTCATTTGTTATATTGCCAAGTAATAAAAGACAACTGACAGTGAAGTACTGCCTTCTGAAACATCTCTGTGAAAATTCAAAATTAATTCAAATTTTTGCAAAGCAACAAAGGTCAAGTATGGTTATAATAATTAACATGTGTGTTGTTTAAACTTCAAAACAAGCTTTACCTTTAGAGGTCCGTAATTTATTCAGTAAATATTGTTCCTCTTACTTCAAAAGGAAGCAATAATTAGATTATCCCTGGACTCAGATTAACATTTAATTTGTGCATACTTTCAGACCAATATAGTTGTCTGCATACAATAGAAAAATAATTCTTTTTAACTCTGTATGTATGCTGTCAGCATTTAAAGTTGTAATTTAATACCCAGAGGAAAGATATGGCAGTGTATGAGATGCAAACAGGATTTCCAAGACAATGTGCTCTCCATCCACTTGTCACTGGGAGTTTTCTTGAAGTTGTTGCAGTTTGGTTTGTGTTTTATTGGTTGGGGTTTTTTGGTTTGTTTGGGGTTTTTATTTTTTGTTTTGATTTTTTGTTTATTTTGGGTGGTTTTGGTTTTTTGTTTGTTTTTTATTTGGGGGTTTTGCAGCATTTCTTTTTCTTCAGGGGTGGGGAGTTTAAACAAATAAGTAATTTGTGGGTTTACAGGATGGTGACTGGTGGGTGTGATCCTGGCCCCATGTACCACCCTGCTCTAGCCCCACCAAGGGAACCTGGCCTCAGAGCATAGAGGTCCTCTGCTGGCCCCTTCCCACAGCTGTCCCTGGGGAAGACACTAGCTGGCCATATGAAAGGTGGAAAACAGCAGGAATAGCTGTGCTTCCTGCTTTGAGGCTGGCCTAAGAGGTGTTGTTAAACAGCTTCCCAGTGCTGTGCTGACTATGGGGAAGATTGGCTTCGCAATGGGTTACTCCTGACCTTTGGCCATCAGGACTACCTTCGCTGGGGCAGGTGGGGCTAAAATGAACTTTTAATCCCTGGAAGGGAGTCCTGTCACCATCAAGGTGGAGAAATCCAATCCAGTGTCTCCTTCAATGTAGCTAAATTCAGATGAGAACTGAGAATGGGAGCCCCCTGCCCACCGAACAGCTGAAATAACCAGTTCTTCCTTGGGCTGAAACAACCGCTGTTGCTCCATCCTTCATTAATATTTAAATGATGAGGGTCACACCTTGCCAAAACGTTGGAGTCTAAGCTGACAAGATAGCAGAACTAGCAAGATATGAAACACACCAAGGAAATTATTTTTTGCTACTGATATTTTCATAATCACCTTTATGATGTGAGTTGCAGGCACAGCACCGCAAAATATCCCTATTTACTGAAAGTTTCTTTTAAACATAAAAAAGTGGTAATGGACTTCTTTCTAGGCTTGGAAAAAGAGTGTGCTTGCTTTAATGTGACTTGGCTCGAATGCCATTATACATTTTAATGAGGTAATGTGTGAAGAGGGGTCAAGTAGAGCAAGGACTCGTTCTGTTTCCATCAGCACTGACACTACAATGCTAACACTGAACTGGTTCTGCAGCCATAATTTGAATAAAATATGTAGTGTAAGATGCCTGATTGAATATTCCAAATCAGAGTAGTCTGCTGAGCATTGTTGCCATGGGGACTGTGTGAAGATTGGATTAATTAAGGCCTGAGCAGATGCTGTGGAGTATGTAGTGTCATTTATGCTTTCTGCTCGTAATTAACATGCTTGTGTTTGGGGTGAGAAACAAGGGAAGAGAGAGATACCCACCTTAATTTTTGTGTGACATCTTTTCAAGTAAAATGAATTTTTTTTATATGAAAAGTGATGCCTCTACATGTGCTAAAAATACGTATAAAAAGAAAGAAAAAAAGGGATAATTAAAATCAGCATCTAACTGGCTCATTATGTTTAATATTAGAATGCCAGACCCAAAAACACAAACTTCCCTCCTTGTTCCTACAAAATTTGGGAATTCAGAAGAGACAGTTCACCAGTGAAATAGATAAAGATTAGAGAATATAATTTAATGGTAGGCTAGAAAGCTTAAACATATCATAGCTTTGAGGGACATTTATATGCAAGCACAATTATATGCCTGCCAAGAGAGAAGGAATAGCTTATTATGTGACCGTATATGTAAAGTTTAGGCCTCCTTGCTGTTTTACTGAAGTTTGTTGGGTATTGCTGAGCTCAAAGGAAGAAGTGAAATATCATTTCAAATTCCTTTTCTCTCCCTGTGCTCAATAAGCATTTGGTGTGTTGCTATAGCAGGGCTTGACATCTTTAAAATTGTGTTAAATCTTTTCTGTTTTGCTTGATGGTGAGAGAGTAGTGTCCAATTCTCTACCAGTTCTTCAACCTGTGCCCTGAACTTCATAGGAAAGTTTTTTTGGGCATAAGGGACCACACACAGGAGCAACGTTCTCCAAAGAGGGAGGTGGATTAGTGTTGGACATCTGATCTTCTACTGCCACTCCTGTTCTCCATCTACCTTTGTATGGGGTGGTGGACAGTCTCAATTTTTCAAAGCTTCATTCCAAAACAAGAGGGAGGGGGAAAGTTCATAAGCTATTCCATAAAAAAATACTACATGAATATTTGAGCATTTAGGAAGTGGGAATACATTGCCTCAGAGCAGCCACAGTTGTGTGACTGCCTGGTGACACTGGGTTTACAGCTGCTTGAAAAAGAAATGCAAAAATTTCTCACAGTATTTTCTATGAGTATTCAATTGAAAAGAAATCAACTTTTCAAAACTATTCAGATTTTCTACAGTGGAGACAAAGTCATGACAGTGTTACCAAGTGAAATTTTGCAAAAGCCCAACAGCTCCATGCTTTAGGAGGACAAGAGTCCAGCATTTCTTGGTAAGAAAATGGGTTCCTACCATTCCTAGTAGCAAGACAAAATTAGGCATTTTCATCTAAATAGGTAGAGGGCAAAAGCAAGGATATTAACTTTCTGAGAGCTATTAAATAAAATATTTCTGCAGCACAAATTGTCATCCTGGATCCTATTTTTAAAAATCATTTTCTAAGCACTCATGGCAAATTTTCATACTTGAGTCTGCTGCTCATATAACAATCAGGGACTTGAAACACTTTTTTTTTTTTTTTTTTTGAATAGGTAGAGTGTAAAACTCTCTGAATTGTCTGTGTGACTGCAGAATGAAAAGTGATGGATGTTTTTTTTCAAATTGTGAGAAATAACAGCCAGTATAATGAATGATGAAGCATGTCGCTTTCCCAGGTGCTCAGTCCTCTCTTTCTCTCTCCAATTTGCCTGCTAAATCTGCTGTGTTTTCCACTTGTTTCTTAATATACAAAGTTAATCTCATAGGCTCTCTTGGGAAATGTGGCTTTCCTAGGGTTGTGGAAACAATTAGAAAAGATTGCAGCCTGCTTTTTGAATGAGTCTAGATTTATTTCTGTTTTTATTTTTGCTAATGAGAGACTTGCTTGTTCTTACTTTGGTTTAGAATTTTTTTTTCCCAGAAAGTATAGTCTAATCTACAATGTGAAAATATAAATCTCTGAGAGAAAGTTGAAAAATCTACAGAAATGACTGGATGGTTTTGATCAAATGAACATGTTTAAATTAAACATAGACAACCTTTTAAACAGACAGGACTGGAGTAGACTGGAGGTATTGATTCAGTTACCGTGTCAGTAGGAAAGTCAGAAAACAAATGACTAGTAAGAATGTCACCATATTTGTGATGAAATTTAAGTGAATTTAGTTCATTTACACTTTTCTCTGCCCCACTTCTGAACCTTTAAGCAAATTAAACCTGTACCATCTTTGTAAGTACATGTAGGCTTATTTCTTTAGACACATAGAACAGTTTCACAATGGCATACTTATTTTGAGGTTTTGCAGGGTTTTCTTTAAGCTTGTCAAGAAATCTATTGAAACAAAGGGGAAAAATTGCATTGGTTTTAGTGGGCCCCACACGAATACTGTTGTGAGTGTTTGGGAAAGTGTCAGTCAGATACACAGTTGTCTCTATTTACCAGGGACAAAAGCACTAGCGGTGCAAAAGCCACTGCCAAATCACATGGCACGTCACCCATAGTGGTGACAAAGATGGCAGAAGCATTTGGTCCTTCTTCTGTTGACCTCAATAGGGCTGCCCAAGACTGCTGCCCACGGCCACAGCTCAGAGGGGTGCGTATCTGCCTCCCAGGAGTGGCACGGAGATCCTTGCTTCCCCTCCAGAGCTGGCAGAAGAGAATGAAATCCATGTTACTTAGTAACCAGCTGGGCAGTGCTTGAGGCATTTCTTCCTTAAAGAGGTTAAAGGATTTGACCACCGCTGCTGGGGCCAGTTCAGAAACACAGATCCTGACAGCTGGATTTAGCACCAGCTAAAGGAATGTCAGATCTTGCATGCTGAGCATTAAGACAGCTTCTGGGGAGAAGTTTTGCAGACTCCTTCTGCCACAGTGTGCACTTTCTACACTGTTGTATTGCACATGGACATTGAGAGATGCTGCTAAGGCTCAGAGCTTGTGAGCAGAGACTTCACCATTTGGGTACTACACTGTTCTTAGCTGATGGCTTAAGGATAGGCTGTAGGAATGGATACAGCTGATTAGCGAATCATAGTAGAGAGGAGATAATGAGCTTTCTGACAGATGGTAAGCAACTAGTACCAGTTTTTTGAAAATCAAATCACCTCTGCTATTCCTTAGTATGAAGAGTAGGATGTAAGGGTTGCACTGACCTGAAATGATTCGGTACTTTTAATGTTTTTTTCTCATTAATCATGAAAGTTTTTTTCAGCCTTGCTAAAAGAAAGAAACAAAGGCGAATAGGGATATGTCTGGCATCTGTCACATCTGAGAATGATGTACCCATTTGTTCAGTTTCTTAAATATCACTGCTTCTTTTGATATTCAAGTATCTGTTTCTGAGTGACTTTCCCTTTTGATAGCCAGGAAAAATTATTTGGAAAACAAAAGAAATTACAACCTTTATAGATTCTTGGAAGTCTGACCAATATCTTCATGGCTCTTCCCTTCAAGCCTTTATTGAATTAAAGCAGTGAGAAAGGGAGAAAGATGGGAACTGGTTTAGTGATGGTATGTCATTCAACACTTCATATGCTAGAGAGAAATGAGGGACTCCATGTTTTCAGTCTTTCTGTGACTGTAAAGGGGCAGGAATAGAGGGATCTGCCTCATTTCTGACTCCTCTGGCCATTCTTTGTGTGACCCTTCTCTTGCCAGTGCCTGCTGTGTCTGGGAAATAGAGTGTATGATTAATCCACCCTTAGATTGCAGGGTTACCTGGACGTCTTGCTGCAAAAAAACTGTGCAACTGCAGAAGCAAGGGAAGCTCCTTTACACTTCATGCTGGTGAAGTGAAGAAGAATTGATTTACTAAAACAACTAGTGACAAAGTTTTCAGCAGCACTCATGACTGATCTCAGAGGTCTGGTCATACTCATTATACAACCATGCAGCCAATCCTTCCTAAAGCACAGCGTCATTGTGAGGCCATGAATGCTGTAAAAAGGGTCTAAGAAAGCTGTAATGGAGTTCTTGAGGCTGCCAAAGGGCTAACAGCCAGAAATTCTTCTATACGGATTTCCTAAGACTCTCTTATCCACTTGACCACAGCCTCGCTCTTTACCATGCCAGAGCACAGCAGTTTTTCAGGAAGCACAGAGATAAGACATATCCTGGGAAACAATGAATTCAAACTCCTGCAGCAGTGTCCTTGCACACAAACAGGTGCCTTTTACTTATACAGAGGAAATACATATAAACAAACAAACAAATCAGAAAAAAACCCAGCCAACATCAAGCCTCCTATACCTTCACTAGCTGCAAAGATTTTAGCCTGCTGTTTTGCATAAGAAAGCTGATACTTCTGACTGGATGCCTCCTCCACTCAGCTAATTCAAATCAGCATTGTACTGGGCCAGCTGGACCTGCTGACAGAGGGGAGCCATGAAAATTCAGATGCATTGCTATCTCTCTTTCTCTTTCTCTTTCTCTTTCTCTTTCTCTTTCTCTTTCTCTTTCTCTTTCTCTTTCTCTTTCTCTTTCTCTTTCTCTTTCTCTTTCTCTCTTTCTTCTCTTTCTCTCTCTCTTCTCTTTCTCTTTCTTTTTCTCAATACATCTGTATTTGCTTGTATGTATTCCACTGAGCAGATGTGGAACCAGTTGTGATTGTGCTGGTGTAAGCCTGTAACTCTATCTTTGACCTCGATGAGTTCATGCCCATCTATGTCTGGAGCTGAGAGTGAGATATTTGTCCAAATAATTTGACACTCCTCAACCTAACTCCTGTCACCTCATGTGGGAGACATGAAATAGTAGACTAGTGTCTCTGCCGTAGTGTTCTCCCTCCATAGGATATCACCTGGGGAATTTATCTCAGGCTGCAGAAAAAAAAATAACGATGATTTTTTCTGTTTCAGCAGTTTTTAGTTTTGTTGCCTTTGAACTGTGTCTGGAAACAAATACCTTTCTTCTTTATTTTCCTCTTGAGACTGTCAGGAGATCTGCTTTCAGGTGGTTTAATGAGAAACAAGCCTCTGTTGACAATGTTCAAGGAATGTGATTAATTACTTAACTCTGCAGCATGCCTCCACCTAATACCTAGAAAAGCAGAAGGCAGGGGTAGGGCTGTGGCCTTTCAGCAGTGGATCTGTTCCTGGGCACAAAGTAAGCCCACGCATTCCCTGCTACAACACCCCAAACTCTAAACTCTAACACTGCAAACAGGCAACTACTGCCCGGCTCAGATCCCATCCCCGCAACTTTGTCTTGCAGATTTGCCAGACATTTTTCTGTGCCTCACAGACTTGGAGCTGTGGCTGCACATGGAATGTCCAAAAGCCAGGCAGCAGCCTGGCCAAAGGGAACCGAACAGCAGCTTAAAAATCCTGTCTGCATGGTGAATAGACTGGTCCTTGGCTATCCCAGCTCTGCTGAAAAGCAGAAGTGCAGGCTCAGATCAAGAACTATAAGTTTATGTGGGTTCAGGGGTAAGCTGAGTAAGTTCATGGTCCTTGATCATCAGCAGGATGCAAGGCTGTGATTCTGCTCAGGACTGAGACCCCCCGACTTAGGATCATTTCGATAAAGCTGGGCTTGGCACATTACTACAGACAAGTTCTATGGCAGCAAAAAAAAAAACCTAGGAGCAGTTTGTCCCCATCACCAGGGTAGCTTTAGAGACTAAAAAATACTGGAAAATACTAACAGTAATTTGATGATCTTAGGACCTTCAGGGCATCTCTTCTCTTACTCTTGCTTAGTTGACACATAATATACCTGGTATTCCTGAGGTGGAGGATGTTCTGTGAGAACTTTAGTCCTTCAGAGGCTTGTTTCCTCCAGGAATGAACTCCCCTCAGTTAATAACAAAGATTTTCCACACACAGACATGGAGTCAAAAGTGCTGGGATGTGTCGGCAGGGCTTGAATATTTTCTGACCCATCTGCTCACAGCATGCATGCCTGCCCTGCACCTTGGCATTTTCTTTCCGTATGTGTGAGTGCTTTTAAAATTAATTTATCAGTTTTCCCCCTCTCATGACCACATGGCAAAATAGCTTAGTGTTTGTATTTGCTTGCTGGCCTAGAAAATGAATGGCCAGTTATGATGCTGTTGGGTTAAAACAGATCGTCAGCAGAAATGTTGCCACTGATTTCCATGGGGATTGAGCCTTTGCCATTGCCTGGAAGGGAGTGATCAAGCTTTGAGGTGGGTCTGGTTGGCTCCTGGTTTTGCAAACCAGCCTCCAGCCCCTCAAACTAGGCCAGGTATGCTTCAGCCTGAGGAAGTGTCCCTCTCTGTGCTACTTTGGAGCTTGGACTGAATCATAGCAGTATTTTCCATACAAGAGGAACTCCCAAATGATGTGTATAGATTGAGAAAATGGCAATTCCTCCTGGAAAAACTGGAGACACACATAGGGGAAAAATCTCTTATAGTGCTCTACACATTGTTAAATCATCATAAGGGACCAGGGCATGAGTCTTTACCTCTAACATAACTATCTTTACTTTTCTTAGGGACTACTAAAGTAATTTATTTCTTTCCACAACACATATTCTGACTGAAGCAAAATTAAAAAGCAAGCAGTAAGTCTGCAAGGATTCCCTGTTTTTCGCATTTGATTACTGAAGGGACAACATAATATGGTGCTTAAAATGGTGCTTGACCAGCTTGAATTGGGTAAATGTGTTGAAAAAAAAGGGTCCTGAGAGGGCAACATTTTCTTCCTTGCCAGTCCTGGTACTTAGTGACATGGAAAACCAGGAAATGTTATGAGAGGAATGACAGCAGGCATGTAGTAAGTAGGGTGAAAAAAACCGAAATGCTATGTCTGAGGGAGAGGTGTGTCTAACACACAGTTTGTCTCTGTTGTGCTGGATTAATTTGCCCTAGTGTCTTATTACATGCTATTTTAAAATTAGAAATTATATTGCAAAAATGCTACTAAAGCATGCAGTAGGTTTTTCACAGCCAGGTGTAGAGTCTGCTTCATTCATGGGGCATTCATTAGGACTTAGGCATGTAGTGATTTTTAGTTATTTCTGTGTGATTCATTCTCCTGGCTGTATCATACAGAGTTATTTGCACTTTTGGGAAGAGTGAGCTGTGGCTGTAAAACATGTCACATCAAATTGGTGAGGTTTTACATTCATTCTTTTCTTTCATTGCATATGGACTGCAGAAAGCTCAGAAATCACATCTATGAATATATACACATTATTTCTGTATTAATTATATCCCCTGTAAATACTATGGCATACTTACAAAGCTTTGGCTACTCATCCCTCCCTGAGCTGAAAAACTGCTGATCCCCACAGAAAAAAGGGAAGACTTTGAAGTCTTCCAACCTTAGCTTGTCATGGGGTGAACAAACTTGAAAGACAAATGCAAGCCCTTACTTCTGATATAGTAGAGAGCTGGCAAGTTCTTACAGATTTTTGCTCCCAGATGACATCAGCTTTGCTCTGGCAACTTTTAGCTTGTCTAGCACTGCAAGGTAAATGTAGCCATGCCATGCAGTGCTCATCACCTCTGAGACTGTCTTTATGTCTTCCCATTCTTGATCCAGGAAATCAGCAAACTGCAGAGCAGATGGTGTATAAACCTGCAAGGGCAGATCTGCAACCAGTGTGCATTGGTGTATCTCTCATATAGTGGAGACAGAGGTTATGCTGATTTATACCCTTTGAGACTAGCCAAAGGTAATGGCATGTTCACTTCTGACTTCAATAGGAGCAGATGCTGGTGTTGGGAGTCAGGCTTCCTTCCACTAGAGGAAAAACACAGCTGGAACATGACGTTGAAGGGAGAGAAGCCTTAAAAAGCTGCCTCAACAGCAGTGGTTAGATTTAAACACAGTGCACACCTTTTATGTTTCTAAGAGCCAGGTTTCTGATGTGTAAGTGCGTTTTTTTGTCCGATGCCAAGAAAACAGATGTAAGAGTTATTTCCTAATAGCCACAGGCAGCGTCACATGACTAATTCAGCATCTTCCAAAATTGGGTGCCTGCCGAGGCGTGTGATGGAAAGATGGGAGGAAATTATCTGGCTATGTGCATTCCTTGTGGTAAGGCAAATTTAGCTCGGTGAAGCCCATGACTAACAAATACCAAGCACTCAACTTCTCAGATTATAAAATCACAACACCCTGAAACCTATTGATAAGCTTTTACAAAACTTGGAATGTTTGAATTAAAGGAGAGCATTATAGTACTGAGAAAGAGAATTCCCTGCTGGCCAGTAGGTGTGTACCTTAGATGTTCTGTTTTGGGATCGAGCCATTGAAAAATCCATCTGAGAGAGGAAGTATGTTCTGCCATTCTAACTGGTCTAAGCAGTAAAGCTAAAACCCAGCCTCTCTCTACATGTTATTCTTTGTTTTGTAATTGCCCTGAAACTGGTGTGAGGGAATCTTATGGTACTGCCTGCTGGCACAGAGCTGTGGGAGGAGGTTATGCTCAGAACAAACTACCTCACAGACCATTAAACTGAAGTCTTTTAATTTCAAGAAAATATCTTAACACTAATGATGGTATCAGAATATCCTCCTCTGATCTCCTCACAATTTGTCATTCCCTAATTATCCTGTGAAGAACATTCAGCAGCTTCATCAACTCTCTCCAGCATCCTATACAGCTCTGCTGTTGGCTTCCTCGTATTTCTCACTACCTCTTATCTCCGATCAGTTCTAGCTAGAAACATAAATTTAACCCTGTGAGCTCTGCAATGTTTCCTGAGCTGTATCTGTTGCATAGCCACAAAATTATCCTTCAGTCCAAGCTAAAATTTTGACTAGGTCCTTTTAAAACTGTGATGCTGACTCACACTGCACTTGTTTCACTTGGCATTTATTTCAACATCTCTTGTCTCTTGTTTTTGTATTTGGCTTGCTGGGTCTTTGTCATAAAGCCTGTCTACGCTAGCTGTGCCCACCACCTGGCTCTTGTTTCAGAACTGCAGTTTACAAGTGTTACAAGTTAGCACAAATAACAACCACAGATTAATAATATTAAGAGTGCAATTCAAGTGTGTGTTATCTAATCTGTGTGTCAAGATCACAGTGAGGAAGTTTATTGACCAATATTCAAGTAAAATGCAAGGTACTTTTCATGGAAACTTTTTCCATAAAGCCTAGCCTATAGAGTGTTATATTATGCCCACAGGCATGTGGGCAAAAATATCTCAAGGCAAAGTAAAGTTAAATGCTTTCCCCTTGCTTCTTTTTAATCTGCAGTAAAAATGAGATATATATTCACAAACCAAAAATTCACCTGATATGATCTGGCAAATCATGGTTTTTAAATGTTCTTGGTCTCACAAAAAAAAAAAAATCCCAGTAAAATAGCTGATAAAAAATTGTAGTGGCTTCAGTATTTTTCACTGATGATAGACTGCAAATTCAGGTTCCTGTAATAATATCTTTTGGTTAGCTAGAACTGCTATGTTACCTTTTTTTTATTTATTTAGTGTTTAGTTGTAACAGATAGGCTGTCTAAGTCCCACTCAGAAGGAAAATTAAAAAGGCAAGCCAAGAAAATCCACCCATGTCTAGAGTCTATGGCTTTTTAGACAAAGATATAGTTAATATGCTAGCTGTGGGAATCTGGAGAGCCCCTTTGGAAGGCTGGTGTATCCAACTGGGTACAATGAGATTTTTGCCCCTAGAATTGCTGTACTTGTCATTGCATGAATAACCTGCACAGACCCCCAAGTTCAAACAGTTCTTCACCAAGGCAGAGGTGTTGGTGCAGACTGTCATCAGCTACAGAAGATGAAGGGCTTGGGAATGGTGTTATACCAAAGCTGGGGTGAGGTGGCCTTCCTGTTGCCTGAAGAAATGGGGAAAATGAAAAATGACTGACCTCAAGACAACAAGACACAAATTGAAAGTATCACTGTGAGAGACACAGAGAAGGCTAAGGACATAGGCAGGTATGGCCTTAGTGACCCTACACACTCAGCTTCAGCTGTCCTTCTAACCTGGAGAAGACAGGCTCTCGTGATGTTCCAGGGACCTCAGAGGAGAGGCTTAACTGGTTTGGGGGATTTTTCACTTAGGGGATATGATCTCATGTTTTATTTTGTAAGGAAACCTAACAGTGTATTTACACGGTCTTTACAAAGGCTATTTGTATCTGCAGGTCTTCTTGGTCCACTCTGTCCAAGGCTTCACAAAGTTATTTTGTAGGACAGAAGATTAAGCCTTTTGGGAGAGGAAGTGCTTACACCCGAGAGCCAGGACTGCAGCCCGAACAGAATAGGAAACAAGCTGTTGGGCAGAGGCGGCACTGCAGTCATATGCCAGAGGCCCTAGGGCTAAAAGGAAGGTACCTAGACATGACTAGACCGCAGATGCCATCAGACACCCTGGAAAATAGGGGTTGGATCCCCTAGTACCTAAGTGATGAGCATTAAAGATTTTTGGAAAGATGCCATCAGAGATGCATCATTACTTTCAAAGCTTATTTATTACCGGTCTCATTTATAAAGAAGGCTATTTCAGGAGCATCCACAGCTTTACTTCATTTAAATAAGCAAACTGCTATGTGAAAGGAATTGTAGTTGCTTGTGTTCCTGCCACACCACTGCATACCCACCATTAGATTAATGTGTGCAATTTGGGTGGCTACTTGTGAAGAAACAGACTGTGCTGCTCTGGAACTGCAGCAGATATCATCGGTTAGTGGTATCTTGCAAGAGAGGGGAGAATAAAAGTCAAAACGCATCAAAGGAGAGAGGTGAATGTGGTGTTAACATCCTCCACAACTCCCTTTCCTAATCTTCCTCCTGGAGCCATCTCGTCAGAGCTACCACATCAGCATGGATGTTCTGCAAAGAACTGCAAGGTGGTCTTCTGTGTCCTTGCCAGCTCATAGCCCTCCATATTGTTCTCAGAGCCCTGATGAGAGAGGCAGCTCTTCTGCAAAATAGCCAAACATGTTAGTTTAGTTCCTTCTAAACTTCCTCTTAAGCCCCTTTTAAAATATGGTGTTGATTGGTAGAACAGTAACTCACATGTTTGCTGTAATCCTAATGGTCTAAATGCATGAGCAGGGCTTAGGAGAGATAATACAGTGAGGCTTCCTTGTAGAAGACTTTCAAGTAAAAAATAATTTTGATTAAACATGGAGTTCACATTCCACCAGTTTTTCAAATTAGTCTATTTTACTCCTGAAAAATGATAGATCGCTTAAGAAACCTGGAAGTGTAACCAATGGCATTTGTGGTATCTTGGTCCAAAAGCACATTATTGTTTTTAAGGAAGATGCCTTTAATTTTGGATGAAAACTTGGAGGTTTCTTTTCAAAGTGCTATGATGCCCTTATTTAGGTAGGGGATTTTTTTCATGTGGTGTGTTTCATCATTTCTGCTCTTACGCATAATTTTTCAAATGTTCTCGCATCAAATTACCACAGCTTTAGGGATCCTGAAGAAATGAGAGTAATCTTTCACTGTAATTAAATGTTTCATATTTTATCAGACACTGCATGCAATATGCTGCATGGAGAATTCATATGAAGCCTGCCATATCTTTATATATCTCTCTCACACACCTGATTGGATCAGTGCGAAGATTTATTTCCCTCACAACTTCTTTGTTTCAAAGATGATGCATTTTATTATGTCAGGGAGGCTTTGTCATATGAATTGGCAGCTGCCAAGAATGGCTTCATCTGCATCAGAACACAAGCAAAGGGAGAAGACACAAAGTCATGTTGTATAAACAATGGCCTGCTCTTCTTAGGATGGAGATAATGAAAAAGGACGGAGGAGAGGCCCACAGAAGTTTGGACCTTTTTCGTGCATGCTAGTACAACTGACAGTCCTAAGTTGTAGCTTTTAACAGCTCCAAAAATAATCTATCTTTCCTCATCCAGGACTCAGTCATCCAGGCTAAACAATGAGAACTGTCCATGTAAGTCTTAGAAAGCTGTCAAGAAGTTAGGAGTTTGACATTAAATTATATTTCTGAGAGGATTTTGTGGTTTCAGCTTTCAAAAGCTGAGGTATCATTAGTGAATTTACTGGGATACTGTGGATGACAATTTTAATTATTAAAACATAAATTATTGAGAAACGTGAAAAAAGTCAGAAATAAACTAAGTGCCCACAACCAGCAACTCATAAAAAAAGGAAAGAGTGATGCTAGACATAAATGCCTCATCTTCTGTTTTGGTCCTGAAGAGCCTGCCCAGAAGTTCCTGGGAAGTTATGCTGTTGCTCCAGAGAGAATGAAGGTCTTTCCTGCTTACCACTTTGGATGTGTTCTTTGATTTCCAGATCGATTTTTCTTTATCTCCTGGGTACAAAATATAGAAGGAGAAACAATACAAGAGCCACATGAAATGAATTTATTGAAACCATGATCTGCAGAGAAAGATAGAGGAAACCATGCAACCTGTCCCGTAAAATAGTAGAAAAAAAAATAAATTTAATAAGTTGCAACAGAGTAGGCAGTTCAACAATAACAAAAAAAATAAAACAAAAGGATCCAGAATTGTAAAATTCGGAATGAAAACAAAAAAACCCACATGAAATACTTATTCCAGCATAGAAAGCAGAAATAAAAATGGAAAGGACAACAATAAAGGAGATATATTAAAAATGATCTTAAACATAATGTTGAATCTTTACCACTACACTAAGCTCCTTGGGACCTGTATTTTGAGACATCAGCACATTAAACTCCGGATATTGCCTTGGAAACCTGAGCTAGGGCTGAGTACTTGGGCAATCATGTCCACATCATTGCTACTGAGGTCCAGGCTGTGCAGTGAGAGAGTGACTATTCTCTTCGTTGTGCACTGCTGAAGTTCTTAGCCCTTCTTTGCAGCAGAGGAAACAATCATCATTTAATTATAGCATGCTGCTTGAGTTGCAGGTTGCCAGTATTGTTAACAAGCTGTTTTCCCATGATACTAAAATGCATAGTCTCAAGGACAAGGCTGAACTGGAAATGAGGGAACCTGCTTGCTCTACCTGGGCATGCTCTTGGCCTGTTGTGTGATTAGGGACACATTGTGCCACCTCTTTAAGAGGTTACTATGCTATGATTGCACTATACGTGAAACGCAGAGACATATATAAATGTGGTTTTGTGTATGTATATGTATATATATATATGAATGCATGAAGTGTTATATTTTTTTCCTTTTTGATGCTTAATGCAAGCTGTTTTTATTAGTGGAAAACCAAATAGCATCATCCATTTTAATTTTTACTTTAGATTTATTAGCTCTCTTGAGATCAGGAATACTCAGGACACACCACACAGCTACAGGACATTCCTGAGACACTGAGGATCTCAGCAGCCTTAAGATCATGCCCTCCTGCAGTCCTGATGCGTGTTCCTGCCTGTGCTAGTGCTGGCTGGAGGAGATGCCATGCTTCAGCACTGAGGCCCATCTGCATGATCACAACTGGCTGCAGCAGGGAACAGACCTCAGTTACTTCTGTCACTCATTGCTTCACAGGTTTTTCACC
The DNA here is from genome assembly GCA_013396755.1 of Sclerurus mexicanus. Lineage (NCBI taxonomy): Eukaryota > Metazoa > Chordata > Aves > Passeriformes > Furnariidae > Sclerurus > Sclerurus mexicanus. The sequence continues at coordinate 47,918 of VWZF01005498.1, read as the reverse complement.
CAGAGTGAGCACTTAAAAAAGTCTTTCCTAGGTAAGAAATCCTATTTCCGATGCCAGTTACATAATCAGACAGGAGAAAAAAATAATTGGTCACTTCAAACCAAGGTATGCGCATACCATTGTCATTGTCAGCAAATCCACTGTGGGCAGAGACAAGGGTTGGTGTTGGGAAAGTTGCTGGCTCAGCAGGTATTGATACAACGTTAACTTTGTCAGTTCGTATTTTTTTAAGCTTTTGAAAAATCTTGTTGTCAGGTATCTCATTGGTGTGAGACAGTTTTAAAAAAATATACAGCTTTGCGGCTCTTCCTAATCTAATTAGTGGGGAAGGCTGAAACCCAGCCTTGCACATGTTTCTTTCTGTGGAACAAGCACTTAAACCCAGGATATTGCATTGGAAACCTGAGTTGCCTTATAGGAAAACACTGTATAAAGCTTTCCAGAAGAATAAAAGGGCAGTAATGGTGAAAGTGTACAAATAATATGACGAATACCAGGGTATCTCTTTTCCTCTATGTTTGTATTATAACTCATGCAAATAGAAGCAACCATGCTAAAGCACTTTATTAATCTTGCTCTATCAACCAAAATGTAGGAAATATCAGAATGAAGATTGCCTGTGCAGTCTTATCTCTGTTGCTCTTACACCTTATACATCATGCACAGTTTTAAGAGTATCACATATTAATTATCCTACATACCTATGCCTCATTAAGTGCACAGGGCAGATGAGTGTTCTTAGTAAGCAATTATTCAGTGTTTTATGCTATCCTTGCTATTTAATTAGAGTTTTTACACCTTATTTATTATTCATCCCTATAAATCCTGCAGTGAGGTAAGTTATTAACTTCTTTATAGGTTTTTCTGTGGTACTTACCATTGTGAAGGCTGAATGTTTTGCAAACAATAATGAATGTGTTCTTCCACTAGTTCTGTAGGATGATGGTGAGAGTTATCTCCATGTTAGAGCTGACAAGTTAAAGTACAGAAATAGTACAATCAGAAGTATGCCCTAAGTTTAGACACTTACTTTAGAGTATATGGGCTACTAGACTGTCAACTACAGACCTTCTATGTTATTATTGAAATGACATATTGTTTTTCCCTTGAGAACAAAACATGCATGCTGGATACCATTGAAAGAAGCAGATGATGTACCTAAAGTTTGTGCTATGTTGTAGTTGCTGCCCAGATGACAGTATGGTGTTTTTTACAATCCACTGCTTTTGAGTTAGCTTTTTAAACATAGGCCCCTTGGACAAAAAGATTTTTCTTTTTTTTTTTTTTAATTTTTTTTTTATTTTTAATCTACTAGATGATGAACAACGAGCACTTCCAGTTTAGGGCTTAGACCATGACCCACTCACCCCATCTCCACTTTGGACTTGGGGCTTTTTGCTCATACTGAAACTCCAATCACTCGTTTGAACATCCTCTTGCTTACTCTGCCTTTGGTTAATCTGCCTATTAATCTGGTTATTACTGCAGCCTATAAATGTAGCCAACGAAAAATACCTGAGCAAGAAAACCATTCTTAAAAGGCAGCATTGGCATGAGAATGAATAGTGACAAACTTCCCACAAGACATTTAGGCTATAATTTGTAGAAAGATGCTTGAATACAGAAAAAAGTATGTGGTAGCCTTCTACTCAGAGAATGGATAAAGTAAGGCACTTTCAAGATGCGGGCTAGTATGATTCCAGGTGGGCAAGTGTGTATATGTTGTCTCCAAGAGCTGGGGTCTCTTTCAGTCTTGTGACCACTTGCCCTTTGTTTCTGCCTCAACCAAACAGTTTCCATGGCCTTGTGAGGTCTCTTCCATCAAAGACGGAGGCTAAGTTGTATGCAGCCTGTGTAGAGATCAGCCTTTTTGACTTGTGTCTAGTGTTCAGGGCTCCGAGTCCCTGGTCATGGCAGGCAAAATGGAGAGCTGGACAAATTTGTGAACAAATTCACAAGAAGGTGGATGTGTAGGGAGAAAACAGTCTTATTCAGCTTGTCAAATCTCACCTAAAGGTGAAAGAACACACCCGTTGCTCAGAGCAAAGGGCTCAGGAAGACTTTTTTAACAAATGCAAAGCCAAATATCTTCCCTAGTTATGTAATTTTAAGTGCCTGAACTACAGCTTTCTGCAATTTATACAACTGCAGAAACCATTACTGCAGAAACCTTATGCAAACATCTGGCACACATAAATGTCAGTCCAGGCAGGCAGCATTCATTGTATAAGGAATTGAAAAGAGGGTCTTACAGTGGAGTGTCTGGTAATCTTAAGAATGGGTGGAGTTACCAGTCCTACCTGTCATATTAAATTTCACTCCTTCAAAGCATGTTGCAAGCGCTCTGTATCCTTGCTGCATATCCTGTCATGTTGTTACACAGCAGGAAGCTCCATCATTCTCTATATGATCAATACACTCCAGTAGGGATATACACCTCTATTTCATTTTTAGGGTGTAATTTGGCCAGTGGGGTTCACCAGCTGTGCACTGAATCATACCTGCACGTGTACAGAAGGAAGTGCGTGTGTATATGCAGCTACATGTGAGCACTTGTGTGCAAACATGCACATATGTGTGCAAGGATGCTGGGGATACTTAACTTATGACTGATTTCACCCCAGAGCTATGACTGTATACTGGCATTTGACAGTAACTTTCAGAGCAGAGGGTTTACCCCTGCTGTTCCACTCCCCAATGAAGACATGCTCCTTGCTGATCATGATGCTTTCTTTGCAGTACCCCATGCACAAAAGGTGGAGGCATGGCCTTTGAGTCCAGAAATTTCCCCCAAGCATGGAGGCAGTGTGGCCAAAACAGCAGTGCAGTGCACTGCATGTATCAGACCCTGTCTTCACACTGGCTACAGTTCAGACAGTGTGGAGAGAATTTCCAAGGGAGTCTGTCAACTGGACAACATTTTGGGATAAAAACCACTGCATCAAAGATGCAGAGATGCCAAAATCTCTCCTATGAGCTGCAGCAAAGAATGGCAGGACAGCAGCATCATTCAAAGTGGTGCAGTATCATGCCAAGCTGAGGACATGGGCTATGTACTTCAGTGGGTGGATGTTTGTCTGGTGTCCAGACAGGAAGACAAGCTCAATACTCACTGGTACGGTCCCAACTCTCATTTGGGTCTGGGGGACAGGAGCAGCTGCTCTGCACAGCTCTGGGGTAGCAGTGGAGTCCAGAAGTCACAGCCTGGTGGGGGTGAGGAGCATCTGGGCAGACAGAACATCACTATGTGCATGAGTCCTTGAAAGGTGGTGCCACCCCAGCTGTTCAGGCACATTGTACGAACAATTGAAAAGTGTGATTTCACCTTTAAAAGGCAAACTCATTGAGAGCCAAAGGGCAATGACATTCACATAGGAAGGAAGGTGTTTAATATTTTCTTCACAGAGGTATGAACTTTCATTTCCCGCATCTCAGGAGACTGTCCCAGATAGTGTTCCCACTCTAGGTTGTAGGAAAACTAGTGACACTCTCCTCTCCCCTGTGGCTGGTGCTTCTAGGAGGAAAACACAACTTCTCCTGGTGAGCAAGAGAAGGGCCACATGGTGAGGACTCAGGGAAGAGAAAATCCTGCCTCTCTTGCCAACATTGCTCCTTTGTTTCATCAATGGGTGTTCAATGTAAAATGCAGGAATAATGCAAATTTTGTTTAATTTGTACTTCATTAAACTGCACCCCTTAATGTTTTTACTGGATCTGTGTCTGAGTCATATTCCCAGCAGATTTGGACCAGTTAGTGACTGGGAAAGGAATCTTTGACAATAACCTCTAAATGCCTCTTTAAGATAATTTTTTTCCTACAAGTAGAGGAAATTGCTGGGCTTTGTTCCTGGGCCAGTGACTATAAAAATAGCTGGTCATTGTCTCACCCAATAACCCTACAGCAAATGAGAAAAAGAATTGCTTTAAAGTCCATTTTTTGCAAAGCATCTACTTGGGATGGCCTGAAATGAAAAAGAATTGCTTTATCTAATCTTGCCAGGAAAAGCATTTCAGCACAGAGGAGTATGAAAGTGAATACTTGACCCTCCTTGGAGGCCAGATTCTGTATAGGGTCAGTCAGAAAGACAGAACTTGATGATGGCTGAAGATAAATCCAGGATAAAACATGGAATCTGACTGAGAGTTCAGGCTTTGTGGTTTATACTTGAGCCTTATCACTGCTGAAAGAAAATTGAAGTGATTATATAGTAGTTTGAACTTAATGGAAAAAGAAAGATAGTGAATGGTTGATTTTATCTCTTCTTGAAGTCATTCAAGTACAGGCCGCTGCCCATTAAACTATTTCCAAGGCAGCACTGGCTGGCAGCTAGATAGCCCAGGGTCCTCTGTCTAGCCTTTCCTGGTAAAGATTAACTGTGTCATCTCACTTGTCTTCATCCTCAGAGCAGGCCAGAGCAAAAAGCACTGCATGAAGGTTTCTGTACTTCTCTTTTGTCTTCAACCTGGATTCAGAGCAGGCTGCATTTAAAGCAGTGGGATTCTTGGGCTCCTCTGGGGATGGGAGAACCTGATTCACAGGAACATAAGAACAATGCCTCCTACATTTCCATAAAACAGGTTGCAAGCTGCAACTCCCCAAGGGTTCCTTAAGAATAAAATTGCCAAGAATTGCTGTTGTTTTTAGGAGACTCTCAAGCAGTGTTGAGGCCTGACTCATGATGGTGAATGCTCCTTCTCAGCAGAATGCAGCATGTAAGGGAACAGCCAGAAACACGTGCATATTGGGCGCCCTGAGGTGCTGCAGGAAGGTGTTTGCCTGGGACCTGTTGTAAAGACATGGCCAGTAACAAAGGTGGCAAAGTTTTAGCTACTGCTAAGAATAAAATAAGTTGTTACACAAATTACATAGCTACCACTAGTTCAGACACAAGTTACAAACTCATCTATGATGGAATTTTGAGAGCCATAATGAAACTGTAGCAGAGTGCAGAGATAGCAGAAAGAAGATGAGGGATGATAGTGATGCTGTGACTGTGATTAAATCACTGCACTTTCCTCTTGCAGGTTGATCCTGCAGGGTCAGGTCAATGTCTAATAATGGCACAGATTGTCAGCATTAACTATGTCTCTGCATAAGATGTTACAGCCAGCTGTGAGGATTCCTCCTCAGCTCAGCAGGAGGATTGTATGTCACCACAGAAAAAAGCTGTCTTGTGAGAAAACAAAACTGAAGCTTGTGTTGGACTCCACATCACTAAGAGAAAAAGTGCTCAGGATCCAAATGATGGGGAATAGAATAGCTTGTGCTTAGGCAGGCAGAGCTCTGGTGTTAAAGCTGATGCCCAGACATATATCCAAGCTTACCATGAGTGACAACAGCAAAGATTTGAGCCTGCCAATCAGGAAGAGTATGTGTGAATACATCCACTTTCACACAAGGAAATCAGAAGTACTGTTGATCTTGGTAACATGGGGTTATCCTGTTTGTGAAAAACTTGACCCAAAGCTGAACTAACAGCGTCACTCTTGTACACTACTTGAAAAGAAGGGTGAAAAAGCCACTTGCAGTACATTTCATTCTAAATATAGCTAAAATCAGGGATCTAGTGAGAACATGATTATTCTTCAACTGTAGAAATATATCAAAAAGAGGGAGATTGCTGGCCTGCATAAAGGTTAATTCCAAGTTTAGCCACAGAAAACAGTCACTTTTATGTAAATGAGCCAACCAAGAAGACATATAAAAAGCAAAGTTCCTCTTTATTCAGAAATAGAAAAATCACTTCCAAGTGATACATTCTTGGTCTGCTCCCACTAGTAGTGAAATAAATGGGAATTTGTTTGGTGGAATACATAATGTATCTGGGAATTGTTCAGGTACACTGTCTTTGAAGGGAGTGTGATACCATTGTCTTTGCACGCTTAAGATGTGGCTGGGTATTGGCACGTTTCTTAAAAAGTTTTAGTGTATGAGAACAGCCTATCCTTATCTCAGAGCAACACCATCAGTACCTCACAGTCATGGTCCTCAGAAAGACTCCAGTTTCTTCCTCTTCCCTCCACCCACTCACCCCCCCAGCCTTCCCTTCTCAACTGCTTGCTGCACCCACCAGCAGAAATCTGGGAGGCTTGATGTTCTGATGAAATATTTTGGGTGATAGAGGAACTAGTACTCTGAAAACTTGCCTTCACTAAAGAAATTAATCTTTTCCTCTAAGTAGTTACTGATTCTTTCAAAATTTGGAATTAAGACTTTCTGTCCCTCTGTCAAATGGGATTGTCATGGGCTGTGAGCTGAAAAGCTCAATTGAAAGGTAGCCCTGGAGACAGGTAGTAAAATCTAGCTTTCTTAGGAGATTGGTGAAGTAATGACAAAAATAACCAGTTTACAAGCTCTTCAGTTGGAAGATAACAAATTCAGGCATACATCCTGATTTTTAGTTATGAAAAGAAGGGAATTCTTAGAAAAGGTGGAAAAGCAATATATATGCCCATGAAAGCATAAGCACATAGGAAAAAATAGTGGAATAACTTCAAGACTGAGTTTAGACAGTGAAGACAAAGAATAGGATTTCTTGAAGCAAGCTCAAACCAAAGTTCTAGTAGGAGTGTTTTCTGGACTTTATGGAAAAGAAGATGCAGGTTTAGATTCATATTCAAATGCCCTAACTCAGTAATTAACTCAACATGGCTCATAGAGCCTGAAAAGCAGAAGGGATTTTACTGATTTTACACCTCCTCCTCATGTTTTTCTTTAGACAGAAGCTAAAAGTTATAGACTAAGATCATGGCTCCTTTCTCACGACAACATTTTTGGCCTTACACTCATACTTGCACTTTCAGAAAACATTCACCAGTCTTGACTCCTGTAAGCCAACATTTACTATCTCATTTGAAAAAAAAATCAGGCGTTTGTGAAACTGCCATGGCCCTGGGCCCTGTTCAGTTAAGCAATGTGTTGTAAATTCCAGAGGTGTTTCAGGGTGTTGTTCAAGTAGCAAGAGCTTCACCTTGACTCAAGGGTCAGAGGAGGCACAAGAACTGTGTTGCTTAAAACAACACTCACAAGGGTAAAAAGTTGAAGAAGGAGAGCTGAAGACACTTTCTCCTTTTCTGATGAGACCTTTGCAAAGCTGGGTATTTTTGTGCCCACACAAAAAGAATTCTGGCTATTCTCTCCCCATCCTGGTTGTTGGATCAGACTCCCACAACATAAAACTTCTGAAGGTTGTCCCAGAATTTCTCCCTTAAGCAGTCCAGAGGCTTTGATATTGCTTTTCTCTATAAAGCCCTATAAAGTGTTCTGAAGTGAGCCTTTTTCAATCAAACTCTGTACTCAAAAGCTCTCTACTGCCTTGAAAAATACTCTCCAGAGCATCCATGATTCCCATCCTATCCCAACCTCCCCCACCGCAGTGGCAGCCTGCCAGTGGGTGGCTTGTACCAGAGTTGTGTGTAGGCAATGTATGCTTGTGCTGGGGATGTTTGAAGTGCAGGGGTCCCATGTGCCCGAGAGGTTGGTTTTTGCTGCACCTTTCCACAGGACTGCTGTATCTTTGCTGTGTGTGGCACACACTAGGGCAGCCAGAGCTACCCTCTGAGTGCAGAGTAGGCATAATCCCCCTAGAATGTTCCCTCTTAGCGTTTTCCTTATTAATGTACTTCAGCTTCTTCTAAACCATTGATGTACCCAACAAGCTCAGAATTATTTGGCATTAAGGAGTTAGCTTGGCTTACCTGCTTCTTGCTTTATATTTGATTTATTCCTGTACCTTCAGGACTCTTCTGTGTTTATCTATACATTCTGAGCTCTGTTACACAAATGTAAACAGGAAAATGAGGAGGTGTATGGTGAGCTAACTCCTGCATCAAACTGACATTCCTAATTATTTTGTCATTTCTTAATAGGAGGATAATGAAAAATGAAGCATTAAAGATAATGAAAAAAAATCAGGTTGAGAAATCAAGCCCTGAAACAGGAATGATATTTCTGAAGTGGATGTTGCTTGCTGTAAAATAATAGCAATTTCTGTGGTGTTGCATGTTGATGATAAACACTTGCCACAGAAGGATAAACGGAAAAGAATTATTTCTGCAGTGGGGTCTCTGTGAGATTTTCTGGGATTTGAATGCTCTGATTTTTACTCTTAATGGTAGTTGTTTGCTTTTATTTTTCTTCTTTTATAAAGGTGGAAGGAGGGCAATGAACATCTGAACTACCTGGCACTCATAATACATATGTTCTATTGGCTTAATCTGATCACGAAGCTTACAAGGTCCATGAACTATGCCAGGAGAGCTTGTAAATTTTCTAAGTTAAATTAAGAGATTAGCTTTGCTGAACATGCAAAAATCTATCATCTTTGCAATGAAGCAGTGGAGCTATTAAAGTCTTTGATCCACAGCTGTTTGGCCTGAAGACTCTCACAGGCAAGCTGATCTTCATTCTTCATCCTGCCTTTTGCCAGGTACAATTCCCCAGAACATCTGAACCCTGGAGGAGCCCAAGTTCCCGTGATTTGGATCTTTGTGCACTAAGGCGCGTATGATGGGATTTGGCCTACCTGGTGTTAGCTCTCATCTCAGGGTATGTCATCTAAGTTGGTTATGAGCTCTCCCTGTAACCAGCAGACATACCTGTGAAGACAGCAGACTGATCTCTGTGTGGGACGAGCACACCAGGTAGGAATGGTGGACCACCCGTCTCCTTTCACTGGAGTCATAGAGGCACCTGGAGAACTAGCTTCTACTTAATGCCCCATGTTGATCAGGTGGGATGAATTCCACCCAAAGGGCTAACCCAAATGATGAATAGTCAGGATGTCCAGATGGGCACCCATTTCAATACCCATGTGTGTATGGGATTCACTAGCTATGTCTTTACATGTAAGTCCTTTGAGGGATGTGATCCAAGCCTCATTTCACCACATGATACTGTGCACAAGGACACATGTATTTCTATTCCACATCTTCTGAGGAATTATCACCTGTTTATAACACAGATCACATGACAGGTTGCATTCCTGTCTCCAGGAAAGGGCTAACTGTTCTTTTTAATTAACTGCATATATTCCAGTTTCTTAAGGGAACAAGGCTCATGCTCTTTGCTCTGCCCTCCTATCTTCCTTTCAGTCAAGCCATTTTAATAAGCTCATTTCCTCTGGCTTTGTCCCTCCATAGCCTCACAAAGATTCAGTTTTCAGATGTCATGTGGTATTACTTGGGCACAAAAGGTGAACTGTGTCTGTACCTTAGATTCACCTACAGCTTATGGGTTAGGACTCTTTCTTATGAAATGTAGACAGACAGCTTTCCAGGCCAAGAAGAATACTCAGCCCTTTTCACCCTTTGCCTGGGTGAATCTATTACATGAAAAACTCCCTAAGGTATCCCCACTTCATTTTCTTTGAATAAGAAAGCATACACCTTCCCTCAGGTCAGTACCATCCCAGAGGAAGACATAGATGCAAGGATACTTATTTTATGAATCCAAAATGAACATTGGCTACAAACTCAACCAAGTCATCAGTATTTCAATCACTTTAGAGCCCTTGGTTTGCTATGCAAATTGAACTCTCTGAGTGCCTTGAGACAGAGTAGGCTTTTTTTATCTTACCTCCTTCATATGAATTTCTGTTTCTTGGATGTGACTTAGTGGCCTTGTTCTTGATATTCTAAATAACACCAATTAATGTGCTGTGCAAGGCTATGAACATTTCCCTATATCTACTGGAATCACTTTTCCTAGCAAAATCTGTGATGACATTTCCATTTTGTATATCTGTATCACCCTTGGGACTCATAATAACTCCTGGAAGTGAATAAAATTAACTGTTCTTTCTCCTTCTCTGTCACTTCCCCAGATTACTGCAGAGATGTAGCAGTGAATCCCCAGACTATTGCAGATATCCTCCTGTTAGATATTAAAGATGAAATGTTGAAAGGAGTGTTAAACTTCACACTGTTACTATTTTTCAGACTTGTAGGTTATCTGTTACTACCTGCACCATGTTCAGATGTCTTTCTGTACCATGCTCTCTCCTGCAAGTGTCTAAAGAGCAAATTTAATTAACATGCACCTACTTTCTCAACCATAGTCCTTTATGGAAACAGCTGTGAAAAGATCCTTTTTCCCGGAAAAAGCTACAAGATGTCCTTCAGCATAACTCCTTGCCATCTCTCTTTAAAGCCATTTCTTAAATTCTTTCTATAGTTTGTGTATTTTTCCTTTCTTGTCTTTTCCATTTTACCTAATGATTTCCCATATCACAAGTGCTTCTCAGATATTTGGACAGCTTCACTTGGCTGCAATTATCTTCTTTTAAGCAATCAATCAACTCTCAAGCAGAGGCATTAGGTTAGCCTGGTACCCTCCAGCTGGCAGGTACAGGCTGTTGTTCTTTCTTTTATTTTTCACTAATCATCATATCATTAATTATTCCTTTCCTTTAAAATTCATCATGTACTCTTGCATACTATTACAATCAAGATAACAGGCCTCTAGATACAAGTTCACTTTCTTAATTATGGTTACTATATTTACTGTTCTCAAGTCATGTGGATTCCTCTCCTTCACAGCTTGACAAAATTATGTGGACTGACTGCCAGGTCTCCATGTGTCCTGCGGTGAGGGATCTGCTCTCTGCTGGCTGAGTGCATCCAGCCCTCAGAATTTTGCATCTTCCCTGAGGAGGTATTTTCAGTTTCCTGACACTCATCCCATATTTGTCCTCCTTTTCTCCAGATTTTAATTTTCTTACAGAAAACCAGAGCTGAGCTTCATTTAGTGTTTTCACACACCTATGCCAGCTCAAATCCTCCCCGTGTAAAAAAATCACTTTTCTCCTCTGAAAGCTTTTTATTTCAATAGCTAAATAGCTTTTTTTATTACTTCCTTTTATTATTACTATTTAATTTCCTCTACAAACTTCTAACTCATTTTGATTTTTGGCAATGTTTACCCGATCCCTGTGCTTCCTGGCCTCCAAAACAAAGTTTTCTTTTCTGGTTAGCTGTGCTGAACTTTCTAATGGGATTCTTTATCCATTTTGGTCTGTAGCCCCTTTCTGCAAGGTTTCCTCCTTTTCTTGTGAAATGAATTCCAGAAAGTTCCTTGAAGCTTTTATTGAAAATAAATGATAGGTCTCCTTCATGTGAAGTACCTTACAACTCTTTGGATTGACTGGCCTCACTCATCAATTGACTTTCTGAAAACTGTGCTTTCAGCACTGGAAATCTGACTTGTTTTCATCTATGCCTCCATTTCATCTAAAAGCTTGGCTAATGGCTCAGTTTAGCTCTGAAATTAATGTTAGTCTTTCCACTCACTGTAGAAACTTGGATCTGTCCTGTTTAAATATTCTCCAGGGCTGAGGGTGTAAACACAACATTACGGTCCATGGTTTCAGCTGGTTTAAATTGCTAAAGCTCTGCTGGACTCAGGCCAGTCAAGTGGAGTTTCCCTTGTCTCAGAAGCTGAAGTTTTCGTCAAAGTATTTTGGAAGCCACTGCAGTCTCTTAAATTACTAGAAAAGAGAGATTTTGCCATCTTTGTGCAGAAGAAACTGCAATAAAATCTGTGTTCTCACACTATTTATAGTGGTCTCCAAATTAATTTACTAAACCTGTCACAATATATTATTAATGCCTTCCTTCCTTCTGCATTACCTCATTTGAGAGCCTCTTCTTGCTGTACGCAGTAAATGAAGGAAAAATCAATGTGTTACAAATAACCTTTGGGTTGATTTCACTCTGCATACCCAGACTCAACTAATTCTTCTACTTGTGGTGCTTGCAAGTGAGGGTTCAGATAGTGGTAGCAGTAATGACAGACTGAGAGACCAGCACCTACCTTTAAAATCTCCAGTGAATTGAACAGAGCAAGCTACAAATGGGCCAGAGACTAGTTATATTGAAGTGGTAGCACACTGAATTGAACGAAAAGATTGTACAGTCTGAGAATGTTAGATCCTCATTGCTTCTTCTGCTCCATTATACTACACAACATCTCTATGATATATTTAAAGGCATGACAGAGGGGAGGAAGACAGAAAAGTTAAAAGGACCATAGCACAACTGAAATGGGTCAGTTGCCTCTGAGGACATTTTGCATCTTAGGGCAAAGTAATACACTTCTGTAAAGTTAAAGGTGAAGTTCTTCAACACGAAGTCATAATAATAGCAAAGACTGTAATGGCTTTCTGCCACCCACCACCCAATGTTAATAATTTCCTGCTACCGTTACTCATTCAGTAATAGTACAGCATTAGCTGGTGCTGAATATCTGTTCACACTTGACATGCTTTGAAGTATTCGGAAGTCTTGCTCCTCTGTATTGCATTTAAACAAAGGAAAGCATGAATTCCAGAATTCAGCTGTCCTTTCCTTCCTGCATCTCCCAGCTTATATCTACTCTAAAATACATACCTATCTTATCATGGGCTGCTTGATTCATTGCAATAGGTAGGCTAAGAAAGGAAACATGGGTCTCAGGGATTACCCATCTGGTACAGGAACACAAGCTGGCAAACATTAGCCTAAGAACAAGCCACCTTATTTTTGACAAGTATTACAGACTACTGAGGAAATGAAAAATGAGCCATCTTTCTATTTTTAACTCTCTGATTGACAACATGCCCACTTCAGACTGATAGCAAGTCTGACTGCTGTACACTGTGCCGACAGAGAGGGGAGTGCTGCAGGGCAGGAGGAGGGAGCTGGAGTCAGCAGTTCAGAGAGGAAAACAGAGGCAAAGATGAGTCCCTCCCTCAAAGGCATGGGCAGAACTTTCAGTGGTGGATGCCTGCCCAAACTCTCCACATGCTTCACAATAACATTGCTGTAGTCATGAAAGAACTGAGACTGAGCTGAAGAGAAATAATTGAGCCTGAAAATATGTCCAGTTCCAAATTTTTCCTGTCTTGAGGTATTGAATACATTTCAATGTTAGGGTAGTGTCACTCAAACCATTTGGATCACTCCAACACCTCAGCAGTCAAGTAATTGGTCTGTGACCTTTTGGCATATGTTTGCTCTGTGGGGCAATGGCCATATATAGTTTTCTAAATATTGAAAATCCTCCAAATAAGTAAGAGTGTCACCAAAACTCAAACACTCCTTGATCCTTTGTAGTTTATACTGAACTCATATCTAACATAGATCATAGATTATTATTAGCATTGAAAAACAAACAAACAGAAAACGTCACCCTCTCTTTCTTGTCTTATGGGCAAAATATTTCTTCCTTTTTGGAGGAAAAAATCCAAGTCTCAGATGCATGCACACTAAGGCAAAAAAGTAATTTTAGTTTATATTAGGTATTTGAGTTGGTTTTTTGGGGAGAGGGGTGTTTGTTGGTTGGTGAGGGGTGTTTTTCTGTTTTGTTGGGGTTCGGGGGTTTGGTGGAAGGCTTTTGGTTTTGTTTTGTTGCTTTTTTGTTTGTTTTTTTGTTGTTGTTGTTGATTTGGATTTTTGATTTGTCTTGTTTTTATTTTTGTGGGGTTTTGTTTGCCTTTTTTTTTTTCCAGCTTGGTTCTAGTGATTGTACAGATGCCTGTACAGTAGATTTTAGCCTGCTGACATGGACTTGCTTTTCTCTATTGCCTTCTGCAGATTCTGTAGAGGTAATGCAAACATTCCATAGGGTTTTTGGGGCTTCAGTTTAAAAACAGTACTCACTGTACTATGCAGCATCCCAAAGATAAGGCTTCAATAGATTGTGGTTCTGGACAATGTTTTTACTGCAATGTTAAAAACTTTGATCCTAAGCTCTTTGGGTGGGTAAAACACTGGGAAAATGGAGAAAGTGGTATCAGTAGGGTTTATCAAATGTAGATAATTTAGGATAGTGGGAAAATCTGACAAAATCTATTCCTTAATGAGTTTAATGAGCTTGGCATAAAGGAACTGTTAGTGTGTAAGAGCTGAAAGGGGGAACTTAAAAGTCTATTAGGTATTTCTATGCCTCTGTTGAACCAGTGTCTCTTCACTGCTATGCCTTGCAATTTGCATATATCTTAATGCATGCAATATTTATGCATATTCTATAATATGCATGAAGTTTAATCTGATATCTTCTGCCATGTAGCTTAATTCAATTTGGAAAAACTACCAGAAGACACTGCAGTGAGTACTATGCTTGCTGTCTCCCACCAACTATCATGCATTTTCGTCCTGCTTTTCAGCCAGAACAAATATATCAATTCTTTATTTTCCCACATCGGTACCAGCTGCAGTGCCAGAGAAACACCTAGCTCTAAAGGACAGCAAATGAGCAAATGTATCTCGAAGGCTGGAGGCTCACCAAGTGATGATGGCTGGAAAGTACTACCCTAAAAGCTCTGGGGAAAGATTTGCCCTGCTACCAGTTTTGGGAAGCAGTGAGACTGTGGGGTCTGCCATCATTCTTAGCAGAGGCTGGGTAGAGGATGCAGCAAGTCCTGGCTAGAGCACTCCTGTCATCTTCCATCCATAAGCAACTTTGCAAGTGTCCTTTCAGCTCAAACAAGGGCTTAAGGTTTGAAAAGACATGAAAATGTTGGTATGCTCTCATGTGGTCAGCAAACAGCCTTCCTTATTTTACAGTTCTCACTCAGAAGTAGCTCGGAGAGGGAACGAGGTACTGCAGCATAAGAAAGGGTGTGAGCTGGTAATGCATCAGCTGTGCTGGGGAAACACTGCATGCTCCTGTCTGGTGGCTACCTGCAAAAAAACAGAAGGTATGTCCTCACCCTGGCCAACAGGTTGTTTCTCTGTGTGTCAACATGTGGAGTTCGGAAAGCTGCCTGCAAGCTCATCTGCCCACGATGGTAGTCTGAAGCCACCTTGCAAGCCACCTCTGATGTCCTTTTTTGTCCTTTTCCTGTAGCCTGCTGTCATGCTGCTTTGTACATGAATGGTATCTGTGTGAATTTTATGGTGGAAACTTCCAGCTATCAGTCTTGATCTTGATTGTTGTCTCAAATTGATATTCCAATGCCTCATTCTAGTCAGCACCTATTGCTAGAGGGTTTTTTTAAGAACAAACAAGTATTTAGATGCAGGAATTTACTCACTTGTAGAATAATTTATCTGATAAAAACTTGGCTTGTTGTTTTACCTCCTTCTTCCTCATGAGAAAAGCTATTGTGACTCTGTAAAATTTGCCATGTGCCTACTCCCAGTATAGAACACACAACATTGGAGGGCAGGAACAAACCAACTTTCTTATCCATCTCCTTCATGGCCTTGTGTTTATTCACAGGCTGAGATAAAGCGATAAAAGCTTTCCCTTGGAAAATGTTGGCTCTTTGAGAAGGCCAGTTTCTTCCAGCATGGTAAACAATACACACAGAAATAAAATTGTGCACACTTTTTATTCTGCTGATACCTGAATGAGTGTCTGATGTTTTTTTTTTTTTTTGCCATTACCAATTCATGGTGGCTTTTTTTTTTTTAACAAGCACATAATGATGTTTAACCAGATCCATGGTTCTCAAGCTGGAAACTGCAGTTAATATTAGAATCATATCATCGCTGAAGATCCTGAGTTGGAAGGGACCCACTAAGGTCATCAAAGTCCTATTTTTGTCCAGCAGAGGACAGCCTCAAGGAACACACTATATGCCTGAGAGTATTCTCCAAAAGCTTCTTGAACTCTGTCAGGTTTGGTGCTATGACCACTTCCCTGGGGAGGCTGTTCCAGTGCCCAACCACCCTCTGTGTGAAAAACTTTCTTCTGACGTCTAACTTAAACCTCCCCTTACACAGCTTCATACCATTTCCTCAGGTCCTGTCACTGATCATAAGAGTGAAGACATCAGTGTCTGTGCCTCCATTTCCTCTTGTGAGGAAATTGTAGCCTGCAATGATGTCTCCCCTCAGTTTCCATTCTTCATGCTCAACAGATCAAGTGACCTCAAACACCTTCTTGTATGGCTTCCCCTCTAAGCCCTTCTTCATAGCCCTCCTTTGGAAGCTATCTAATAGCTTTCTGGGTTTTTTTCACATTGTGGTGCCCAAAACTGCCCACAATATTTGTGGTGAGGCCTCCCCAGTGCAGAGCAGAGCAGGACAATCCCCTCCCTTGACCAGCTGACGGTGCTTTCCCTGATGCCTCCTAGGACACGGTTGGCCCTCTGGGCTTCCAGGGCAGGAATATGCTGACTCATATTCAACTTGCCATTGTCCAGGACCCACAGGTCTGTTTATGTGGTGCTGCTCTCCAGTCTCCTATTCCCCTATCTGTCCATATATCCAGCATTTCCCTGACTCAGGAGCAGNATCCCCTCCCTTGACCAGCTGACGGTGCTTTCCCTGATGCCTCCTAGGACACGGTTGGCCCTCTGGGCTTCCAGGGCAGGAATATGCTGACTCATATTCAACTTGCCATTGTCCAGGACCCACAGGTCTGTTTATGTGGTGCTGCTCTCCAGTCTCCTATTCCCCTATCTGTCCATATATCCAGCATTTCCCTGACTCAGGAGCAGAATCCAGTACTTGCGTTTGTTAAACATCATATGGTTAATGATTACCCTGCCTTCTCATTTAGGTCTCTCTGTAGGACCTCTCTGCCTTTGAGGGAGTCAACAGTTCTTCCCAATTCAGTATCATCAGCAAACTTACTCAGTATACCTTCAAATCCTTCATTCAAGTTGTTCAAGAAAATGTTGAAGAGAGCTGGGCATAAGATGGAGCCCTGTGGAACCCCACTAGTGACCCATCACCAACCCAATGTTACCCCATTCTCTGTAACTCTTTGTGCCCTTTGTGTCATCAGCCAATTACTCACTCACCACATGGTGTGTTTATCCAGCTGTGCTGGACGTTTTGTCCAGAAGGATCCTGTGAGAGTATTGAAAGCTTTACTGAAATCCAAAAAGATTACATCGACTGGCTCCCCCTGGATCAGCTAGGGGGGTTACCTTGTCATAAAAGGGAATCAGATTCAACAAAGAGGACTTCCCCCTTATGAAGCTATGGTGTCTGTGACCAGTGACTGTGTTGTCCTTCAGATGTTTTTCAGTACCTCCCAGAATAATCTTCTCCCTAATTCTACCAGTCACTGAAGTGAGACTGACAGACCTGTAGATTCCAGGGTCACACTTCTTGCCCTTCTTGAAAACTGGTACAACATTTGACAGCTTCCAGTCAGCTGAGATCTGTCCAGATTCCCAAGACCATTTAAAGATTGAGAGAGGTCTTGCAATGACATACATCAGCTCTTTGCGTATTCTCAGATGAATCCCATCAGGATTATTATTATATTCATGATTGTTAAGCTCTTCTTGCACTGTTGTCATGTTTTTTTCCCTTCAGCTGGCCACTAGAAATGAGTGCTGAGCTCATACCATTGAGGCCAGGTCTAAAATCTGACATCAGGGTCAGATGTGATTGGGTCTGACTGGTTAATCCCATTGGTGCTGATGCCATGTCAGACACTGGAAAATGAAGTATTCGCATACACTCACTGCTGTTAACAACTTTTCAGTAGGATGTCAGCTTTGAACGGAATGAAAGAATTCTGTCCTGGAGTGATTATTACTCTCCTGGACCAGAATCTGTGACTATCTGAGAGCAGTTTGCACTCACAGGCCATAGAAGGATCTCGTTCCAGCTTAAATCATGTCTGCTTTGAAGTCAAGGAAATTCCATTAACAGGGAACAAGTGTGAGATCAGAATCAAACACGAAAGACTTGTGATCTTCCTAGTGCTAAGAGGCAAGCATAGAGACTTCATTTTTCAGAGGTTGCTGTTGTGTGAGCTGACATGTTTGCTTTGCATAATTATAATTGACTACAGTCATACCCAGGGAAGGGAGTGGTGATGTTCAATGCAGGCACACACATACAAAAGCCAAGGGCAGGCGCCTGCAGAATATTGATAACAGAATAATGCTGGTTGGCATTAGAAAAGTGAATGTGTGGCAGCAAATCTCTGAATCTCATTCACATACACTTTGAAGACCACTGGAACAGCTGGTTATGGAAATGAAAAGAATTATAACTCTGTGGCTCCAGTCTCCTTCCTCCTGGGTTTTGGGTTTGTTTTTTTTTCAGACCAAACACTGCACATGTGCCAAAGTACCTACACTGAATAAAATGCAGTGTGAAGAGGGGGTCACCTTTTTGTGTTTTTTTCATATGTGGTCTGTGAGAGAAAACATGCTGTTGCACGACAGAATATGAGGGAGGATCAAAGTCACAGTAGCAAAGCCTAAGATTTAGTATGGAAAAGTCAGGTGCAGTGCTGTCTGAACAGTCTGTTTAAAAACCAGCAGCTTTAGGATTGTCAGAAGTCTTACACATCACTGAGTAGCTAAGTTTGAATTTTCTGCCACCCTGTTCCAGTACAGACAGCTCCTGGCATGTCTCACCTTCATGTTCAGTATGGCAGGTGGGAGCCCTTCCAGTCAAGACAACATATTTTCTGGACTTTTTGTAACTCTATTCCTGGTATTCCTGGCTCCTGATTGTTCTCCTATTATATTAACCATCCTGTCAAATGTGACAGCCAAGAGATTTGAGGGAGAGTTTAGTTCTGCCTGCCCATATTTTTTTCTCTTTTCTTCTCCCAGAAACAGTAGAGAACTACATGCTGAGCTCCTTTTTCTTTTCAGATGACCAGGACCAATGCAAGCACTAGACAATGGCTTCCTCAGCTGGAACTCATCCATCTTGGCAGAGCCATGGCTGCTTGCTGGTGTTTCCCTATAGGGAGGGACCTTTCCATTTGCAAAATGCTGGTAAAGCTGTTATGTGCACCACATGTACCTTGTTTTCACTCGCCATAAATAGTTTTTCTGTCGACTTGGGCAGTGAGTATAGATTAGACCACCCTCTAGAATGTTCTAGTGGTCTTTAGGGCTCAGGTTAAAATAGCTGCTTTGAGATAATTTGAATGCAAAGAGCTTCTAAAATATTTTTTATTTTCCTTGGCTTTGATGGGGAGCAGAGACTGTCCTTTAGGCTGAAGCACCTGTTTCCATGGTACTCTGTTCAGGAATTAGGAATGGAGATCTTTATATGATCCCAATAGGGTGATGTAGAATTGAAGTTATTCAGCTAAAAGCAGTGCTTTTTCCTTTTCTTTTGTTCCTTTTTTTTTAATATCTGAATTATCATCTAGAGATCCTTGTATTTTCTTACTGCTAGACAAAACAATCATACTGACACCCACACCTGGCATTCCACTGGGTTGGTATGTGCTACTTTCACTCCTGGTTCAGCCCCAGAGAGACTGGGGGAGTCATAGAATTGAGAGTCATAGAATGGTTTGGGTTGGAAGAGACCTTAAAGATCACCCCTTTACAACCCTCTTCCCATGGGCAGGGACATCTTCCACTAGACCAGATTGTCCAGAGCCCCACTGGAACTGACCTTGAACACTTCCAGAGATGGGGCATCCATGACTTCTCTGGGCAATCTCTTTCAGTACCTTACTACCCTTACAGTTTTGAATTTTTTCCTAATAGCTATTCTAAAATGATTCTCACTTGTACTATCACTACATGCCCTTGTATGAAGTTCTTCTGTTACTCTCTTGTAGTCCCATTTAAGTACTGGAAGTTGCTATAGGATCTCCCCAGAGCTTTCTGTTCTCTCAGCCTGGCCTCATAGGTGAGGTGTCCCACACCTCTGGTCATGCTCATGGGTGTCCTCTGGACTCCTCCAATAGGTCCACGTCCTTCTTATGTTGGGGACCTCAGAGCTGGATGCAGTATTCCAGCTGGGGTCACACCAAAGCAGAGTAGGTGGGCAGAATCCACTCCCTTGATCTTCAGGCTATGCTTCTTCTGATGCAGCCCAGGATACAATTGGCTTTCTGGGCTACAAGTGCACATTGCTGATCATGTTGGGTTTCTTGTCAACTGGCATCCCCAACTCCTTCTCCTCAGGGCTGCTGTCAATTTGTTCTCCATCCAATATATATTTGTGCTTGGGATTGCCCCAATCCACATGCAGGACTCTGCACTTGGTCCTTAGCACTTGTCAAGGCTGGGGGCCACACAAAAAGTGCAGCCAATAGCCAATGCCCTGCAGCTGTGGCCAATCATGAGGTTTATGCCATCGCCATTTTGCATCTTTTATAGTCAATGACAGGTCATGGATTTCCTTGCTATGAGAAAAAATACTGAAGGAGCTGTAGGATGGTAACAAGAGTGTACGGTGTGAAAAACAAAACTGTTAAACATGCTTGCAAATGGCATCGTGCATGTTGCCCTGGCTTTGGAATGAGTGATGTTGCAGAGTAGAGTGTGTGACCCAAGACTCCTGTTGATCATCCAAGAACAGGCACTGGCAACTCTGTTGCTGTCCTGTCCCCCACCAGAGGAGAGAACAGGCAATGGGATGGTTCTTGGCACAGCCTGCAATGAGTGTCTCAGCCATCTGAGCTGGATGCACTTCCCTCATGGCTTCATGCATCTTTTATTGGGGAAAAAGCTGCTGGGGTACTGTGCTAAGAATCTACCTTTACTTATGGCTCATTTCATAAAAGCCAAAGTAAGAAAGTGAGAGCTCAGATTGAGAGAGAAATTGAACAAAAATGATGGGTTGTATTGAATTTGGCACTGACTTTGCAGGGTTTGTCAGAAGGAGTGTTCAGAGGGGTTGGCTGTCATTTTGTCACATTTTCTTGAGGAATGGCACTGTGTAAATTATTGAAGGAAAAGATATTGACTTATTCCTGCTGTCACCATCCTAAAATATTGGGCCAGTGCGAGTGCTCTCACTGCAATTTATCATCCTCAAATGGAGATAAAAATGTGACTTTTAAAAAAATCCCACAACAAACCAGAGGAAAGTGAAATCTAGCTGCACGAGAGGCAGCTAGAGTCTCTTTGTACCCATCTTCCCACTTGAAATCAGACAAACACCACAAATCTGGCTGTAGCTGCTCAACAAGGGGATATATTCATCTGTAGGACTCAGCTTTCCTTATGCAAGATTTTTCTATTTTTTTTCAATCCAGAAAGTTTCCTTGTTATGAACCTAGTGATTTGACATATTAGTGAAAGAACTTTTCCCTTTAGCAAGTTTCTTTAGACCCAAGTGAAGATTGTTTATCTCAGCCCAATCCCACACAAAATTTTAACCCTTCCACGTGCAGCCTCAATGGCAAGAAGAGAGTTTCAGGATGTCCTGCTTCTACCCATCCATCTATTTACATGGAAGTTATTTCACACTACTTGTTTTTTTGACTGTGAGGAGTCTTTCGGGCTAGTAGGAGCAATGATGACAACAACGCTGGTGCTTTCCCAAATGGAATGATGTTGATAAGGTAATATTCACTGTCCAAACTACTTTCAGTGAAAGTAATTTCTCCCTATAATTAAAATACAAGGTACACTGCAGGAATGCAGATAAAGATGGGATTTTAATGATANTGGTTTGGGTTGGAAGAGACCTTAAAGATCACCCCTTTACAACCCTCTTCCCATGGGCAGGGACATCTTCCACTAGACCAGATTGTCCAGAGCCCCACTGGAACTGACCTTGAACACTTCCAGAGATGGGGCATCCATGACTTCTCTGGGCAATCTCTTTCAGTACCTTACTACCCTTACAGTTTTGAATTTTTTCCTAATAGCTATTCTAAAATGATTCTCACTTGTACTATCACTACATGCCCTTGTATGAAGTTCTTCTGTTACTCTCTTGTAGTCCCATTTAAGTACTGGAAGTTGCTATAGGATCTCCCCAGAGCTTTCTGTTCTCTCAGCCTGGCCTCATAGGTGAGGTTGCCCACACCTCTGGTCATGCTCATGGGTGTCCTCTGGACTCCTCCAATAGGTCCACGTCCTTCTTATGTTGGGGACCTCAGAGCTGGATGCAGTATTCCAGCTGGGGTCACACCAAAGCAGAGTAGGTGGGCAGAATCCACTCCCTTGATCTTCAGGCTATGCTTCTTCTGATGCAGCCCAGGATACAATTGGCTTTCTGGGCTACAAGTGCACATTGCTGATCATGTTGGGTTTCTTGTCAACTGGCATCCCCAACTNATGACTTCTCTGGGCAATCTCTTTCAGTACCTTACTACCCTTACAGTTTTGAATTTTTTCCTAATAGCTATTCTAAAATGATTCTCANCCACATGCAGGACTCTGCACTTGGTCCTTAGCACTTGTCAAGGCTGGGGGCCACACAAAAAGTGCAGCCAATAGCCAATGCCCTGCAGCTGTGGCCAATCATGAGGTTTATGCCATCGCCATTTTGCATCTTTTATAGTCAATGACAGGTCATGGATTTCCTTGCTATGAGAAAAAATACTGAAGGAGCTGTAGGATGGTAACAAGAGTGTACGGTGTGAAAAACAAAACTGTTAAACATGCTTGCAAATGGCATCGTGCATGTTGCCCTGGCTTTGGAATGAGTGATGTTGCAGAGTAGAGTGTGTGACCCAAGACTCCTGTTGATCATCCAAGAACAGGCACTGGCAACTCTGTTGCTGTCCTGTCCCCCACCAGAGGAGAGAACAGGCAATGGGATGGTTCTTGGCACAGCCTGCAATGAGTGTCTCAGCCATCTGAGCTGGATGCACTTCCCTCATGGCTTCATGCATCTTTTATTGGGGAAAAAGCTGCTGGGGTACTGTGCTAAGAATCTACCTTTACTTATGGCTCATTTCATAAAAGCCAAAGTAAGAAAGTGAGAGCTCAGATTGAGAGAGAAATTGAACAAAAATGATGGGTTGTATTGAATTTGGCACTGACTTTGCAGGGTTTGTCAGAAGGAGTGTTCAGAGGGGTTGGCTGTCATTTTGTCACATTTTCTTGAGGAATGGCACTGTGTAAATTATTGAAGGAAAAGATATTGACTTATTCCTGCTGTCACCATCCTAAAATATTGGGCCAGTGCGAGTGCTCTCACTGCAATTTATCATCCTCAAATGGAGATAAAAATGTGACTTTTAAAAAAATCCCACAACAAACCAGAGGAAAGTGAAATCTAGCTGCACGAGAGGCAGCTAGAGTCTCTTTGTACCCATCTTCCCACTTGAAATCAGACAAACACCACAAATCTGGCTGTAGCTGCTCAACAAGGGGATATATTCATCTGTAGGACTCAGCTTTCCTTATGCAAGATTTTTCTATTTTTTTTCAATCCAGAAAGTTTCCTTGTTATGAACCTAGTGATTTGACATATTAGTGAAAGAACTTTTCCCTTTAGCAAGTTTCTTTAGACCCAAGTGAAGATTGTTTATCTCAGCCCAATCCCACACAAAATTTTAACCCTTCCACGTGCAGCCTCAATGGCAAGAAGAGAGTTTCAGGATGTCCTGCTTCTACCCATCCATCTATTTACATGGAAGTTATTTCACACTACTTGTTTTTTTGACTGTGAGGAGTCTTTCGGGCTAGTAGGAGCAATGATGACAACAACGCTGGTGCTTTCCCAAATGGAATGATGTTGATAAGGTAATATTCACTGTCCAAACTACTTTCAGTGAAAGTAATTTCTCCCTATAATTAAAATACAAGGTACACTGCAGGAATGCAGATAAAGATGGGATTTTAATGATATGCTCTATGATTTGCTGTAGAGATTATAATGAACTCCTGTTCCCAATGAGACAGGAATAATGAAGGTTGGGGGGAGCCTTGGCTGTAGTGACCATGACATTATAGAGTTCAGTACTGAACAAAGAGGTAGCAGGATAGTGAGCAAGATTACAACCATGGACTTCAGGAGACATAACTTTAGCCTCTTTAAGGGTCTTGTTGGAAGAATCCCATGGAAACAGACAGGAAGAAGTCCAAGAGATTTGGTCAATATTCCAGAATCACTTCCTTCAGGCTCAAGAATGATGCATCCCAGTGAGAAAGAAGTTGAGCCAATGAAGCAAGAAACTTCCATGTATGAATTAAGAACTCCTGTCATTACTCAAGCATAAGCAAGAAATACACAGAAGGTGGAAGCGGAGTCAGGTCACCTGGAATGAATATGGAGAGGTGGTCAGAGTAAGTAGAAATGAGACTAGAAAGGTCAAGGCCTGTCTATAATTAAATCTGGCCGAGGATGCCAAGGATAAAAAATGATTTTTTCAAATACATCATTAACAAAAGAAAAACTAAAGATAATATGGGCCCATTAGTGAATGGAAAGGTGACCCTGGTAGCAGAGGACACAGAGAAGGCAAAGCTCCTGAACACCTTCTTTGCATTGGTCTTCACTGAGAGAATCAGTTCTCAGGAGTCTCTGACTCAGGAGACCAGGGTAAATGAATGCTGGAGGGAAGATTTTCCCTTGGTCAAGGAGGTTTGGGTTAGAGACCACCTAAGCAAACTTGACGTTCACAAGTCCACAGGCCCTGACAGGATGCATCTGCACTTGTTGAGAAGGATGGAGGACACCATAGTTAGGCCACACACAGTTGTCTTTGAAAGGTCATANATTACAACCATGGACTTCAGGAGACATAACTTTAGCCTCTTTAAGGGTCTTGTTGGAAGAATCCCATGGAAACAGACAGGAAGAAGTCCAAGAGATTTGGTCAATATTCCAGAATCACTTCCTTCAGGCTCAAGAATGATGCATCCCAGTGAGAAAGAAGTTGAGCCAATGAAGCAAGAAACTTCCATGTATGAATTAAGAACTCCTGTCATTACTCAAGCATAAGCAAGAAATACACAGAAGGTGGAAGCGGAGTCAGGTCACCTGGAATGAATATGGAGAGGTGGTCAGAGTAAGTAGAAATGAGACTAGAAAGGTCAAGGCCTGTCTATAATTAAATCTGGCCGAGGATGCCAAGGATAAAAAATGATTTTTTCAAATACATCATTAACAAAAGAAAAACTAAAGATAATATGGGCCCATTAGTGAATGGAAAGGTGACCCTGGTAGCAGAGGACACAGAGAAGGCAAAGCTCCTGAACACCTTCTTTGCATTGGTCTTCACTGAGAGAATCAGTTCTCAGGAGTCTCTGACTCAGGAGACCAGGGTAAATGAATGCTGGAGGGAAGATTTTCCCTTGGTCAAGGAGGTTTGGGTTAGAGACCACCTAAGCAAACTTGACGTTCACAAGTCCACAGGCCCTGACAGGATGCATCTGCACTTGTTGAGAAGGATGGAGGACACCATAGTTAGGCCACACACAGTTGTCTTTGAAAGGTCATAGAGATCAGGAGAGGTGCCTGAGGACTGGAAAAAAGTAAATGTCACCACAGTTTTCAAGGTAGAGGACCCAGGGATCCACTGGCCAGTCAGCGCCACCTCAATTCCTGTAAAGGTGATTGAGCATCTCATTCTGGAGACCATCTCTACCCACAAGGAAGACATGAAGGTGATCAGGAGTAGTGTCAGCATGGATCCACTAAAGGTAAGTCATGTTTCACCAACATGATTGCCTTCTACAATGGAACAACTACCTGAATGGATGAAGGGAGATCACTGGATATTGTCTATCTCAATTTCAGCAAGGTTTTTGACAGTCTCTCACAATATCCTCATAAGTAAACTCAGGAAGTGTGGACTAGATGAATGGACAGTGGTGAATTGAGAGCTGGCTGAATAGAAAGATCCCACAGGGTTGTAATCAGTGGCACAGGGTCTAGTTGAAGGTTTGTTACTATTGCTGTCCCCCAAGGTTTTTATACTGGGCCCAGTATTGTGTAACTTGTTCATCCATGACTTGGATGAAGAGACAGAGACCTTCTCAGAAAGTTCACTGATGATGAAACTGAGTCAAGTGTCCAATACCCCAGAGGGCTGTGCAGCCCTTCAGTAGGACCTCAACAGGTTGGAAAGATGTGCAGAGAAGAACTGTCTGAAAATCAACAAGGGCAAGTGCAGGGTCCTGCACCTGGGGAGGAATAACCCCCTGCACCAGCACAGGCGGGGGTCTGATCTGCTGGAAAGCAGCTCTGTGGAGAAGGACCTGGGGGGTCCTGGTGGACAACAAACTGTCCATGAGTCAGCAGTGTGTCCTGGGGTCCAAGAAGCCAATGGTATCCTGAGGTGCACTGGGAAGAACACTGCCAGCAGGTCGAGGGAGCTGATCCGGCTCCTCTACTCAGCCCAGGTGAGGCCTCACCTGGAGTGCTGTGTCCAGTTCTGTGCTCTTCAGGAAAAGAGAGACATGGAGCTCCTAGAGTGAGTCAATCAGAGGGCTAAAAATTTGATTGAGAAATTGGAGCATCTGCCCTATAAGGGAAGACTACAAGAAGTAGGCCTGTTCAGACTCAAGAAGAGACGACTGAGAGGTGAGCTCATCAATGTCTATGTACATATGAAGGGAGGGTGCCAAAAAGATGGAGCCAGGCTCTTCTCACTGGTGCCAAGCTGTAGGATTAGCCACAGCTGAAGCTTTGGTATTTCAAAGTCCTGAGTACTGCTGGCTTTTAGTATCCTCTAAACACAAAAATCCATGTCATAGCCTGGAATGTATTGCATTGGCTATAGGATGTGGTTGTAACAGAAAAGGGAACATATGAAAGATAGTTCAGAAGCTCATTTGATTCTATGTTACTGATGTCATTCCTCAGTCCTATGGGAGGGCTATTTTTATAAAGGGGCATGCCTGTAGGGTCAACACCAGTTTTTCACAAAAGGTTTCCATATTTGGATACAGTTATTCCGCTGAAGCTCATATAAATAAGGTTCCAATAATTAGGTAGTATTACTAATGTACGTGGAAGTTTTCACCTTAAGTTGCCATCCTAGACTCTTACATGTGTGCCTAAGTGACCTGGGAAACTGCTGAGCAATCAGCAGCTCACAAGGGATAGCAGATCACATGGGATGTGATCTGATCCATGCTGTGATACCAGCTGCAGCTCTGCAGCATCAATACCATCTGGAAAACACACAAAGATAAACTACTAGCAGCTTTTTCATTTTGCATCAGTATCTGGAGAAATTCAGTGAGATTTTTGTCTTTGTAGTACTGGAAGTATTTCCATCTGGGGTGAGTGGGATAGGGTTGTAAGAAGCAACAGCTCCTAAGTTGCAGTGACATTTTCCTACTCCCCAGTGAGGTGACTAATGTTATTTAAAAGCCAATTTACAGGTCAGCATTCCATGGTAATGCTTTATGTACATGAAGAAGTGAGACATGGGTGTGTTTTCCTTTGTTCTATTAATAAACATTGAATAGCTTTGAAATAAACATTTCTTCATACTGTGAGCAATGCCATGGAGAAGCTATGCTGCTGGCCAACCTTATACATCAAAGTGAAGGTGTCTTACCTTAATTAGCCGGTAAAACAGCAGGTGACGAGATGCTGCCTGCTTTGAAGATAATGACTGAAAATCATAGCTCTTTGTGTCAAGCCAACACCCTTCACTTTACCTCCTTATGACTCTGGTTGAGATGACAAAGGGGAAGGGTAGGAGCCTTCTACTCTGACATCTAACACTGAAGAGTGTCCTATACTTCTGCTTCTGGAAGCTGAGGAGGATGCTCTGTGGTTAGTATAGAAACTACATGGAGGCAAGTTCACCTGTCCTGCCTTGGGCTTTGGATTGTTCTAAAGGCATAAGATGTTTGCTTACCCAAGGGGGAGAAACACTGAATACTTTTATGTTTCATGACAGGAGACTGTTCTGTACTATCTTATGAACACAGAGCTTAACTGAGAGGTAGCTTTGTTCAATTATACCCACAGGGAGAGATTTTAAAAATAGCTGAACAAAGCTGACCCTCTACATGCAATTTTCCAAATAATTAACTATTGATAATGAGTCATGAACACCACTCTCAGGATTAGACAGTGATTGCAAAAGAAATAATTATTGATAAAAAGTGAGTTAACCCTGAAAATCCCATGCCCCTTATTTAGTTGGGATTTAATTTATTTCACATCTAAAAAATATAATCAAAACTCTTCCTACTCTTTTTAGCTTTCTGCAAGACTATTATAACTAACAGGTAAAAACTTCACCTTTCAGGAAGGCTCACACACAGCTGAACTACCATAATTGCTCAGGTGGACACATTTCAGTGATTAGTAGAAGTTATCTTCAAAGGGTAAGCAAGGAAAAGGATTGTCTTGAGGCACTGAACAGCATTTTCACTGGAGTAGGACTTGACTGGTCAAGTTTTCTTTGAAAAACAACCCCAAATATTTTTTTTTTAATTCTAGCCATACTTTACAGAACAAACAAAAATGAAGGGCTTAGATTTGTGTTTTCAGGAATAGTTTGTTCCATATGATGCATTTTTTTCAGAGTTATTAGCATCAATTATTGTGCAAAAATTTTGGCTGGACATGGTAACATGTCCCATTTGCAGCTGTTAAGGGTCTGTTCCAGTTGTGAGAACAGGGTAAACTCTTGCATTAACACCAGCTCAAGTGAACTGTCACATACTTGGTTCTTATACTGTCACCATAAGAACTAGGCAAACATGTGAGAAAGTATTCTTGTACTTTGTTATGCAGAGTTCAACAGAAGAGAGGAACTTATGTCTCTTTTAAAAACAGATCCTGCAGGTAACATATTGTGTACTCCTGAAAATATTCTCTGATCTTTACCTGTGCAGACACTCACATCACACGTGCAGGCTCCTCGTGGTAATGCCTTCCAAAGCTCTGGTGTAGAGGTCAGGTTATGAATGCATGTTCTTAATTTACCTGCACGGTGCAGCTAAATCTGCATCAGGGCCTGAAATGAGTGATGTAAGTGATCACACTGTATCAAACAATGTTGGGAAATTTAAACAAAGGTTTTCTAAGATGAAAAAGTGTATGTTTATTTTGGTTTTACTTTCCACTACAAATTTGTAATGATTTGTTAATGCTGTTTATTTTAGCTGTTAACTGTGAGACTGAAACCTTCTTTGCAAATAGTGAGATAATGAAGTAGTGAGAGCAGCAGTACAAACCTAAATCCTGACAATGTCCAGTAGTTTATTTGATTTATACAAACTATGTGACTGTTATAGTATATCTACAAAGACAAGGCTTGCTCCATGGCCACCTAAAGATGCAGTTGATTTACAATGATCTATATGATCAAGCCAAAGGTGGTTGCATAAAAAGTTACTGTGTAGCTCATAATGAATCAAGCCAGAGATTAATGTTTCAGACACATAAGCAAAAGTCATGGATGATTAATAAATTTAATGTTTGTGTAATTACAGTTCTTGCCAGACTGAGATGTTCTAAAAGCGGCTCTCCAGTGATACTTCTCTGCTCACTTGGTGGATTATTATAACTAAAGAAAAAAACCAAACCAAAAACAAACAAAAAAACCCCAAACAAACAAAAACCACAAGCAATAATAGAACAGAATTAGTGCTTCTTTTTATAAATCAGGACTACATAAGAGCTTGCTCTGTCTGGTAATACCAACCTACCTGAAAGTGAGAATACATGGCTGTCATTCTCATATAGCAGATTTGGTTTCAGTTTCAGTGAAACGCGTCTTATGGTTTGTTATACAAAGCCAGCCCAGGAGAATGATACATGACTGCTGTACCTGATGGCAATCCTCTGGGGAACCTTTTACAATTAAATACATTTTCAAATAAACCCAAACAAAGAAATAGGCAATTCGCTGATACTCGGCAAGGCCCTTTTTAAAATAAATGGAACAGATGCCACTTTAGGGTATGAGTTTCATTAATTGCTTTATAAAACATCCCTTTCTTTTAAAAATACACTCTGTGTTGGCCTGCTGACCCTGGGAATTCAAACCTTATTACTCCAGTTTAAACACTTGCCAGTGCATAGACAGTTAACAAAGCTAAAGCCTCCCCAGCTGTATACTAGATTCCATGGGGAATCCAATCAGCCTACTTTATTCTGGTCTTTTAAAAAGTCAGGGCAAATAGCTTTTTGAATTATAATGATCTCCACATGAATTCTGGTTTTGATAGCAAATGCTGAATTCCTTTTAGCTTCCAGGTAGATTTATTAATTACATATCTTCTGTCATATGCAGTGCAGTGCTCCTGTTGCTGTGCTGATCTCTTTTTACTCACATCTAAACTTTAATTGTGTTAACAAAATAAATATGAGAGCTATGAGCTGTGCTACCTCACCGAAACTGATCCTGACTCTCATGCTACACTTACGAAAAATATTAAGAATTATGACAGGATAGGTGGTTAAAAGGCACTCTCTATATTCATGTCCTTGTTCCAGCAAAGATCAGGGGAGTGTGACCAAGAGATTATGTTATTCGATATCATCTTATATCATTGCCAGGGCCAGGAGAAAGGAACTCACTCTTGAAAGGGCATTCCTTTCCAGAAAAAGCATTGCAGGCATAGGTTTTGTCCATCATTGTTTCATTTTTCCAGGCTGAGGGACCATTATTCATGTAAATCTCCCTCTTTTTACACTTTGGTTTTTAGTCTTGTTGCCATTGCTGTTCACTTTCTTATCTCATTGCTGTTTCCAGTAACTTATTCTTATCTCAATCCATGATTTTTGCCTTTTATGCTTCCAGCTGGAGAAGGGGAAGAGAGTGCTGGAGTGGTTTTGGTGAGAGTACCATTCCTAAACTATGAAAGCATTAATTGATGGCTAGTGTGGTGCACGACAGATTGACGTAGCAACAGATCTGACCAGAGTGGGTTGGAAACAAATTTGATCTAGGCATGTGTGCATTAGGTACAAAACCACTGGTCACCGTGTTGCTTGGTCTGTTCATGTGGGTGTGGTACCTAACCCTGTATATATTCCCATATGTGCTTCTCAAGGGGATCTTTTTCAGAGCAGAGAATGGAATCAGGATTGCTTTGTCGCTGTACGGTTGTATCAGTTCATGGCATGATAACATCAAGGGCAGTGAGGGTAATTTGTGATGTGTATTCAGTGTTGCTCTCCTGCCCTGGCCTTGGGAACTACCTGTGGGAACTCATTATTGAATCACACTTAGCCTGCAAAAGGAACAGGGGAGGATGATTTTCCCCAGCTTTTCACCACCTTTTCCTCCTTCGGGCATGTTAGAACAGCTTTTCAGTATTTTGAACTCCCTCTAGATGTTAAGGAAAGCATGTCCTTCTTGCTAAGTCTGCCAGGTCTCCTCAGTGCACTTGACACCATGTTTAGAGTTCAGAAAGAGATTTCTGGATCTGCCCTGAAGGTGAATAGTTATGAGCGAACATGGAATGTGGGAGACAATGGGCCAGTTTTTGGGGAAATTCTCTGCTCCAGTGGTTTGGAAGTTCACCTCTGAATAGCTACAGGACCCTGTTAAAGTGACAGAGTATTTCCAAGGAGAATGCTGTGGCAACTCCAGAGAGAAGCAACTTATTGCATGGGCTGGGCCCTGGCTGCTATTTATGGTCACTAGACAGCACCCTCAGGGGAGGAGGAGGAAAGCAGACCAACAGGCACTGTGGCCACTCAAACTGCAAATGAAACAGAACAACTTGCACCAGTAGCAGTTGCCCCATAGAGAAAAAAATCCAAGACCAAATCAGATTGCATAATGAGGGATGAAGAGGAAGCAGGGCCCTCAGAATACAAGGAAGAGACAGGCCAGAGATAATCATCTGACCTCTATCCCTGGGTGAGTTGAAAGGTATGCAGAGTTCAACCATGAGTCGAGTNAAATGTTGCTCCAATTTCCAGTGGGCAAGTCCTCAGATAGAATAGAAGGGATGATGTTACTTCCAATCTTCTTGAAGGAACCTCCAGTTCATATTTACAAGAAGTGAGCAACAAGTATTACAACCAGAAATAGAGGGTCTCTCTCCAGCCAGGTGGAAAAAAAGGGGCAATCAGATCTATTAGACTGTGTGGAGCCACGCAACTGGGATCCCCATCCTGGGATGTGGGCATTGACAGGGGGTTGGGAAGAGGACAGAATCTCTCAGCCTCTGGAGGCAACTCCTGTCAAGTGTGAAGGAAAGGTATTCTCTCAAAGATGATCTAATTGTGCACCCAGGCCAGTGGATCACAATGGAGAAGGGTATCCAGTACCTGAGAGAACCAACTGTGCTGAAGGTAATCTATAGGGATTCAGATGAGGTCCAGTGTAAAAAGTCCACCTGCAGAAGTTTGTACGGTTCATGCCTGCATTGTACACAAACTCATTGGCATTGATGTCAATGAAAGAAGGAGATAAAACAGTACTTCAGTGACTACCTGACTCTGGCAATATGAAGATCATCTTTTTTCCTTCCTATCTGCCTCTCAGCCCTGGAAAGACTGTCCAAGCTCTGAACAGATTTGAAAGACTCAAACAATCTAGAAAGGAAATGTCCCATGCCCCATCAGTATAGACCAGAGTCTCTGCTATTGCGAGCAAGCATACCTCTGCTCCAGAGAGAAGGTATGCACCACAAGGTAACTTGTGTTTTTACTTGCTTGACCACAAAGAGGACATGAGAAAGTGGGATGGAAAATCGATCTCTGTCCTAGCAGCACAGGTATGTGAGTTGAGAAGAAGAACCAATGCAGAAAATTCTTCAAGGATAAATGTTGCTCCAATTTCCAGTGGGCAAGTCCTCAGATAGAATAGAAGGGATGATGTTACTTCCAATCTTCTTGAAGGAACCTCCAGTTCATATTTACAAGAAGTGAGCAACAAGTATTACAACCAGAAATAGAGGGTCTCTCTCCAGCCAGGTGGAAAAAAAGGGGCAATCAGATCTATTAGACTGTGTGGAGCCACTGGCCTGGCACATAAGACCCACAAGAGTATAAGACTTTTGTTGACACTGGTACACAATGTACCCTGATGCCAACAGGATATGTAGGAGCACAATCTCTATTTCTAGGGTGACAGGGGAATAGAAACAGCTGACTGTACTGGAAGCTGAAGTGAGCCTGACTGGGAGTGAATGTCAAAAACACTCCACTGTGACTGCCCCAGTGTTTCAACTTGCCCCAGCAGGTGAGGGCAATCCAGGTTCTTGTCAATAGATCCCTTGGGGTGGATTAGAGTGAAAAAACACTGAATGATCGGTGTTTATAAATATATGTAAGGTTTATTTTAGAATAATTTCATTGCAATGGAAAGCAAGTATGTAGCCATTGTGGTTATTATTATCTATAGTAATATAGCAATATAAAATCATAAAAATAACCCTTAAGAAAATGTATAAGGAAAAGAAAGAAAGAGAAAGAAAGGATAAGAGTAGAAAAATATCACCACTCATGGCACAGAAACAAGACATGATTGTTGCAATTTCGATGTCCATTGGTCAAAGCGATGGTCACAGTCTTTATTTATCCTGTGAAAGCCTCCTAAATACAGAGTTCAATGCATTAATATAAATTTCGATTTAGGTGGAGTACTGGAGTACTTGCCTGGAGAGGAGAGTTTTACAATGGCTGTTGCAACACTGTGGGTCTTGTGCCATCCTCTGGTGGAAGGCCCCAGAAGTGAGTCTGGGGGCAGTTCAGGACATCAAGCTGACAAGATTAAAATGTCTCAGATGGATCTGGACTGGCAACATAAAAGTGATTTATTTCTGCCTTGGTTGTCCCATGATGACTTGGATCATCAGGGAAGAGATGCAACATAGAGATGTGCACGTGAACAAAGTGTGGACTTAACTGTGGACACTGTCTCCTAGGTTATGCATAATTGTGAAAAGTGCACTGCAATGAAGTACGCCAAGTAGGCAAAGCCCCTGTGGTACAGGGGACGGTGGTCAAAATATAAATATGTGGAGTCCTGGCAGATTGATTATATCACACTGCCACAAACTCACCAAGACAAACACTACATGCTGACTAGAGTGGAAACAACCACTGGATGGTTGGATATGTATACTGTGCCTCATGCCACTGCCTGAAACACCACCTTGGGCCATGAAAACCTGTAGTGACATGGCATCCCAGAAAGAACTGAGCTAGACAATAGGACCCATTTCAAAAATAGCCTCACAGACACCTGGACCAGAGAGCACAGTATTGAGCAGTATATCATCTTCCCTATCATGGAACAGCCTCTGGGAAAATTGAACAGTACAATGGACTGTTAAAAACAACACTGAAAGTAATGGGTGGTGGGACCTTCAGGCATTAGGATCTACATTTAGTGAAGGCCACCTGATTACTTAATGCTAAAGGCTCCACCAACTGAGCTGGCCCCGCCCAATCTAAACCTTCACTTACTGTAGAAGGGTGTAAAGTCCCTGTGGTGTATATAAAGAATGTGTTAGGGAAGACAATTTGGATTAGTCCTGCATTGAGCAAAGGCAAACCCAGACTGTTTTTGTTAAAAGTTCTGAGTGCACTTGGTTGGTAATGCAGAGAAATGGGCAAATACAGTGTGTACCTCAAGAGGATTTGATTTTTGCATAAGAACAGTTTGTGATGTTAAATTGTATAGGTAATATTGGTTGCTGAATGACACTGCCACTGCATGCCATAACTACCATGAACAGTGAGGATGGACTGCTCCAGATACACCAGTCATGAGCTTCTGAGGCAACTTACAACCAGCCGACATCACACCAGATCTCCTGCCCTAGAAGACACCTAAGATAGAGAGAACCCACAGTCATGGACTAAATGAACTCAACATGCATCTTGGAGGGACAGCCATTGACAACAGAAATGATACTCCTGCTTCTATGTATTTCTGTATTCTATTTGTTCATATATATATATAGCGGGAAGGTGTAAGATCTGGGCATGATGCAGATGGTATAGAATAAGGAGTAGATAATGTACTGGTTCCAGCCCAGATCAGTGAGAGGGAGTGTGGCCAAGACATTGTGCTGTTCAGTACCATCTTACTTCATTGCCAGGAACAGAGAAAAGGGACTGTCTCTCACTTCTGAGAAGAAGGGGCATCCCAGTGTTCCTTTGCAGTCAGGAAAAGGACGTGGGTGGAGGGTTTGTGTACCACTGTTTCATTGTCCTGAGTTTGGTGATCATTTTGCATTTTGTTCACTTTAGTTATTAGTATTGTTGCTGTTACTGTTCTACTTCTTATCTCGTGGCTGTTTCCAGTAAACTATTCTTATCTCAACTTGTGATCTTTGCCTTTCATGCTTCCAGCTGGAGGGGGAGGGAAAGTGGGTGACAGTGTGGTTTTGATGGGAGTACTAAATTGGGAAATACCACTCCAAAAACATGGCAATCCAAAAAGCTGCAGTTCGGAAAGACTCAGAAGGAGCCCTTGAGTAATTTCATCTGTGATTTTCCTCGTTATAGTGTCAAGAATGATGGCACAGAAGGATCCAAATATGGCTAGAGCAATCCTTAAGAGCTTCTCAGCAGACTGAAGGAGTGAGAAAACATTTAATTCTAAAAAAAAAAAAATAAAATCTATTATTTCATTATTTTTATACTACTTTCAGCCAGCCAGAAAATGATGGAGGATAAGCAGCAAGCACACATTCAGAGTCTGACAGTTTTCACTCACTTGTTCAAGTTTACAGCCTTGAAAATGGTAGTAATCTTTTTATGGCTACGCCTGCTCCCAGGAAGATTAAATTTTGTTCAGTTCAGTTTTTAAAAATTATCTAACTGTCTATTACAATATTTCCTTTAGCAGTTGTCACAGAGTAACATTCTGCTAAATGGGAATCTAATCGTCTGCAAACAATGAGAATAGCTGCCTTTCTTTAGTCAAAAATTCTGGCAATTAACTGCAATATGGACATATAATAATACAGTTTCTTTTTAAATGGTAAAAATACATGTACTTTTCTCTTCTTGATTTTTCATTGTAGTTTTTCTATTTTTTTTTTTTAAGTAACTATTCTGATACTTCTTTGAAGGAATATTTTCATTAGGTCAGTTTGTCCAAGTTTTACTTTAAAAACAATGGCAATACATGTCTGCTTTAAATTAAGCAGTTTCTTATATGCTTTACTGAACTGGGTTCTAAATAAGAGTAATCCTGGTTTAAGTCTTACTGGAGGAAAAGTGTGAGTCTGAACTTTCCCTCAGGTAGATTTTGTAGGAGTGTAGCACAGCAAACTGGAAGGTAGCTGTGCATTCCAAAGGACCACTCCTCACTAGAAATAGACACCTAAGAATTTAGGTATTGGTCCTTACTGTGCTGGAGACATGGTAGTGGGATGTTTGCTGTATTCACCCCCTTATTAAGAAGGATCCAGAGTATTCAATGGTTATCTTAAATGGCTGTTCCCAGTAGCATACCACGACTTGAAAGGCACTAACTTTACTGGTAATAAAGTGCCTCATTTGAGAAACAGTGTTACCATTTTCCTCGCTGTTCCAGAGAAAACCACTAGACAATTACTTAGAGATTTACACTGAGACTGAGAATGTTAGTAATAAATTTATCTAGGAATGCATATGCTGAATGTTTCCTAACTCACTGTGCTATTATACCATACTTGGAGTTAATTCAGTGTATCTCAAGAAATACGGAGACAGAACAAAATATATTGTAATGCTCTGTTGTTTCATTTGCAGTGATCTCATAGATGTTTAATGTGCTGAAGGGCCATAAAAGCAAAAGGCTCATACAGAAGCATATCTTGAAGAGTTTTCTAAGCCTGAGACAGTGTCTGTTAAATGTTATTTCTGCATTTAAGTTACATCAACACTGGCACTGGAAGGGCTCAAGTGCTAGAGTCCCTCTTCCCAGTGCAGTGCAGTCATATTCTGCGTCTCCTGGGATGGTCAGTAGGCACTGATTGATGCCTGACCATCCCTTCAGCTGACATGTATACACACCCCCTTTCAGCCTTCATACTGGCAGACCATTGTGTTCAGAAAACTCAGAGGTCCCTGATTCTCTGTAATACATGACCTAAATATAGATATGGTCATAATCTCAGCTTTTCAGCTGTGTCCATTGCATGCTCTGCATGCCCCTGTTTCCACTGACCAAAGGTCTGTAGCTCAGGATTCAGGGGCAGGAGGAATATGCATCCTGCCAGCCATCTGGGGTGTAAGCTGTGCCTTATCTCTTCTGGGGTTTTACAACAGTGTTTCAGTTGTGCTAANAAAAAACCTAACAAAAAACCCAGAGGGAGTTAGATAGTCTCCTTCCTTATTACCAACGTGCAAATGGGTTTATGCCTTCCAAGTTAGCCAGTTTGGGAGCAGTAGGATAGTCTGGACAGTCATTTTAGCAGTCATGGATTTCTGCCCCGAAGATTCTGTTCAAATTAAAACAACTCACTTCTCACCCAGCCGTCTGTGCTGAATAATAGTGGCAGATGGAGAGAGGAAAATTGGGATTTTTTTTCTTTCAAGGAACCACAAAAGTTAATGAGGTAATGTTAATTGTTCTGTGCTGTAACTGAAAGAGGTCTCTGCACAGCAGGTACATTGCTTCCTCTTTCCCTTGAGAGTGAATAGAATACTGTACGAAAGAAATGCAGCTGAGTCATTATGTTAGAGTGTGATAAATCAGATGTGAAAAATCATGTAGTGGGGTAAAAGGTAAGGCGCAATTCTACTTTTATTTGTTCTTATTGTAATAGGAGTAGCATTGTAAGCACTGTAAGTGTTTGAGTTCCAAAAAATGTGTCATATTCCAAGAAAAGTTTTTTTTCAGATAACATTAGTACATTTTAAGTCTTTTAAAAAGAAATCAAGACATCTTCTCAGTGCACCAGTGACAAAAAATCTAGTTCTCTGCTCACTTTTCACTTGGTGCAATTTATCTAAGCAGTATTTTAGCCAAACACAGTAGTGAATGTTATTTTGTGGCAAAAATCCTCACTTAAAAAACCATTTTGCTGTCACTGCCTTTAACTATGGGTCTGTGAGTTGCAGGTCTTTACCTTCTGTAAAGATCCAACAAAGTTCGTGCTCTGGTAAATAATTAAGACTGATGGTTGTGGTCAAAGTAACATTTCCTTATACATTTCATAATTTTCTGATCTCTTTGAAAGCATGGTGGTTAATAATGGATGAAGTGTTCACCATTAATAAGCATTTTCTCTGTTGTTTCCTGAAGAGCCATTCACTACATCAACAGAACAACAGGAGATAATAAATTTCCTCTCAGGTCGACTTGAGAGAACAACATGTTAATCCCCCCAGGCAAAATGCCATTCAAACTATAGTGTCAAGACTGATCACAAAGACTTTGACCCTTGATTTCGTTCAGAGAGTTCAAAGGCATGAGAGTTTCCAGGGGAGGAGAAGGAAGCAGTTTTGCCCGACCATTCACTGCCTGCAATTATGGATGAGTTTTCAACAAAGCAAGAAGACACCCACCAGATCCAGATTGCTCTCTGTGGAAGTTTCTGAAAAGCTTCCCTTTAAATGCTTCAGTGAGGAGCCACTGAAGATGAATTTTGGAGACCCAAGTCTTGAGCGCCATTCTCATGTGTGTCTGCAGTGGCCCCACAGAGCTTCCCGGGGGATCCCAGGAAACCAAATTAAGGATAAAAAAAGAGTATCTCTTTCCCTTCTCTGTGCAACTACAAAGAATAATGGCCCAATGTCTTTTGGTTTCCTCAGTGCTAAAGGTTGTA
Source organism: Sclerurus mexicanus (assembly GCA_013396755.1). NCBI lineage: Eukaryota > Metazoa > Chordata > Aves > Passeriformes > Furnariidae > Sclerurus > Sclerurus mexicanus. The sequence continues at coordinate 9,657 of VWZF01005498.1, read as the reverse complement.
TGGAATTTTTTATCACCTGAGGATTTAAACCTTCAGGGTTAAGACCAAGAGTCCCCATGGAATTTACATCTAAAATGCAAAGCAAATTGAACATTAGTAATATTTTAGCACACATTAGGCTAACGATCCTGCAGTTCTTTTCAATATAAAACACTTTAAATACAGCCATGAAAGTACATGCCAATTGCAGCATAAAAATATGTCACTACAGCAATATCACACTGATGTCAGAAAAAAACCAAGCTTAAACACAAGGTCAGAAGGAGGTTTGAGAGAAACTGGTGCTCAGTTACAGTTTAGCCTGAACATTTCTACTTGCACTGCAGGTACCCTTCAAAAAGACTACAAGTAAATAGAACCTTTTTGCTACTTTTTGTGAAAGCTGACATATCCAAAAGCTGTCTTCACTAGCCCCATGGAGAGATAATAGTCCAAAACAAACCCCAAGAAGAGACACTTTTTAAAGTATTTCCTACAAGAAGGAACTTAATCCAACCAGGTCTGTATTTGCCACTGTTCCTTTCAAGTGCTACTTAGTATTTTCAGGCTCTGTCCCTTTATCCTAATTGTATTTTCTTGCCTTTTGTAGTTGGACTCATGCTGCTTTTGTTGAAGAACTGAGTTGTTAAAACTCCCAATTTTCTTCTGTATAATTTGCAGCACTGAAAAAGATATCTTTCATTGTCCTGCTTGCTGTCATCAAGTTTGTCATGAATAAATCTGGCCTCCCAGCAGCTAGCCCTCATTGGGATACATTTTTGTTCCATTGCTGTAGGTTTTTTGTGATACGCAAGGCTGAAGTGATCATAGTTCATCTCTACAGCAGACTATTAGAGGAAGAGGTATTTCAAATACAGATTATAGTCTGTGCAGTTCCCCATCTAATGTAATGGTCCAAAATATGCCTTGGAAAACTCTGTCATCTCTTGGACTGACAGATGTTTCAGGCAACCACAGACAACCACCTTATGATAGGCTTTCAAGACTTTGCACGGAGTCAGTCGTTCCTGTTCTTCTTTCACAGATTTGTTAATCAGAGTTGTATCTCAGTAGCTAAGCTGGGTATTTAGAATTACAATCTAAAGCTTAGTACTCTACTAGAAGGAGTGATAGAAATGAAAGGTGTGTATATTATGACGAAAATGATACAGACATTTCTGAGTGGAAGGTAATAAAAAAAATAAAAATTGGAGACAGTTCAAGGATTTGCATTTAAGCAGACATGCTCTACCTTGTAACGAAATCCATTATGTTGCTGCAAATACTGAGGAAACAAAACATTGAATCTTGCTGATGATACATACTGGAAAAGAAAGACATAAAAAAGAAGTAGTCTCATATTTTACAGTTCTGGCTTGGGAAGTGGTAAACCTGGTCATTCTTCAGCATGCTGCAGCATAGTCCATATGCAGAAATTGCAACAATGCAAATGTTTGCACAAAACTTCATATTCATAAATATTTTAAGTGCTAACCCAAACTTGGATGCAGATTTCCTTTTCCCATTAGATTCTTTCTACTCTGAAATGCTTTGGAAGTTTTTACCCCCATCATCTGCCCCTCCAGTCCATGCATCTAACACACACAAATGCCTTTCCTAGGATTTGCCAATAACTAAAATGGAGCGTATTTTCTGCAGAGTGCCAGATGGTGCTTGTGAAGACCAGACATGCAGGAGGTTCCTAATTAAAGCTTTAAACCTAGAGATGAGAAATGGCAGATGCAGTCTGGTAGGTGCTCAGATAGTGAACACACAGGCAGGCTGACTAACAATGTGTTTGAGAGCACCCTCACACCCATCCTGAGGGAACTCCTAATGACAAGAGGCAGTTAATTTAAAGCTAATTGAGAAATCTCTAACCAGTCTTCACACAATAAAACAAGGTGCCAGACCTCAGCTGGCATTTGCACCCTGACAGGAAGAAAATGGCCAGAGTGGGGCTGCAAAAGCTGCCACCTCATTCTCACCCCAGGCAAACAAAGCAACTGAGCCCTTCAACTTTTATGGTTTCAGCAGCACTTCAGCCCATAAATAAGAACTGTTGAGGGGGAGCACTTGTGGCTAAGAATAGAAATGAAGCATTTACGCTCATAAAGGCTGTTTCTCCATCAGTGAAATCGCCTGGAGTTGAGGAGTAAAAGCAGTGCTCTGAATGGGTGCCCACCAGGATAGGCTGATGCCAGCTGTGCTGTAGGCAAGAGGGACGCCTGGAGCCATTGTCTGGGTTACTACAATTCCCTCATCTACTGGAAGTGTTGGGTTTTATCCTGGCCCTGCTGCCCTCTGACAGCTTTCCTAGCTTTTCTATGACAGTGATGCATGAAGGACTTCTGCTTCTACTGTTTGATGTTTTAGGGCAGCAGACAAGGAGAAATACTTGCACTATCTTGTAATACACAAGTACCATTTAACCCTGCAAACCCAATGTCAATCCCTCCACTGTAAAGCCAGTTCCTACACTGAGTGTAACCACAAGTTGCAGGAGGGCAGAAGGTGCCAGCAGAAAGCAGAGTGTCTGTACAGCCAGAAGCACTCAGCTGGCTTCAGCTGCCCAGCCATTCTTCACATCTGCTGTTTTGCCTTGTGGCAAAGCAGGTGGACAGTGGCTGATTGCAGGTCTTCACATCTGCATCACTGACATTTGAGGCAGTTCTTAGGACTGTGAATAAGTTGGTCTTATTCTTCTACAGCACTGTACTCTCAAGCGCCAGGAGGATGCTCTGTCCTCAGTCTCCCACTAGGGTCCAGTTTGTACCAGTTGAGCCTCTGGAAATCCAAGGTCTCCATGAAAGCCCAGCTGGGACAAGTGGCAGTAATCAAAGTGAGAACAGCTCAGGGACTGCTGCCAAACCCTTACCCAAATAAAGTGGCATAATGAGCTCCAGGATAACTCATTGACAAGGTTGTTTAGAGGCATTGTAGTGCTTGTATCCCAGTGGACTTGAGGATCCTTTTTAAACACATTATGTCCTTCCCACATCTCTGGTCTGGCAGTGAGTTTCTCTCCTTGTTGACCTTGCCTCACTTCTGCCCGAAGTCATGTGTCTTTTGCCACTATTTTGAATAAACTTTCAGATTTGCTAAAATAAAGTATTCTTAACAGATAGTAAACATACTAGAAGAATTTCTATATCATGATTTGCATCACTAGTTTCTCAAACCCAAACACCAGTTTGTCTGAACACCTCAACTTTCAAAGAGATGTTGCCCATTGACTCTCAAACACATGGGTAACATATGAGGTGATTTTGGTCACAATTTTGGAAGGAATGGCAAAATCTGAACTATATCTCTACCTAGTGTTATGGACCAGTCACAGCTCCTGAATCGTGGGTGTTGTTGAGCTAAATTGCCAGCACTTACTGTAGCAGAGAAATGGCTCTGTGTAATTGCTTCAAGAGTTTCCCACCTTTTCTTGCCTCTGGCTGCTCATTCTCATACCAAATAACATTTAGGCTCACTCCCTGCTGGGCTACTGATACAGTCATATATAGAACTAGGCTTGATGCCAGGTCAAGGGTTCAGACTGAACCTCAGAGCCTTCTTTTTGTTTGTTTGTTTGTTTGTTTGTTTTGGAAAACACAATACAGAGCAACACTTTGAGAGCAGAATTTTTCCTTTTTCTGAGGAAGCCAAATGTAAGCAAGTCCCAGCTACTCGACACAGATAAAAGGACTGGAATTGCTTGAGCTTCATTTGCTTTTATTTGCTACAGGGCTGACTCTCTGCTCCCACCGAAGTTACGATCTGGACATCAAGTGCTTTATAAATTGAGAGAAGTAATCCAAGAAGTAGGTGAAGGTACTCCCATCCCCATTTTCATAACACTGCTTCTTTGTCTAATGCTTATAGAATTACAGGTGTCCTATAAATACATATTACTTCTGCATAAGCACACCATAAAATATATTACAGCAAATGGTAACATTTATGAAACTGAGTGAGAGAAAGGGACAGTTTAATTTCTTAGAAGTTTGGAAATCCTTAAGAACATGATGGAGAGGATTTGCAATGTGAGTAGATTCATAAAATTCCTATTCTAACAGAGTAAATTAGGCATGAAAGCAATATCACAGAATTGAAAAAGAGCCTGACTCACCAGAGGGCTGGAGAAATGAACAGCAAACTAATCTGCAGGGTGCAGAAAGTGTGAGACTAGTTCAGCAGAACAGGAAGATTTAATTAAAGACATATACAAGCCAAATTGCAAATCATGTGTTATTCTGCTTTTAAAGTATTTGAGAAAAATGGCCATTAACAAATGGTGGGAGAAGAGCAATCACTGCCAGTCAGTGGCAATGCTGAGGGCTGATTGCTTCTCCAGGGAAGGTGAGAGAGAGTAAAGTCAATTTAGGGTGGAAAAGGGCAACTGAGGTATAGGAGCCTTCTTACCTGAATTTGAGGCTTATGACTGACCCTGTATGAACAACCAGCCCTTTCGAGGCTGGAGAAAAGATCTCACAGGGACTAGTAGCAGAAGGCAGCACAATAGTGCTTGTCTCCAAGTAGAGAAAAAGGTCAAGGCCTGATTTCTCAGTTATAGAAATGCAAGCTCATTGGTTTCAGCCCAGTCAAGAGCTGTATTTTCTCTCTACAATACAAGGAACTGATTTGTGCATTCTGATAACACAAAAATTAGCTGTTAATTATTCCTGATCTGTTAGAATCTGATTGTACAGTTCTTTGTAATCATGATTTTCTGGACACTAATATTGCAGCTGCTGTGACAGCATTTCAATGTTATACATACATGAAATATGCAGAAGGATAAATGCTTCATTTTGTGTAGTTTTACTAAAAATATTTTAAATGCTAAATTCAGCAGACCTCGTTCAGTACTACAAGCTCATCTGTTTCCTAAAAAACCCCAACCCTTCCGGCTGTAAACCCCTGCCATTGAGTGTTCCTTAAAATTTCAGGTGAGTAAAGGGCCAGCATGTGCCAGCTGAGCTGCATGTCAGGGTGCAGTCCTTTTTGCCCCTGACAGCTTTACTGGTTGATCAGCAGCAGGCATGACCCATAGGTCATTAGTATTGTGTTCCTTCCTGAGATGATGAGAGCTTAGAGAAGAACACTGCTGCCAGTTCTGGCATAGGAAGGAGCATGTGGGAACCCTGCTTGTGCAAGTCTTCCTCACTTTGCAGTGAGTCATTACCAAAGATTACTAATTCAGCTCAAATAGTCTTCCAGATGTTCTCTATCAGGAAGAAAAGAACTATGTAGTTTCTTTATTAGTGAGGAAAGAAAATACTTGGTGTTTGCCAAGAAATCTATATGAAGCAAAAAGAGATTTGTCACTTTAGAAACAAAAGCTCACAGCTATTTGTTTGAGCTGTGACGAATAACCCACCCAGAACAGCGAGCAGGGCATGCAAATGCAGTATCAAGAACACTTTGGCTATAGAAAGTGAATTAGACTCAGAAAATACCTGAGTCAAATTCCTCAGTGTGCGTACAGGACTGAATAGCATATTTATGACAAAGTTAGCTGGTTTTGTAGTCTGTTGGTTGGGTTTTGGTATTGTACTTTTTCCACCTTCTGTTCAGGAAGGCAAACTGGATTTCTGTGCATTTTCATTTTCCATGTGTGTTGGTACTAAATAATCTTAACTTATCCAATATGTAAAAAGTTTTGTTTCCAATCTATTGTGTTAACCTTGCAGTTACTGCTTCCAGTTGAATAGATCCTACTCACTGAAGCCTGGCAGATCAAAATGGGCTGCATTTTGTCTGTCAAATGCAGTTTACCTTAAGCTGTTGTTAATAGTAGTTGTAAAATTGATGAGTCTGTCTGTACGTGCATAAACGCAAATGAGATCAGGAAGAATAAATATACAACTAGATTAAAAATCCAGGATTTTTCAAAAAACAACTCAGAGAAATTCAGAGAGAATTTGTACTGATGATTTACAATTTGTGGAGAAGATGCACCACGTGTCAGGCAGAAGAAACACATAAAGAGAATAAAATGATGTTGTCAGTCTCTATAAGAAGCTGGCACGTATTGGAAAGGAGAATTAACGCCAGCCCTGTGAGCATGGTCTGCCCCAAAGGGCATTAGGAAATGCTGATTTCCTGCTGGGCAAGTCCTAGCTAGTCTGCTTAGGATGGCATCACGCCCAAGGGCAAACGGCTTCTTACAGGCTGAACAGGGAGACAGCAGGCTGAGCATGGAAATACCCACCAAACACTCACAGAAAAAACCCATGTTTTGGTGCTCTATTCATCCTTCTCCTCCCCCTCCTGCTCCTTCTCTTTCATTTTGTTTGACACAGTCACTTCCAGCCTCAGGCTCATCTCACACTCATCAAAACAAAGTCCTGTGCCCGTTGAGTTTAGTTTCAGCAGCATCATTGGCTTATGTGCTTGAAGACGTTTGAATTTCCTGTCACTGTGAGTGCTGTCAGAAATTGTCTTAGTTTTTTTTCTAAACTTGTAATTAAGATGGCACAGTGGTTCTTTGTAAATAGGCTCCTTTCAAGATTCTTTTCAGGCAAACAATAGAGATGGTGCCCTGCAGATTTTGGTTCCTGCAGTAATCTAGGAATTCAAGACTATTCACTGTCCATATGTGGGCCATTTCTATTTCTAGTTAGAAACTACACACAAACAAGAAGCTATAATCCTAATGAATACAGGTATAGTCTGTTTTTGTTTTTGTTTTGTTTTGCTTTGTTGTTTTTTTTTTAAAGCATTTTCTAACAGTGCAAAATGTTTTTTTGCTTCTGTTGTTTTTGTGGGGGTTTTTTTCACTCATCATCAACATTGTCATATATTGCAGGTCCCAATTGAATTCTTTCTAATCAGAACACCTCAACTAAAATATTATACTTTGTGTTACTTCTTTATCTACCATCAGGTATAAAGATTTTTAAGAAGGCTAGCATGACACAAAAAAAAAAAAAAATCATTAACAAATCTGCCACTTCCCATCATCAAAAAAATAGTAGGAAAAAACCCCATTATACTATCATTAAAGTGAGAAAGGAAAACCTGCCTGAGGTTTCACAGCAAAGCAGGTTCAGAGCTAATTCTGCAATGGCTGAAATAGATGGTTAAAGAGAGAAATTAGAACACTGATGAATATAACAGGAGAAGTCTGTGAGGTTGGGTGGAACGATATTCTAAAATAGGACTGGGAAAGACCAGGCTGCATGAAGCTGGTGTAGCTTAGAGCTCACACCTGAACTGAAACTAGGGCCTAATCCTGTCAAAATTTCAAAATCTCTGTTGTTAGATCTCATCCCAAAATAAAAACACCAGGAAAATTGTCAAATCTATGAATACTCTGCCATCTTGAGAAGTAGAAAACCTCTTACATTTCCTTCCATTTTGTGCTGTATCTGAATGACAGAAATACAAAAAGATTAAATTGAAGCCTTAAACTCAGGAATTTCTGACCCTGATTGAGGCATATTGTTGTGTACTGAAAGAGCATTTAAAACCTGGTATTCGAGATTTCCTTGCTGAAGAAAAGAGTGACAGCTGTGAAGTTCAGAACTGCATCTGGATTTTGTCCAAATGAAGCTTTTTCTGACTGGTGTGGATAAAAACATTCTTTGAAGATAAAAAGTTATTTATTTCATGAAATACTATATGGGTCTGAAAATGTGTATGTTTATGCATAATTATGCATGTAAAGGAATAACAATAGCAACAGAAATATAGCCATCAATGGTGTTTCATATAGGATATTAATTTCAGACATAATTGATGTATAAATTGAGCATATTTCTTACACTTTTAAAACATCACCCTTCCTTATGGAGCAGTTTAAAAAAAATATTAACTTCTAGCTCATGATAGGGCTTCTAACAATGAACCAAACCAGAGTCATTAGGGAGGAAGGTCTCAAAAACTTGACACCAAGCTTCACAGACTACACAAATATAAGCACTGAGCTGTGAAACACAGCTCATATTGTTGCTTATAAAGAAACTCTGTTGTTTTTACACTTTATTACCCTCAACTTCTGATGTAGGCAGAACAATAACCTCCACACAGCTAGATAATTGCTTTCACCAAAATCTCTGAGCACAATGTCGTCTCTTAATGACACCCCACTATTAGTTCATAGATGTTATCATAAAATTAATTAGGTTCCCTATGAGAGCCCTTAAAGTCGATTTTGATGGTTGTCTTATTGATTGGCTATTGAACTCCTCATTGTGCTGGTTCCACAAGGTCCCAGCCTGACTGCACAGAGAGCTTTTGCCCTGGGCTAGCTGTCAATCTCCACAATGAGGCACCTTGAAAAGGTCAGGGCTACCAAAGGCCGGCCGAGGGTATACTGCCTTTAACTCAACTGAAAGAAGACTTAATTAGGACAGAAATAATACATTTGCTGAATTTCTGTTAATGAGGCAGTTATCTAGCTGATGATAAGTAAATTCAGGGTATGGGCTCTCTGTTCTTATCCCTCACAGAGATTAATACTGAAATGTCATGTCTGGACAGAAAAAAACCCCCAAACCAATGAAAACAAAACAGCAAGCAAAGGAGGGAAAGGAGTGCTGGCAAGACGAGGTAAAGGCAGAAAGCGTGTTTCCAGTCATCGGATCCTATAACCAGACTTCTCCAATGAGCAAAGCACTTGTAGGTCCCTTTTGCTTCAATAGCAAGTGGCTCTGAAATAGAAAGGAAAGCACAGGAACATGATTTTCAATGTCAGGCACAGAGCACAACTACAGTGTTAGACAGAGAATGGTAGGACCAGCACTGGGGAGCCTGAGGAGTAATGGAAAGCACCGGATGAGCACAGAGCAGCATGACATATTGCAGGATCAGCTGAACAGACCTGGCGCTCACTTGCTCTGCCAGTCTGGAGTTCAGAAGATAAGCCCTAATTTTTTGAATGCTTTATCAGTTTGGGACATTGCTGCAATAGTAGGCTCCTCACCTGAGCTATTGTTGAAACAAGAGCTTCAGGACTTTGTTTCTGTTGCAGGCATCTACCCATGCTGCCAGGCACAGCCTGGTCCCAGTCTCCCAGTGCTTGGCCTCTCCCTCCCTGCTGGGAAGGAATGTCTTTCAGTGCCTAGCAGGCAGTGTCATCGTACCACCTCTGCACCGGGGGTCCTTTTACCTTGACTACACTGAATATCAATAGTCACAGGCAAACAGCAGAGCATAATGTCCAAATGTTTTGGCTTTGGGACCTTTCACTAACAAGACTAAGCTGTCAGTTAAAATCTATCCTATGCTTTATATCTCAGCTTCGTATAGCATCTGGGATGTTTTCCACATCATAATTTCAACCAGCTTCCTGTCAAAAAATTCTCATTCTGGCTATATCCTATCATGAGTTTGCTTCACAGAAAACTCCTTATGACCCTCTAACTCTTAAAAGCACAAGAGAAAGAATGTTTACATTCTTTCAAGCACAAAAGAATGTTTACTTTGTACATAGGCCCTCAGCACTATAATTTTCCATGAGCCCTACTGTGTTGGCTTTCACAGTTTATTGGAAGTTCCTGAATGACCAGAAGACCACAACAAACCTGAAAGCCAAGCAGAAGCAGAAGGCTCCCTGATTATGCTGATTATATGCTGATGACTGTCAGTAGCCATTCCTCCAAGAATTTAGCTATTTAGCTAAATCATCAAGATCATTTGGGCCAGAAGAGTAGGTACAGAAGGTGTTGCAGTTTGGTCAAG